>QUSF01000100.1:122311-149245 GCA_003676055.1 Chloebia gouldiae | reverse complement strand
GGAATCCCTGGTGTGGCTGAGCAGGGATCCTGGTGTGGCTGAGCAGGGATCCTGGTGTGGCTGAGCAGGAATCCTGGTGTGGCTGAGCAGGAATTCCTGGTGTGGTCTGGCTGAGCAGGGATCCTGGTGTGGCTGAGCAGGGATCCTGGTGTGGCTGAGCAGGAATTCCTGGTGTGGTCTGGCTGAGCAGGGATCCTGGTGTGGCTGAGCAGGGATCCCTGGCCTGGGTGAGCAGGGATCCTGATGTGGTGTGGCTGAGCAGGGATCCTGGTGTGGCTGAGCAGGAATTCCTGGTGTGGCTGAGCAGGAATTCCTGGTGTGGCTGAGCAGGGATCCTGGTGTGGCTGAGCAGGAATTCCTGGTGTGGTCTGGCTGAGCAGGAATCCTGGTATGGCTGAGCAGGAATCCTGGTATGGCTGAGCAGGGATCCTGGTATGGCTGAGCAGGGATCCCTGGTGTGGTCTGGCTGAGCAGGGATCCTGGTATGGCTGAGCAGGGATCCTGGTATGGCTGAGCAGGGATCCCTGGTGTGGTCTGGCTGAGCAGGGATCCGTGGCCTGGGTGAGCAGGGGAGATCAGGTGAGAGCAGGTGAGCCTGAAGCAGCTCCTGCTGCTGCTGCCAGCCTGCCTGACCCGGTCCCCTCCTGCAAACTGCATTATTTAACAGGTGCTAACCCACAAAGCTCATTTCAATAGCATGAAGGAAAAACATCGGAGCCAAATTTCGCTTCCCCATCATGGTAGATTTTTCCCAGTAATTTTCTCTGCGTATCTTTCAAATCAAAATACAAACCAGATCAAAGACTGGGGCGGTAGCAGAAGTCTGCACTATGAGATGGTGTTCTGGAGCACATCTAACATTGGACAGATCTGAAGGGAAGGAGACTCAGGGACCTGAGCTGTTAATTACCTGGTTTACTCAGGACGATGCATTTCCTTGGTTGACATTTTCCTTAGATTAATTCTTTTCTCCTTTTGGTGATCACTCCAGTCTCTTCAGGTGTGCATTTACATGCCATGTCAGTAACCCCTTGCATGCATTTTTGCTGTGTCAGTAAACATTTCTGAAAAGAAGATTTTCAAGTGTGAATTATTTATACTATATGATAAGCAAGTAGAATGTTGAAATTCAATACTAGTTCATAAGGTTTTTTTTTGCATTATTTCTCTGTCTCCTACCCCAACCCAGCTTGTGTTGGAAAGAACACTTTCTTCTCTTCTGACACATTACTAAAGGTATTATGCACACCTAACATGATGTTCATTATAATCTGTTGAAAATAGAGGTGGAAGAGAGCTGAATTTCATTGTACAGCTTGATTTAAGGGAGGACTCTAATGGCAAACAACAGTCAGCTGAAGGTTCTGGGGCTGATTTTATTAGGATTATGAAAATTATTTCTACTTTTGGACAGTTTTGGTTGTTAGGTCAATCGTGTAGTTCCCATGGACCATCTTATCTTGCCTGTGTTTCTCTTCATCACCTGAGAGTTACCTGAATATGACAGGGTTGTAGTTGTTTGCTTGGGGCATATGGAAATCCAGGTTATATTAGTTTTCACAAGCCTTTTTGAAGATAGAAATTAAGGCTATATTTAGAAATGTGTCAACACTGTTTACATTTAGTAAAATATAAACATGTTCCTGGCGTTTTCATGCTTTATACCTCCTCTAATCAACGAGTGTGCCTAGCTACACCCTGTATGTAAAATACACACACACATAAATACTCAGTGTGAAGTGCTGCGTCCAGAAGCTTCAAAAAGGGACTTACCATTTCATACTGGGAGCTGGTTTGGTTTATTTTCCCCTTCAAGCTGTAGAAATCCTAAATTATTTACACTTGCTGTTCAGGCTGTAATATAAATAAGTGCAGTCTAATGTGTTTCTCATTTGACACCGACAGTGCGAGGTGCGAGCTTGGACTAGGGAGGAATTTTCTGTGAAACAAAACCTTGGGAGCTTTTGCCATGGCTCAAAACCTCTTCACTCCAAGCACTGGAGCACTCTGATTTCCTGTGTCCCTCTCCCACACACCAGTATTCTTTAACAAGGCATTGGATGGTGGACGGGCTTCTCCTACAAAAATGTGTCCTGCCTTAAGTACCTCAAAAATAGAGTAATTTCAGACTGTTAGAGTTCTAACCCAGGTGCACCAAGCAGGCTGTTCCTTGGAGAACTCCTTAATAAACCATTTCTGTAACACAGGGCTGCTTAGATTGGTGGCCCAAGAAATCCGGGGTTGCAGGGCTGTGGGAATAGTGATGTAGTATCCACACATTTATTCTCTTATGAGGGATTCTGGCTAGAAGCAGAAGAGGCCAAAGGTTTGTTGGGCTTTTTGTAATGAATGAAGAGAAAAATGTTACTGAGAGTTTCATTTTGGGGAAATGTTTGCATTTTAAGTGCAGAGAAGAGAAATACGTACACATGTATGTAAGGCTTTTTCAGTAGCTGGGCTTCAGGCACGTAGGCAAACACAGAGAATCCTTGAGGCTGGAAAAGGCCTTTGAGATCCTCGAGTCCAGCTGTCAACCCAGGGCACCATAATCGCCCCTAAACCATATCCCAGGTGTCATATGCATACACACACATAGAGACATATATATACACATATAAATGTATATATACATTTATATATGTATATATATACATATAAATGTATATATAGTCCTCAAGTAGTGGAATGGTTTTGATGAGACCCATTAGGTTATTGCAGTACATTTAATTATGAAGTGCAGTCACAATGCTGCCAAGCTCCGCAGGGTTTCCTCACACCAGCTCACAAAGGAGAGCTCTCTTCTCCAGCAGATTCCAGCTCTCATGATTGGTGTGGGAAGGAGCTTAATTTACCTGGAGTAGCACAAGCCCTTTGGAAAGAGGTGCCCCATTCCACAGAAGTGTCATTCTCCGCATACTCTAAATACTGTACATATTTACCAAATTTAAATACATATTTACATATGTCAGAATGACCCAATTGAAGGGAATGACTCCCTTGATACCTTTTAGAGTCTATTAGGTAAATAAGCGGCTGCTCCTGGCACAGCAGGCAGGGATGCAGCTGGGATCAGGGCTGAGGGCTGGCAGCTTCCTGGGGAAACGCTGCTTCTTCTCCATTCCAGCCTGTCTGGCAGCAGAGGCGAGCGAGGCAGCACTGCTGCTGGAGGCAGCCACGCGATGCCACTCAGAGCTGGGTGGCCAAAGCCACTTAGCGCGGGCTCTGCCCTCCCTCCTCCCCCTCCCCACCGTAAATCTGCCCTTCCTCAGACTGACAAAATGCTGGCATATAGTCTTCGTCTGTGTAAGAACATGTTTTATTTAACAATTTTGTCTTAATTAATCCTTGATAGGTTTCTCGCTCACTTTGTACAAACAGATGAGATGCAAAGGCAGAAGCAGTTTCTGTTTAGCTCCGTGGAAGCCTTTGGGCTGCCGGTGCCAGGGGGTTGCCCCACTGCAGCTGCCTGTCTGTCTGTGCTGGTGGAGCACAGTCCCAGCACGCAGGAGCCCACGTGGCTGAAGGTTCTGGAAAACCCGGCCGTGCCCTGTGGCTGGCCCGTTGGGGTTCTGGTGGCCTGCAGGAGCACTGCGGTTGTTGGTGGTGATCACACAATGACACAATTCCAGGCTGGTTTTGGTGGGAGGGGACTTTAAAGCCCATCCAGTCCCACCCCATGTCAAGGGCAGGGCACATCTTCCCTTAGGGTTGTGCTGAGTCCCTTCCAACCAAATTGTTCAGGGATTCTGCTCCTCCAAGAAACCAAATGCTGACCTCCAGGCAGGGTGTGGGTGCTGCCCACACCCCTGTGCTGATGATCCTCTCTTGCCATGTGGAGTCTGTTGCTTTTGGGGATTAGAATTAGGAATTGCAAATTCTCCTGTGAAGGCACGTGCCTCCTGACAGTAAATACACGTGGGGTGACACATTGACAGGGGCTGCTCGGCTTATTCCAGTCTGGGTCAATTCATCACTCACCCCTTGATTTACAGAGCTGTTCTACTTTTATCTTACTGATTTGAAAATTCTAGTGACCAATTACATTTCAAACATCAGTTATTTTTATTACATAGTTTGTTTTAGCGGAGCATATAGAAAAGCCAAGCCCTACTTCCGAGAGTTTATGCACTGCTTTGAGATATATAGTGAGGATCATGGAGAGAAAAATGAGGCAGCCCATGGAGCAGTGACAGTTGCCTGCCCTTGGCATGTGCCCATCTTGCTGCTATTTAAACTCCTTAATTCTGGTGGAGAAAAAAAAAATCAATTATTTTAGACAGTGAGACAAAAACAAATTTCCAGAGGAATTTCTGGTCCTAACCCCACAATGGATGTCAGGAGCAAAGAGGAAGGGAGGCTGGGTGAAGTGAGAGCTGCTGTGTGAGGTGCAGAGGGCAGGCTCAGGGGGCAGGGTGGTGCCAGCTGTGGCAGTGGCACCAGGTGAAAAGGTAACAGTGGCAGGTGGCACATCTGACTGGGGGAAGCAGGGCACTGCCAGGGTAATGCCTTCATGGCCAAATGCAAGGTGGGGGATGGATTTGGGAGCCTGCAGGATCCATGGACAGAAAATGGAGTAATTGCAGAGTCCCAAGGCCAGGGACAATTCTGTGCCTGAGGTGGGACATGGGCACAGGAGGATCAGAGGCCAACGAGAAGCAGAACAGTGAGAGACTCTTCTGGTGCCATACCAGTCATCCTGTTCTTTGGGAGAAACTGTGGGGAGCATTTCTTATTGGGAGCACACTTTGCATTGAAGTATGATGTAAAAAGCCTTTCCTCCTGCAAATATCCATTACCAGTCGAGGCTTCAGACTTCCTTACTGTGTTGAAATGTCTGTAGCAAACATGTTAGAACTTCTGTGTGAGAGGTGATATTTCTATTAATATCCAGGGCACTTAATGCATTCATCTGTGATTTATTGTTAAAATTTGTCTCTCTGTTATATTTTAAAACTTAAAATAGACTCATTCCATTGCACTTCCTCAGGGAGCATTTGGGCTGGTTTGCAGAATCACTGAAGGAATGATAGCAAGGGGATGAAAGAACTTTGGATGTGTCTTAGAATAAATCCCAAATGTGCATATTTACAAACAGTTACGGATTACATGCTGAATTAATATCCAATGTGAAACCGAAACAGTGACGCTCTCAAAAAGAGCTGTAATTTCAACGTGCAAATTTGCCACTATCACTGAGTGTTGTGTGCCTGGCTGAACGGAAAGCTGTAGGATGGAAATTGGGGTCCCAGACTGGCCTCTTAGATGTGAGTTTGGAGTTGTGGCACCTCCTCAGGGACAGCCAGGGACAGGAGTAAAAGCTTTGCCCTGTGTGGGGGCTGCTGAGGGACCCCCAGCCTGGGGAACCCATCAGAGCAGCAGCTGGAACCTGGAGGCGTTCCACAGGGCAGTTGTTCTTTCTCAGAAACCAGAAGGGATACTGTTCCATCCCAGAACTTCCCCATCTGTAGTAACTGGAGCGTAGAGGGAAGCTGGGCAGAGTGGTTTTGTATCGGGAGTTCCCTTGCACGGGATTTCAGCACCTCCAGCAGTGCCCAGCGGCCCCAGTGCCTCGTCTGGAGCAGGTGCCTCTGCTGCTTTTCCCTTTCGTGTGCCACAACTGCTCGTCTGCTGAAAAGGTCCGCCCAGTGCCACTGTTACCTTGGTGCTTGTGATTTACAGCTGGAATTACTTTAGGATCCCCCACACTTCAGCACTGTACCAGCAGTTGGAGTCAGAATGGGAAACAGTCCCAAAACTGACCAAGGCAGCTTCTTTGCTGGAGGGTTGTGAAGTGCAAAACAAAAGGAAGTCCCGGGAGCCTGGGAAAGCAAATAGTATTCCATGTGTTGTTTTGTGATGCTGAGTAGTTGAAGTAATGGAGGTTAAAGAGGAGATGCTTCAGTCCAGGTTTTTATACCTGACATTTCTTGGCTGAGACATTCCTCTGGAAGTAGTAACCTGCTCCTGCAGCCCCAGGTTGTTGTTGGGGCTGTCCCATGCACATGGTTGAGAAGAGACTCATGGCGATTCCTTGGAATGTATTTTTCAGGTGCCATTATCTGGACTCTTTCTTCACTATCACTATTATTGCTGCTGCTGCCTTACAGCCTGGGCCAGGGAATCCTAAACCCAACTATGGTGCAACCTTGCTCTCACTGTTGTTGAACTGAAGTATCATCAGCACAGGCGCTACAAAATGGCTTTTTAAAAAATCCTATAGGTATATAATTAGTTTTCAAGTTGTCTTAAGAGTACAGGCAACATAAAAATTAGAAATTCTTAAATGGTTGCTCTTGAACTTTTGAAAACATTGTTCCAGAAGGAAGAGCATGTATTCGTTGCATCGCTGTTAATCTAAAGTGTATCCAGAGCAGCACAGAATCACAGCCTGGGCTGGGTTGGAAGGGGCCTTGAAGCTCATCCCTCCCACTGTCCCAGGCTGCTGCCAGCCCTGTCCAGCCTGGCTTTGGGCACTGCGAGGATCCGGGGGCAGCCACAGCTGCTCTGACACCTGTGCCATGTGCAGGAGGTCAGGGAACGCCCTCGGCTGCACACAGACCCCACGGACAGAGGGACACCAGTGGCATTCCAGATCCTGCACTGCTTTTTCAAAGGATCAGTGGGGTTTTAGTTGGAGGGGAACATACACAAAATACATCCTCCCAAGGCAAAGCGTAAAGCTGCATAAATGAACTGCACAGAATCACGTGGAGACGTGAGGCAGCCGTGTCTGCAGCACACACAGGCACCCTCCACGCTGGGAAAACACCCTCCCTGCAGAGAATATCCTGCATGCTGGGCATGCATTTTAAGGATATTTAAAGGAAAAAGCTGAATTCCAGTCTCGTTTCTAGGAATACAGGCAGGGCAGAAGGTCTCAATGCTTTGGACTCTTTGGTAATTTTTTGCTGCCTATGTCCTTATAATGTAATTTATTGTGAATGTTATAAGGGAGGACTAGAATCAAAGCAACTCAACTGTCTGGAGACATGCATGTTAAAAATCCCAAAATGGGAAGGATGTTGCCTGGGTCACTGCCCATTTCACAGCCCCTGAGCAGGATGTGAGAATGCTGCTTACGGCAGAGGCTTCACTTGCTTTTTCCCCTCTCCTTTGTAATAATTCTTTATCCAAATACTCACAGTGAATGAAACCTGCTGCAGTGACAGTCACATTATCTATTCTTGCCCACTCTCCAGGTCCTTTGGTTGTCCTAATGTCTACTGTGGTGAGGGGTAAATATTTGACCACTCTGCTCGCCATCGCCTCAGCGGCTCCGAGTGACCCTGCATTAATTAGTTGGGAATTTCGGGGCTTTGAATCTGATTGAATCAAAATATTGTTTTTACAAGTTGATGAAGGCTTGATTGATGTGGGTTCTGCTGATTCTTGAAAGGATTAAATTGTATGTACAGATTACAGAGTCCTGCCTGTCACTGCTTAAATGGGAATTGTTTTTTAACAACGACAAGAGGAAACAGTGTTTTCCTTTAAATCAGAGAAAGAAAGAGGTCCCATGGTTTCCCAAGGTCTTGCTCTCCCTGTCTTTGTGGGCAGTGTATTTCATTCAGTCTAAAAATAATCTTTTTCAGGCTCGATCTGTGCTTCCCTCCTCCTCCAGCTCTGCTGTCCTGCACCCTGCTTAAGGAAAGGGGACATCTGGGTGCCAGGCTCAGAGGTGACCCAGATCACAATTTGCAGGAGCATCTGCTGCTGGCCCTGGATTCTCCTGGACGATAGCAGGAACCCCTATCCAGTCTCTTAGGCCCTCTTCTTCAGAAGGGAAAGGGACTTCATGGGACTCAGTAAATGTGCTGAGGAGAGTAAAGGAGAATAAAGGGAGATGGAGAGACAGTCACATACCAGTAGTTGACAGAGCAAAGCTCTTCAACTGTTTGAGAAGGGGGAGATGCAGAGTAGCTACTCCTGAAAGGACTCTGTGGGCAATATATCCCTTCCTGCACATCGGGGATCCTTGGGGTTTGTCTGAGGGCTTTAGAAAACCAGTCTCATTTCACTGTAAACCTACTAGACTGAATAATGCTCGTTCCTTGAGACTCTGTGATGTGATGGATCAGCCCCGGAAACACAGAACCAGGAAAACCAGAGTGTGGGCCCTGCTTGGAATTGCTGCTTAAAAGGCAGGTGATAATTTCCTGAATTCCTGCACTTCGCATTTGCTGCTGCCAGGGAGGCACTGGGGCTCCCCCCGTGCCCAGGGGCACCGTGAGGACAGGGGGCACACGGGTCTGACAGTTCTGCCTCAATGTCATTGTGTAGCCTCGGTGTAAAAATGGCAGGAAACCTTCCTACGTGCTCATGACTTGGTAAACAATAAATCTCACTCTCTGGTTCTGCTTGCTGGAAAAACAACATTTGTGGAACAAAAACACTTACAAAAATCATGGAAGCTGTGAGTAAAAATTAAAGCCCAGATGAAGTGAGGACTGATACAGTGAAGTCAAACAAGGTGTTGTTTTTTAGTGATATAGGAGGGGAAAGGTAAAGCAGGAATGAGAGGCAAAAGGAAAAATTTTATTTACTTTTCAATGAAATTAAAACCTGTTTTAAATGTGGAGTCAAGCATTCTTTTTGTGGCCACCATCTTCCTTGAAATTCTCTGGGCAGCAGATTGTCCCACTGTGCTTTAGTGTGTCTTGAGAATATGCTTTAAATATTTTTAAATTTATTTTCACATGCTGCTACAAAATGTAGGTGGATATCATCTGAAGAGATTTCAGTTTTTTGATTTTATTTTAGAGCTCTGCCTACAAAAGTGCTGCTTAATATAATTCCCAGTGATGTCCGAGGGGTAGTGAGCCTTGTGGATAGAACTGTGCCTTCCTGCTGCTCATAAAATCCAAACTCATAAATTACTCTTGGTCTGGTTATATACTGGGCATTCTTCCTTGCTGGGGATCTTCATCTGATTGTCTTTGGGTCAGTTTTGGGTGCTTTGCTGGAGAAGTGTGTGTGTGCAGGAGCCTCTGACACTGGTGTTTGTGAACATCATCCTGGAAATGACCCGGCAGCTCCTCCATGGGTGTTACTGTGGGGTGGCTTTGGGGACGTGGATTTGGGTCCCCAAGTGCAGGAATGAAGGGTTTCCTTCTCTGTCCGTGGCATAGCGTAGCAGATAAATGCCAGCCTGGATTTTAGGATTTCTTAAGGAAATATTTGAGTGATGTGAAGTAAAACAACCTAGGGAGTTTCTTCCCAGTAGAAACTTCCACAGGACTAAATTTCTGATAATGATGGTAAAAGAGAGTTCTTTGGATTCATAACTTTTCCATTAAATTCACAAATACTCATGAGTTGGCTTTCAAGAGTCTGAAGGAACCATTAACTGATACAGCTGCATTTAACAGAGAGCTCTCCTAAAGGAGCAGCTGAGGGACGGCTGCAGCCCCAGGACAGTGGCCGCACTAAAGCTGATGTGCACCCGGGGTGGCAGCAGTGGGGCGGTGTCAGAGCTGTCACAGCAGGGCAGGACAGGAGCTGCTCCCACCCGGGGGCTGCTCCCACCCAGGAGCTGCTCCCACCCGGGGGCTGCTCCCACCCGGGGGCTGCTCCCACCCGGGGGCTGCTCCCACCCGGGGCTGCTCCCACCCGGGGGCTGCTCCCACCCGGGGGCTGCTCCCACCCGGGGCTGCTCCCACCCGGGGGCTGCTCCCACCCGGGGGCTGCTCCCACCCAGGAGCCCCCAGCAGCTGCACTCAGGCTCTGTGTGCTCTGAGCACAAAACCCCATCAGGGCTGTTTTGTCAGCAAACCCAACTGCTCTGGAATCACCGCTGTGCTCTGGGGTTGGGTTTGCTCCCTCTCTCGAATCCTGTCAGGAACCTGCGTGTTTCCCCAGTGCCATCCCGCTCTCCAGCCAGTCACATCATCCTGAGTGGGAGAAGTATGTAGAAAGCTGCTCCCATTGTGGCTTTCAGCTCTGGATTTTGCCAGGCAGAGCTGTGCAGGGGCTCTGCAGGCAGCTGCTGTGCTGTGCCTTTAACCTAGAGATGGATTCACAGGAGCCCCTCTGAGCCAGCCGTGCCAGTGCCACCCTCCTGCCCAGAGCCCAGGCCCCCAGCCCCTGCCTCTCAATGTCCTTTTCCCCCAGGATTACGTGCAGGCTTTGGAAAATAGTTTTGGTTTGTACTTACATTTGTACAAGATAGATACTGGTGGTATTTACTGATTTAAGGTATTGCCATTGATAATTTTCGTTAAGCAAATTGCCATGAAAAATGAACACCGAGTGATTTTCATCTAGTTTCTATAACCTTGTCTTTATTCAGTGTATTTTCCTAATACATGTATGTGCTCAGATCTGTGTAACAAACAGTTCTGAAAGATAGCAAGGGACTTTAATAACAAATAAAAGAGCACTTCCCATTCAGCTCTGAATTGCCCACAGCTAAATTCAAGGGAACGTATCTGCAGCCGGAGCGAGCAGGCAGGGATGGGTTTAATCATTTAACCTCGGCATTACGAGCCAGGACGTCTGAAAATCCAGAGTGTGGGCTTTGCTTATTACTTATATGAATCACGTCTCTTTACTGCAAAAACCACCCCGGAAAGTGGCGTTCCCCTGCTAATGGTGGGCTTGATTTCCCTGTTTGTCAGGCTCACCCTCGGGAAAGAAAGGGAGAAGAACAGTGAAATTGTTTAAAATAGGGACATTTAATTTCTGTCAACAATTTGTTAATTATTGCTTTAAAAGAGAAGCTTCAGTGTGTCAGTAAATAGCGCTACAAAAGGCTTTTTAAGAGATCCCAAATTAAGCCGCTAACATTTCCCATTCTCAGATATCCTGATTAGATTAAATTATTTCTCCTGATTTTGCTCCCGAGCGAGCTGTGTCTGGTCAGATCAGAGCAGCTCAACGAAATTACAGACAAACGGCGGCTGAGGGCAACGGTTGCACTTGGATTCGAACAGGGAAGTGTCAAGGTTCTCATTTTATGCAATATTTACTGAATTAAAATATCTTAGAAATGTAAAGGCTTCGATATTTTCTGCCTTTCCTGTGGCAAAACACTGTGTTTAGAGTATTCTTCATTTTTGCTACTTGGAATAAAAATGAAATAACAAATGTCCAGGTTGAATAACTGCTTGTAAGCTGTTCATGAAAATAGTTCCTAAAGTTTAAAATTGAACCAAGTCTAATTAATAGCAATATCTGCCAGACTCTCTTACCATAAAGAACAGAAAAGCAAATCATTTTAACTGAGTGAGAGAGTCCAGAATAAAGGTTTAGTCAGGGCTGCTGTTTTAAAATGGAAATGTCGTTGATTTTATTTGTCCTGTTGTAAATACTTTGAATCCAGGATTTTAACACCATTACAGAGAATTCACATCATGGTTTCAATCCTAAAACCCCTTGTGCTCTGCAGCAGGAGGCTCTGACTTTCGTTCTGAACTCAGGGCTATTATCAAAATTAGAAATGTCATTTTCTCCATTATTTTAATGGAAAGTTACCTTTGGAAGAATAAGTCCATTTTGACATGATATAAATGTTTTAAAATAAAAAAGCATTGAGGGAATCACAGAAACATTTTAATCTTAATTATTCATAAATAGCTACCTCAAGTCCATTTGAACAAAATGTCAGTTGACCAAGAAACATGCTTATTTTGCATGAGAAAAAAGGATATTTGGGCTGTAAGAGGAGGATTTATCAATGTAGATTTAACTTAAAATGAAACCTGCAAATCAGAACCAACCATCCATCATGAAAGTGCATTAACCTTACAGCATTTGTTGCTGAAAATTCAGCAATATTATGAAATTTTTAACTCTAACTAAAAAGGAAATGGCAAAGCACCCCTTTTATTTATCAAGAATTTAGCAGGATTTTTTTTATAAATCAATCTCAAATATTTGGAGGAGCTTGATCTGAAGGAAAAAAAAACATTTAAAATGTTATAATGGTAAAGTTTTGAAATAAAACTAACACTTTAAAATATTTGAGCAGCTTTGTATTATTTTCCCCTGCCCTGCCCTTGAGAACTGAAGTCCCCAATGGATGTTTTGATATACTGGGCACTTTGCACTTAAACATTTCCTTTCTATAAAGACATCTAGAAAAGACATGCCATTGGATTGCTAAATGCATTTTGCAGCAATTGATTGTTTTGTTCTTTTTAACTATGCAGATTAAAGTAATAAAAAAGGACTTTTTTGAGTTAGGGGAAGAATTAATTGTTCTTTCAGCCTCTCTAGAACCCATAATTTCTGTCTTCATGCTGCCCTGCATGGCTGCTGCTGTGTTTGTACATCCAGGTTTCATTGGCAGACCTAATTTCAGGATACATAATGCATGATTTTGAAACCAATTTGTTATTGTAATAAAATATTTTTTCGGAATGCATGGTGGTACTGGAGAGGAGAATGTTAAATTATACATGTATTGTGGCCGAGCGCATTCATTTCGCTCGGTGTGCAGGTGAATCTCCCCGTGACCTTGGCACTCGCGGGGTAGCACAGAATAACAATCGAATCCAGGATCGGAAATCCGACCATTTCCAAATATTAACAACTTCTTTCAAAGGAAATGCTGATTTCAGCAGTTATGGTAATGGAACATCAGTATATCTTTCAGAGAACTTAAAAAAAAAAAAAGAAAAGGCACGATCTTAATAGGATTAAAAGCCAGGCTTTTTATTTCCAAAATGCTAATTTGTTTTCTGCATTCTGTTTTCATAGCAGGTCTTGTTAGGCAGTGCACTGGGATCTAGAGGACACTGAGAGCTGCCAGAAATGCGTGGGTAATGATAGGAAAGCTACATAAAAGGTTTCTTTCTGATAGAAATTCTCTATTCCTCACAAGCCCGTTTCCTCTCTCTGCGAGTTGGTTGGAGAAGCCAAACACAGCGAGGCTGGGGAGAGCGAGGGGAGAGCATTTTGCTCTCTGAGGCTGTTCTGTGCATTTATTCCTTTCCCATGAAGGAGCAAACGTTGGTCATTAGAGGTGCATTAATTGAAGTAGCCTGTGAGCCACGGTGGGCAGATGAGCGGCCGGCGCGGCGAAGTTGGGCTGGAGCAGCCCGAGGCACCTGACATCTGTAATCTGCTTATCTGGCCGCCTTTGACAAGGGCTCTCCCACCGCCATTCATGCCGAACAGTGGGGTGTGCACAGGAGGCCGGAACACAGATAATAATTTACCATGTAATTTGTTTTGAGATTCCTTTGATAGATTTCAAACCGAAGCATCCTGCGAGAGCACGGGGCCTTTGGAACCTTTCGGGCAGGGCAGTTGCGTGCTGGTGGTGGGTTCTGTCTGCGTTCCCTAACCAAGGGACACCCAGGGCCGGGAACGCGCTGCCAGGGCTGCAGGTCCGGGGCTGCAGCTCCGGGGACAGCGGCGCAGCCTGATGAAAACCATTCGCGGCAATCAAGAGGGGCAGGTAATTTTGGAGGCAGATTTGTTTTGTAAATGAGGTGTTCCATTTGGGCAGCAGCACACCTGGCGAGCAGGGCTGCGCTCGGGACAGCTTGCTTTAATTCCCTGCCACTTAGGGGATATTTCTTCAGCCCACAAACTGCCGTTTTAATGCCTTCGTGGAGGCATAAAACATAACAAAAATTCAGGGATTTTATATTCCCAACTTCAAAACTTTCATCCAAAAGGGAAAAGGATCAAAAGGAAAAGGTGGTGCGTTTCATGTTCTCTTGTGGTTTTAATACTTGTTAACTGACCTATAAACTGAGTTTTCCAAGTAAGGAAACATGAGGGAATTTTATTACAGAAAAATCTACTGCGAATCATCCCCAGCTGCTTGTAGAGATAGGAGGGACTTTTCCACGCATGCTTTCCAGGGTGATGGATGCCGTCTCCTCACCTTTCCTTTGTTTCCATACAACATTGTGCATCCATGGCCATATTGCTCTTTTTGTTTACTGTGTCGCTGAATGTTTTTTCTCATTTAGAGAAGCTGCTGTGGGCTTTCTATTTCAGCAAAAGGAAAGAGAATCACATCAAATCATGTTATTTTTGCCTGATTATTTCTTCAGTGCAGGCCAGTTTGTATCATCTTGATGCTTACAAATACCTTGCATGTCCTTGGATCCAAAGCACTTCTTGAATCCTGGCTGTTAAGATTTCACAGGTGATCATGGAGCCTGTTGCTGTGTTAATTATAGGATTGTATCTGGAAGTGGAAGTAGAGATGCTGGGAAGCTTCCAAATCTTTAGTTCTGTGTAAAAGAATTCTAATTATTAACTATTAGGATGATAAAAATGATGAATGCATTGAGCAAGGCAATGCCTTGAGAGAAGCGTCTGGGACTCTTCAGGCTGAATTCTTCTGATCGGCTGGTTGTGTGTTCTGTATGTGCCCAGCACAGGAACCCTGGCAGGGGCCTCAGCTACCACTGTATTGCAAAATATCATAAATCATAATAATGGACAAAGCATGTTGCTGTTGGAATGCACGGCCTTCTGCTGAGCACTTCAGATGGAGTCGGGGAACGCCAGCTCCGTCAGCTCCGTAATGGCAATCACAGCAGTTGGGGGAGAAAAGCGCTAACGCTGGGAGAACTGAAGCATTCAAGAGCCCCTGCTTTGTTTTGAATAGAGAAGCAGGAGGGAAAGGAAATTACCTGAGCTGTACCCGCAGGTCCCTGTGGAACTGCAGGAGGCACCAGGAGAGATGTGCGGGAGGATGGGCTCTGTGACACACAGGGCCAGCTGACCCAAGGCTTGTCAGCATCCTGAAAGCTCTGAAATCAGAAAGAAAAGAGCAAATGCAGAGCTGAGCTTCCTTGTGCAGAGAGAGGAGGTCTCTCTGTGGCAGGCAGTGCCCACTGTGGGTCTGGGCTTTGGCTCCCGTCAGACCCATTGCCAGGGGTTTCTCCAGCACATTCCAGTTCTCACGGTGCTGCTTCAGTGATCCCACAGCAGCAAGGATTGCTACAACACCAAACATATCTGTTACTTTTTATATCACGTGCCATTTTTCAGAAGCAGCAAATTCCTAATTTTGCAAGTAAGGGGTTTTATTATATTTATCCTCTGGCTCAGGCGACCTGAAGGTTCATTTGAGTTATTAGCAAAAAGAGTTGGAGCTGCAGCTTATGTAACAGCATTTGGGGCAATTGCCTGAATTAGAAATTGTTCTTCTCTCATCAGTTCCACATGTAGCAAAATGTTCCAGGCCGCTAAGTCATGACAGTGGTTTCAGACCTCCAGGTTTATGTTGTATCAGGACAGCCACGGTGTTTGCAGGAAGGATTTTCTGCTTATCTGTCTGTGCTGATGTGGGAGCTTTGCTACAGGGTGGATTCTCAAGTATCACTTAACATCAATCCATTTCCTTAAGATGGTTGATAATGTGGTTTGTATTTCACAACTCATAAATAGGCCATATCTCCTAGCAAGGTTTTGAAGAAAGCCAGCCAAAGGCTCTGCACCCATGTTCTTGTTACACCTGCCCTTTTCCCTCAGAAACCTGATTTTGGAGTCCTGCGGTATCTCGGGTGTGGGACGCAGAGAATTTTCTCGCTCTGCTGGGGTTCCATGGTGGGTCTGTGCGAGGGACCAGCAGACTGAAGCCTGCCCTGAAGGTGGGCCCAGAGGGAGCGGGGCACCACGGGAAGTGCTTTCAGAAGCAAACTGCTCAGACTGAGGAATCCTTGAATTCCATTCATTTCTGACTGATTCCCGGAACTACGCAGAAGGATCTGCACTAAGTCTCTACTACTGATTTGACTAATGCTTAGTTTTACAGGTCCCTGTTTTGTGGAGGTGCTCATAGGTGGGTTCCCTTAGATGTTCAAAAATAACTGTGAGGTTGGACAGAAATTTGACTTTTCAGGTTTAATATTCTTCAGTTCTTCCTCAGTTATGTTGAACTTCGGTCTTATGTGGGGCACAGAGTATTCTCTTCTCATTTTTCAAAAGAGAAGTATAAATACATTTCAGGGTACAGAAGAGGCGCTGAGAGCTGTAGCTGTCATGCAGTAAGGCAGAGCAGAGAAAAAGGCCATCTCAACATACCCAGAAAAAAGTCTAAGAAAAAATGTTGAAATGTAAAAGCTTTCACAGTCAAATACACTGCTGAAGTGTCTAAGTGAAAACATGGAGATGAGTAAATTTTAATTCAGCTGTGGTGGGTTCGATCCTCATCTCTTCTGGGTTCACTGCATGGAAGTTTTATTTTGTTTTATTTTATCTTTCTTGTTTAGAGAAAACAGAAATGCTGTAAGAGCACCCCAGGGTCACAGCGGCTGCTTACTGTGGGCTGTGAAAGCTCTGCTGGTATCTCACCTCCCTTCACAGAGGAAAGACAAGGAAAAAGGTTTCTGACAGACAAAACCAAATGGGTTTTTTCCTTGAGATGAAAAGTAAAATGTAACAAGCACATTTAATTTCTCCCCTTCTAGGCGGCGTTTAATAAAACGGCACCCTGCAATGGAACAGATAATGTTTGTCTTATAAAACCCAACAGCCAGTTCCCTTTTTAAACACAGATCTGCTGGCTGGACTTTGTTGTGGGCCGGGGACTGACAAGTTTACAGATGCTGCAGCTTGTTACCTAATCAGAGCCAGATGCTGCTCCCCCGCGACTTTCTCACTGTCACCAGGCCCTCGCCGCAGCGAGGGACGGCCGTGGCTCACCACGGGCTGGCTGTGCTGGGATCTCGCTGTATTTTGTGCTATCTGGAGTCTCTGTTTGTTTTTAATTTAACGGGGTTTGCACTGGCCGAGATAGAGGCGAGTGAATGGGAGAGGTAATGTGAGCGAGGCTGATGTCCACTGGACATCTGTTTAAATTCAGCAGTCAGGCACACAGAGCAGCCTCTGTGCCTTTAGTTTGTTGTTGGGAAATGGCCTGCAGCAAAATGAGAGTATTTGATTTGAGAATTCATTAGATAATTCTGTACGTTATACTTCAAATAATACATAGGTCTGAGAGAATGTTTTAAGTAAAATTAAACATTTCAGTGTGTCTGTGGTGAGTGTCAGGCAGTTCCAGCACAGGGATACAGGGAAGTTCCATATTGTGTCTGCCTTCTTAAAAAGGTAGCGAAGGAATTTGGATTCTAGGAAGTCAGGGCTGTTTGTCCGAGATCGTTAGTTGGTTCAGCACCTCTTGCAGCCCTTTTCTTTCTCCCACCGACTGGAATGCTCAGTGCTTCATGCCCTTATCAGTGGTGCCTGAGCACTGCGGGTTTAATGACTTGTTACCATCTGCTCTGGAAATGGGAACTTTGCAGCTCCTGTGCATTGTGGTGTGTGTTTCTTGGGTTAAATACGGTGTGACAAGAAGGGGGCTTCCCTCCCCATGCCCAGCGATGCCAGGAGTGTCAGGCACTGCACAGCGACAGAGATGTTTGTTCTCAGAGCTGCGTTCGCGCGCGGAATTATCCTCGTGCTAAGCCACTGCAATGTGAAATGTTCAGGAGTTGCTCCTGTTTACAGAGGGATCTGCTTTCTTTCTTTCTCTCTGGAAGAAACCTGTTATGCAGTGGGTAATAAAACTAAAAATAAAGATCAGAGCCAATGGAAATGCTGTAATGTTTCTCGGAAGAAGCATTAGAAGCTGCCCATAAAGCACGAGGCATTCAGAAATTTGCACCCTATTATTGTGCCCTGCAGCCCCCCTGGAATCTCTTTTCTCCAACAGATTTGTTGTATTCCCAACACCTCTGCGCTGTAGGTTGTGCTCTGCGCCCCGAGCTCCTGACGCCCCGCGGGGGGGATTTGTCCTGGGTCCTTCACACTGCCACTGCTCCCGGGTGAGTTTGAGCGCCGCTCCTGCCTTCCCCCAGAGCCAGGAGAGGGGCTGGAATACGCAATGCTTAATGAGCAGCTTGGGAGAAGCCTTGGTTGGAGCTGTGCAGCTGCGAGTCGTGGTAACTCTGATTTATCTTACAGTGAGGTCATATTTAAGACTTTTAGGCTGTGCTTTCCCAGGCCATGCACCATCTTATGTTTTTCTCTTTGGGGTTCTGTTGGTTTGTTTGGGGTTTTTGGGTTTTGGTGATTTTTTTTTCCCCCAACATTTTGTCCTACTATCTTTCCTAGAAAGCTGTTTCCTGTCCAGGATTTATTTCCCCTTTGACATCTTAAATAGCTGATACTTTTCTGTGTACATCTGGCTACTGGATTCAGAGAAGTCGCTAAGCCAAAATCCATCGTGAATCAGCGCGTGCCTTTCCCCCACTTGGTTATTTCACAGGCGCTGCTCTTCGCAGAGAGGCTGCACTCTTAAACAAACCCCATCTCTGGAGAGAGCTGGCAGGAGGAGCGAGGAAGGTTTGCAAACTCATCCTCCCCAAACAAATCCCCCTGAAGAGTTAAATTAAGTCACCTCCCGAGCGCTGCCCTTCCCTCCGGCACCCTGAGCCCCCGGGTTTTCTCGGGAGAACAATAAACCATCTTCTCTTCTTTTGGTGCCTGTCCAGTGTGGAAAGAGAAAGATGAGGTCAAAGTGGCAGGCTGTACAGCTTGCTTTTGAGCCAAACAGATGGTGAAGGTTAAGTGACAGCTCTGTGACTGCCTCTTTTGAAGTAATTGGAGATAATTTGTATTTTGAATCAGAACTTGACCACTGTCAGAAGGGAAGAAGGTTAATATGTAAACGATTTTACATTAGCCCCTGTTTCTTGGGATTTTTGCTTTTTTCCCCCCCCCCCCCCCCCCCCCCCTTGGATTCTTGTTGCTATAATCCTTGCTCCAGGCTATTGGTAAGATTGTCTTTGAGCTCGGTGTGACTCGGCCTAGGCTGCAGTTGTTATGAAAGCCAACAACAGCTTATTAAGGCCAGGGATAATCTCTGCTACTGATGCATTGTTGCTTTCCTGCAGTCCAGTGATGGCTGGGAAACAAGACTGTAAATGCAGTTCTAACTGGGAAGATTGGCAGAGACATACCCCAAATATGTCTTGTTTCTGAAGCTGGATCCATTTTGCAGATTATTCTGTGGGTTTAAGAAGCTCCCCTGAACTTCTCTCATGATCAACAATGGAAATTTGATTTGGGCTTCCTCATCTCCCATGGGAAATTGTTTTGGCTTTGAGCAGACTCCTGTTTATTTACTTGGAGTAAGGAACATACAGTATGTGCTGTGTTTGCTGATGCTTTCCTGGTGGGAAGTGGAATATTTCTAGAGCCTGATTTCAGAGTGGTAGGGAGGAGCTGCCAAATTGCTTCTCGGTGATTCTTGTTGCTACAACAGTTCCACCCTGGTCCTGCAGGTTGTTGGCAAGTACCACATGCAGGAGCAAGGGGCGATGTGCTGGGGTTTCTGTACCCAGTCCTTTTTTTTAATGTGGGAACTGAAAGGACCTTATAGGGAAAGGACCTGTACAGTCCCTTCATGCAGTGTCCCTGTGTAAGGAAAACAGGCAGCAGTTTCACACGTATTTGAGTCCTGCAGTTTGGATTTCTGGATGAATTTAATGTAATGTAGCAGCTGTTAGGCAGAGACACCTGAATATGCTGCTGGGAGGTAATTCAGGCCTTTCTGTGGACTACAGTGGATATTCTGGGTTGGAGGAAATGCCCTAGGACCAACTGGGAGATTAGTAGCCAGATTATTTTGTCCTGGCAGTTCCAGTCAGAACTCAAGAGATGCTGGTGGAGAGGCCATCAGTGCAGAAGGTCTGGGGTATTTCTGTGCATTCAAGTGCTGTTTTCTCAGAAGAAGAGAAGGCAGTATTGTATTTTATTCACATACATCAGGTTGATTATGAAACACATTTTTTCACTAACTTGAAGAAGAAAAAGGAAATACTGGCTTGTTATTTCTGCCTTTTTCTTAACCAGGCAAAGTAAAGAAATGGTTGCAAAACCTTTAGAAGCATTCAAGTACCTCGGTGACTTTCATCAGATGTTCTCTGTACAAGAAAAAGAAAAAAAAATCGTTCTATCTTTTTATTTTTACTTTGCTTTAATCTTATTTGATGATGTCTCAACAGGCTGGGACATGCTTTCTTGGATGGCAATTTCACTGCACCATATGTGTCTCTCACTAGATAGCAGAGTGAAATGAGTCTTGGCAGGAAGAGAACTAAACACATCGACAAAGAAAAGAAAAAAATTATTTACTTAACTCCCTGTTGCCTGCATACATTTTTCCCTGGGACTGCATCTGGTACAACAATGCAAAGTTGGCTTCTTATAAATGTGAGTCTGAGGCACAGTCCTGCATTGATCCCTTTTTCTTGCCATCTATGCTGGTTGTTTGGGTTTTTCCTAGTAATCCTGATTTAAATGTTTCAGTAACTAGTGGTGATCAAGCTAAGAAAAAAAGAAAATCTGGTTTTACCTGTGAATTTATGTCACTTGTGGTCTCAGAGAGAGAGCTGGTCCTTACCTGGCCTTTGGAGAATTCGGTCATTCTCAGGAGGAAATAAAAGAAGTTACCAATATTAAATTCCTGCCCAAGTCGGGCATTCTTCTGGTGAGCTCCAGGCCTGGTGCTTAAACTCAGTGGGGAACAGAAACAGGGTCAGGCCAGGCTCAGCCCCATGGACTCACAGCAATGGAGAGATTGCAAAAATTTATTTTGGTTGGGAAAAAATTCCAGTTTGGGCTGATAAGTGTGGAAAATTTACACTGGATATATTTCAAAGTAAGGTCAGGGAATCTCTCTGGGTTGAAATAGTGGAAGGTGTGTTTGAAAGTTACGATCAATCAACCACGCAAAATATTTTGTATTTGAACACAGCATGGGATAAATGACACAGTGGTGCCACGGTGGCACTCCTGGTCTGTGGCCCAGTGCCCGGGGCCAGGTCTCAGCCACAGTCCCCACTCACCCAAAAAAAGGTCAGCCCTTCTTATTCCAGGAGATCCTGCATGAGTCCATTTCTGACTCCATGTTCCGAGGGCTCCACACTGTATCAGGCGGTGTTTATGCTGGCTCTCAGGGATGACTTCTGAACCCTTGGTAAAATCTGTACTTGTACACTTGGATATTTGGGAGGAAAATCAATACAAGTTCTGCAGTGACCTTGCTGGTTAGCGCAGAAGTGTGGCAAAAATGAGAACAGAGGAACACACTGGTGATTTGCAAAAGATGAAATGGGAAAGTAACAAGCAAGTTTACGGTGTTTAAGGAAATTTACAATTAAAAACAATGGAGCGGTTACATAGGATTTTAGACACCACATGCAAAGATAGGAAAGGGGGAAAAAAGAATCCTTTGAAGCATGAACAGTGTAGAGATTCCCACAGCACCCCACCAGGTGAGGCACACGGGTAACGTGTGTGAGGCAGGTGCACAGAGCAGGACTGGCTGGAGAGTGTTTCACAGGGCTGAGCTGCCCTGTGCAGGGACGGCCTTAACAGTCAGGTGGACATGGAAATTGAGATCGTGTGGATGCAACCTTTGGGGTTTTGTTATGTACTTAGAACCATTTTCCCTTTGTGCTCCCTCTAAATGAAGTGGCTTGAAATATTTTTTAAACCCTTCTGTTTTCACAGTATCTTTTCCCAAGGTTGTAGCTGTTTTATAGCGTATAAACTGCCTGTCACAGGGAGATCTCAGTGATTGTTGGAATGTAATTGCTGTGTAGGTTCGGGGGTCAAAGGTCCGGTCTGTCTGGTGGAGTCGGGAGCTCCCTGCTGCTCCCCGTGGCAGTGTGGCAGGGCAGGGCTCTGTGCACACACCAGGCCGGCTTCGGCGTGGGCTCAGGGCGTGCGAGCGGCGCTCGGGGCCGCGCAGCACGAGCGGCTCCGGGCCGGGCCCCGCCGGGCCGGGCGGGCAGCGGGAGCACCGCTGGCTTCTCCGCAGCCTCGGCGTGCCCACAGCCCCTGTCCTGCCCCTGGCATTCCCTGATCCCGCACAGCGCTGGCACTGGTGGCTGGCAGCGCTGGTTCAGACCCCTTCCTGCTGCTGCTCCCACGGCTCAGGTGCCTCTGCAGGGGCAGCGTCCCCAGGGCTGGAGCAGGGCGCAGAGAGGGCCCTGCGGGAGGGGGCACCTTCCACAGCCACCCTTCTGGGCACCGTGACACCTCTCGGTGCCCACGGGCCGCTGCCAGGGCAGGAAAGGCTTCACGAAGAAGGCTTGAGCTGAGGGAACGACGCAGGGTCGGGAATTTCCACAGGACCTCTGGCAGGGGAAGGCGCCCGGAGCGGCAGTGAAGAGCTTCTGTGCCCCTCGTTTCAAGAGGCCTGCTCTGCTCGTCCTCAATGAAAATATCGCTATAAAGTATACATGGGTTGTATTCCTAAACACTGGATGTGGCACTGGATGGGTGCAGCGATCCCTGTGCAGCTGCTGGGAGTGGAAATGGGGAAGACGCGAGGGGAGCGGAGCACAGAGCGGGGCCGAGGCGAGGCGCTCCCTCTGCACGGCTCCGCGCCGGGAGCCGGCCCGGGCCGAGTTACCTAACGGGGAGAAGGCTTTCTGCAAACAGCCCTTCTGCTTCTTTTCCCCTGCTCCGTTTGCTCTTGTCACCTTCCCATGGACTAAATTATTCCTTATCTAGAGCCCACGTGCCCGCGGGCCCGGGAGCATGCACTGCCAGAGAATTCCTGACTGTTCCTAGGATGGTAGAGTAACAGGTCTTTCGGGGAAAAATAAAAGTTGGCATTCTTCTTAATTTTTATGTATTATTTTAATCACAATGAAAAATTATAAACTATATAAAAATACATAAATATATAGATATTTAAAATTTCAACTCATTGAGCCAAAGCCATTAACTGGGGGCAGGAAAAAACCCGCTTGTTGTTGGATTCATCCCAACGCAGCATTAACTGAGTTAGTCAGAAATGTGTCACAAAATTGTTGAGGATTTTTCAATGGTTTTTTATAAATATGTCTTGAAATCTGAGCATGTTCTGCAGCTTAGACAATGCATTATGCCAAAAAGGATGTTTCTTTTGTTAAAAGCTTTTAAGGTTGAATTGAAAATACAAATCAGATTGGAATAATCTGGATTATACTTACATATTATTTGGCTGTGTTGTTTTTTGTTGACTATTAGGTTAAAAGAAAATCTCTGTTTGATGTTTTTTTATTGATAAAGTATTTAATATTAAGCAGTAGGTTTTATTTAAATTATTTTTAGGCAAATTATTTAGCTATTGCAAAGTTGCTGCATATGTATGCTCATATATATAAGTATAGATATACTCCTATATTATATGTAAGCCCCTAAATTTTTAGGAGGAAGTTTCTTTCCAGTAGAGCTGTTTAATGACCTGTCAGTTCCCCACTTGTGTGGACTGCTTAAAATTCTATATAATTTTCTGGTTTAATTCAGTATCATTTAATTCTCTAGAGAAAAAGAGATAAGGTGTTAAAATTGGGATAAAAGCTTCCAAATACCAGAAAATTTGCTGTCAAACCCAGGGCCCTTTTTACTGGCCGAAACTTAAGAAAGTAAATACTAATAAGATCACATGCAACAACAACAAATAGATATAATTTCTTTAAATAATATAAATACAATTATCATTACTTTATCAGAAAACATCTAAGGTTGACTTTCTGGCAACCTTTTTTTTTTTTTTTTTTTTGGCTGCTGAATGCAGAATCAATACTTTGAAACTTGATTTCTTCTCCCAAGACTTGTTCTCTGGATCAGGAAAAGTGGTGTATTTTGTTATTTTTCCCTTTTGATTATTTTCTTTTCTAAGAACATGGCGTGAAATAACCTGCCCTGGCATGCTGGCTGGGTGTTTCTAGGGGACGTGCCCCAGTTGCCTCTGAAGGCTCTGGTGCCCCCGTGTACCTGCTGTAGGTGTGGGCAGTGCCTGCCGTGACAGCGACAGCACGGGCTGCTCGTGGTGGGCTCTGGAGGGCAGGGAGTGGAGGATGGACCGAGGGCCGGGAGTGGAGCAAGGACCGAGGGCCGGGAGTGGAGGATGGACCGAGGGCAGGGAGTGGAGCAAGGACCGAGGGCCGGGAGTGGAGCAAGGACCGAGGGCCGGGAGTGGAGGATGGACCGAGGGCCGGGAGTGGAGCAAGGAGCGAGGGCCGGGAGTGGAGGATGGACCGAGGGCCGGGAGTGGAGCAAGGACCGAGGGCCGGGAGTGGAGGATGGACCGAGGGCCGGGAGTGGAGGATGGACCGAGGGCAGGGAGTGGAGCAAGGACCGAGGGCCGGGAGTGGAGGATGGACCGAGGGCAGGGAGTAGAGAGGATGGACCGAGGGCCGGGAGTGGAGCAAGGACCGAGGGCAGGGAGTGGAGCAAGGACCGAGGGCCGGGAGTGGAGGATGGACCGAGGGCCGGGAGTGGAGCAGGGAGTGGAGGTGGCCCACGGGCAGCCCGTGGGCAGCAGCACAGAACAGTCCCCTCGTGCCGCCGGCGCAGACGCGCTCGAGAGCAGTGTCCAGCCTGTCCTGTCGGGTTTATTGTCCACTCCATCAAGGGGTCTAATGGTCAGCGGAGGGGCCGAGCGTGTCCCCGGGGGGCTGCCATTAGGCGAGCGGACTTGTTTAAGCTCACGCGGGGAGTCTCCGGCTGATGCGGACGCCAATAGCCGTTTCCCTCAATGAGCAGCCGCTCGCATCACGGCTCAATTGAGGCTCCCGGCGCGCCGGCCCCAGGGCTCCGCGGGGAGCTGCCCCGGGCGGGAGGGGCCGATCGGTGCCGCGGCCGGAGCGCCCGGCCCGGCCCGGCCCGGCCCGATTAATGCTCCGCAAACGCCTTGGAACCGCCGGCGCCGCCTCTTCGTCCCGGCTCTGCCTGCCGAGCATCCGCGGCACAGCGGGCGGCTGTGCGCGGGGATTCTGCGGGGATTCTGCGGGAATTCTGCGGGAACGGCCGCGGCACCGCGGCCCCCGCAGCCACAGGCCCCGAGCAGAGCTGCGGGGGGAACTGCAGGGTGTGAATTCACCGCTAAGTTTTATTCCAAACTGTAATTTCTAACAATGCAAGAAAAATCTCATTCCATCAACAAGCCGGGAAATCCTAAAATTAGATTGCTAACAAAAAGTGCAAAAAATGCAGCCGTGGAGCTTTGGGTAGCTTGTGCACAGGGTTTTTCATATTCATCTTAAATACATAGTTTCTTTCCTGGGTGATTTTAAAGTGCTTTCTGTTGGAAAATAGAGAGATATTTTCTGCATATCAAATTGTTACCTGAAAATATGTTTTGTTTTTTTTCCTAATTGAACCAAACATGCTGCGTGTGAATATTTTTGGGGCAATAATTGTGTATTAAAATAGATTTCTAGTGTTTAATTTTTTTCATTTTTAAAAGAGCAAAATTTCTTCAAATATTTTGAAAGAAAAACCACAAAACCATTTCTTTTTAATATCTAAGTAAAGAAAATGCCTTTGGATGAGCTTGTTCCTGCTGTACTGACAGAGAGTAGGGGAGGCTCTAAATCTGCTTTTCCAAGGCAAGCTAAAGATGGAAATTGCGAGGAAAATGAGCCAAATAATATGATTTTTGATAGGTGTTTGTAGTTTGTCAAAGCTTTTTGTCATTCAGATGACTAATTTGTATAAATAAGTCTGAAAACACTTTGTATTAACATAATTATTTACATAAAATATCGTTATTTTTCTGCTTTCATTAACAATTTTTTTGTTTAGTTTCAGATCCGCTGTAGTAAATACTTTGTGCATATTTATATGCTGCTGAGTGTTGTCTTGAAAATGTTTGATAGTATCAGTTTCCTAAAGATGATGTTTATAAAATGCACATAGTTGTGTGAATTATTTATACCAAACGAATGAGAAAGAGATCCTGCTTTCCCTAACACTAACAACGGATCCACTTTTCCTTTGGCAACACAAATATTTATTATATTGTTGTACTTAAAGAAGGCTTAAGCCTCTGAAGTGTCAAAAGTCAAGCTGAACAAATTTAAAAGCAATGAAATGAAACCCGAGTTGGGCACAAAGGATCTTTTCTGAATTTCCTGAAAGGCAGGGGCTGCAGAGGGCAGGATGGGAGCCTGGGGTGGGGCCCGGGGGTCCCAGGGGCGTTGGGCGCCTCAGCCCTGGCAGTGACCCCAGGACAATCCTGCTAAAGCCATCGCGAGCTCCTTGCCCTGGGCACATGCCACGGCAGAAACGCTCAGTGCAGGAACACAAGTGCAAAGGGTATCAGCAAGGGGGGAGCACCCCAGGCCACCGCAGTGCCCGCTGGGCACAGAAAGGTTCACTCCCACGTGGATTTTATACTGAAAATTCCCTTTTCCAAGCCCTCAGGCACTTCCGTTTGTGTGGCTGGGCAGGATTCGCAGACAGGTGTGATCCTGCTTTGGAAAGCAGCAGGAAGAATGATTTACCTGCCCGAGCAGTGGAGGGGACACGACCCTGCTGGGTGGGTTTGGGAATAGCTGGACAGGGCAGCAGAGGAAATTCAGGACAGGGTGCAGAACTCTCAGGCAGCAACTACAGGGCAGAGAGAGTGTGTCCCTTCCCTGAGATGTGAAATCCCCTTTTGCAAACGTTTTGGAGACTACCAGTCATTTGTAAAATATAAAATTAAGTTCCCATTTTTTCGAGCTAAAACTGTATTTCAAATTCACCAGCTGTGTTTTCTGAAGTTCTACAGAAGGGAAACACGATTTGGGATTTCAATTATAGTTCCAAAAGTGACAGCAAATTTGAAAAATCTCAATTCAGCAAAGGTGCTTTTCCTTTGGGGAGTCCTTCAGGAATAAATCCCAGGGAAAGAGTGCATCAAGAGAAAGGAAGATAGGAATTCTGTGTAAAACATGACCTAGAATCACAAACTGAGTGGGTCCTGTAGGATCTTTTTCTAAAAGAAATACCACTCTCCTTTGAAAAACTGATTTTGCCGAGAGGAAAAGAATCCTTAATTCCAAACGCACCACCATGGAGGGGATGGGCACGAGGCTGGGTGTGAAGGAACCTGCTGGAAAGGCAGCGCAGGGACATCGTGCTCAGGCACAGAGGCAGAGCCTGGCTTGGCACTGCTGGTACCCAAAGGGAGGGCAGCCCTTTCCCTTTCCCTTTCCCTTTCCCTTTCCCTTTCCCTTTCCCTTTCCCTTTCCC
>QUSF01000100.1:106520-119948 GCA_003676055.1 Chloebia gouldiae | reverse complement strand
TCGCCCGTGCAACCTTGAAAACGGTCCCTTAATTACCTGTGAGGAAGTCGGGGACCCTGCCCCCCCTCGCCGCTCCCCCTCCCTCGCTGCGGCGGGGCCGGGGTCACTCGCGGCCCCTCGCCGCCGCCGGCGCGGGGGTGGGGGAAGAAATATGGGACCCCGAGGTGAGAGGGCAGGGTTCAAGTCCAGACTACAGATCTATTGGAGAGGTTTCAGACAGCCAGGCCTCCACTTGACTTTCCATCAGCCTGCCCGATCCCTCGGCCGCCGCCGCGGGCTGAGGCTCCGCGGGGCTCGCTGCCGCGCCCCGGAGCGGCCGGGCCGTGCCGCGGCCTCCCCGGACCTGCATCCCCCCAGACTGCGGGGATGCGGGGCACAGCCGGCTGGGCAGTGGAGAGGGGAGCAGGGAGCGTGCCCCCAGACCTGGATTTCAGGAGAGACGGCTGCACGTCACCATGGGCCCTGCAAGCAAAGCCAAGAAAGTGCATAAATAATCTTATTTGTTATGCATTATTAAAAATTCAGAAAGATTTTAAATTCAAGTGATAATCTGATCATCCTGAGGGATAGGTTTATATTTAATAGCCAGGTGTTTTACCTATTCATTTGTGATGGAAAATATTATAATGAAGTAATAAACCGTAGCACAGAAATGTTAATCATATATATGTGGTCTGCAAACCCCCTGAAATCACAGACCCCTTCTGCTGTCCCGAGCTGTCTTTATTGGTAACCTCATGATTTAAGATAATTTAGGTTTTGGGACTATGCCCGTAGACCTCGGGGCACGGTTGTTAATAATGGAAAGCTTATTTGACTGCATTATTCTCCTCTTGCATCTTATCTGTTCTGCTGTGAAGTTTTATAATATCATGTGCTGTTTCTTTGTTTCCTATTTTAGAAGAACATGGAACAAAATCATGAGCGCTGTTGAGACTATTGCAGATCTGATATAATGGGGGGGAGGAATTACGGGGAGATGATGAGTTGTAGAGGGGTTCAGCTTTAAAAATTCACGGAGTATTTTCATTTTAATGCAAGGTGGGGGTTTAACTCCTCAGTGATGGTGAGAAATGAGATGCCTTCCAGCTCTCCATCTCTCCCCCCACCTAAGAACCACCTCCTTCTAGCCTGTGCATACACCCCCTCCCCCAGATGTAGGGGACTGCAACAGAACAGGTGTCCAGCTGCTCTCCTGTGCTAGTCAAAAATCAGGGAGCTTATTGAAAGTGTCTCTCCCAGGTTGCAGTGCCAGTCCTGGTGTGAGACACGTCGCCGTCCCCCTGCTGCAGCAGGGCTTTGCCAACCGCCGCGGAACCCACGAGGAGCTGCACCAGGACAGAGCATCCTCTGCTTGGGGACGAGCACTAAATACCAAAGCTGACTAAATCCCATCGTTGGGAGGTGATCAGTGGAGCCGCTCTGTATTCACAGCCGGGGCTTTACTCACTGAGCGAGCTGTGATGTCACCGCATTAAGCTAAAATAACCACTGAACATGAGAACAAGAGCGATGGGGGGGAGGTTTGATGGGGGAGAGAGAGGGAAATAGCAGGCATATTACCAGTCCTGCATGTGGATCACAGAGCCAGATTGTGAGCAATCCCGGCGCTCAAAGTGTCTCCTTAGCAGAAAAGGGAGAGGGAGAGAGAGGGAGCCAGCAGCCAGCCTTCAGTCCCCACCACGAGAGCTCTCGCGGTGCACTCGGCCAGGGTGTCAGAGGGCGTGAGTGCATTTTTCATTTCTTAGCCTTTGTGTGGTCTGCCAGAGGAATTGGATTCTGTCTGTATTTCCATGTATTTGCCTAACCGTGCTGTGTATTTTTATCCTGGATGTGAGCAGGCGTTAACACATAAACTCACGTGCACTTAAATAGATGTAACGTAAATGGATACACGGAGAAGACATTAAAAATAGCCCGAGTCAGCTTTCCACCTGAACTGCCCATCTTGCGGTGCCCAGTGCCGTGCCCATTTCCCAGGTGTGCAGGAAAATGGGGTGTTACTGGGAGGGAAGGACTGGAACAGAAAGGGAGGGATATTTCTTTCCTGGCTTCTCTAATTAATGTTGGCCTTTGTGTGGTGTAAGGCCAGGGACCGTTGCTCGTGGTGATGGTGCTGGTGCTGAAAAACCACTGCTCAGATGGCTGTCCCGAGCTTTGCAGGGAATGTGTCTGCAGAGCTCCAGTGGAAATGAATCCAAGCCCGTGCTGATGTGTTGGGATACTGCAGGATCATGCGTGAGCGTGCGGAGTGGCTCCGTGTGCGTGAGCTGTGCTTGCAGGCTGTGCTGGCACTGGTGGGAGCTGCAGCACATCTGGGGGTCACATCTGTACCCCACACACACAGCACGCTCACTGCTCGGGCTGTGCAGCTCTTGGAAATCCTGCTCTGCCTCCGCCATCACTCATCCTGCATCCAACCTGATGTCGGCGATGGAGGACAGAAATTGAGGAGAGAGTGGGATTTAACCTCAGTTCTTCCCACTAGATTTCCAAGGCGGTGCAATTTATGGACATGAAGACGAGTCTTATGAGGAAGGGCCAAAAATGCAGCAATTTAAGAGTAGGGAAGTATCAAGCAGTGTAACCAGCTCTAAGTCATAACCCTATGTCGTAAAAAGGTTCTATGGCTAATGTAGCCTTTTCACGCTTTCTTTCTTTTCAGTTTTCTTGTTTCTAGGTAAACCAAATTAAGTTACAAGAACTGCAAAAAAAAAAAAAATTCAACTGAAATTCCTAGCGGTCACTCTTGGGAGGTGGAAAAGGCCATTGTGAAAGCCCAGAGAGTGCTTTTGTGCCTCCAAAACTACAGGCACTCCTTGGGGTGGGAAAGGCTGCCAGGCCCAGGGTAACGCAGAGTTTGGCTGTTGTTCAGGCGTGCAGGAGGTCTTGGTTGCCGTGTGTGTCCATGTGTACCTCTGCGTGTGTGTGTTTCACGCGTACATGTGAGTGAATGTTACCTGTGTGTGTGCACCTTTGTGTGTCTGTCACATATGTACTTGTGTGTTACCTGTGTGTGTACCTGTGTACATGTGTTACCTGTGCACATGTGTGTTACCTGTGCACATGTGTGTTACCTGTGTGTGTTACATGTGTACCTGTGTTACCTGCCTACCTGTGCGTGTGCCTTCCCTGCACAGGCACTGATCCTGCTCTTGCCACCCTTTCCCTGCGGGGCAGGGGCACCGTGGAAGCTCCACCTTTGACAGGCGACCCGTGGCTGCTCGGGGCTGGCCCGAGCTTGGGAGCGTAAAGGCAGAGAGGGAAGGAGGGAGCCTTTGCATCTGGTGATGAGCAGCAGTGCAGAGCCTGGGGTCTTGGGGAATCTTCAGTTCTTATTTCTGCAGTAACCTCGGCTAATTGATAGTTATCATTCATTCCTGATACATATTCTGTGTAATTATTTGTTTGCTGGATTTCACCTGCGCTAATATTGGCTGGTCTTTGTTGTGGAGCTGCCCCGAGAGCCGAGCACCTGCTGGCCCCACACCCAGCAGTGCTCCCGGAGCTGCTGATCCACCCGGGCCCCTGCTGTGACACAAGTGGGGGCAGCTGGGCTAAAGTGTAAACTGGGGGGATTTCTTCTTAATCGTTTTTTCAGGAGGAAGAAGGGCATCAGTCTGAATGCTGCTGGAAAAGAAGGTGGAACTTTGGATTAAAAAATAAATTATTTTTTGAGTCTCATTAAAAACCTAGCCACAGGTGTTTGGCTTTTTGTCTCAATTCCCTTTCTCAGGTGTTGGCTCTTTTCCAACAGACATTCCCAGGGAAATGCCTTGGAATCCTTGATGGTGGATTACAAGAAGCAGGTGATGATTAAAAGTTAGTGGTTAAGGCAGAGTTGCTTTTCTTTCCTGCTGTCTTTTGCGTCTCTGTAGTGAACATGGGAAAGCCACTGGGTGTCATTAGGCCAGTGACACCCTAAAAAATTGCTCAGATTTAACTTCTACTTATGATTCCTTTTTGTCATAGTATATTGAGCATAGAAAATGCAGGCTGTGAAAAAATCAGCTGCGGTGAGTTAATGAGTTAATTGATGGTGATTAGCAGAGAGCAGGGTCACCTGTGAGGGGTGGGGATGGGTCTGGCTGCTCCCCACTCTGGGCAGAGGCACCAAGAGCTGGGAACCTCTTACAGGAATGGAGTCCTTCTGCCTCAGGAATGCTGTGAGGCAGTGCCGGGGTGAGGATTTATCTGAGTCTGGAGGGTCCCACCTGGAGGACATGGTGGGCTCAGATTCTCAGAGCTGTCTGCAGGCCTGGTGCTGCTGCCAGGGGTGAGTGATTTGCGCCACCAAAATCTTGGCTGGGGCTGGGAGAAGAGACCACTGTAAGGGAAAATACCAGAAGGAGTCCTGATTTCCAGCGCCTGGACAGCTGGAAGGTGTCACAGTGCTGTTGGGAACAGCTGAATATTGACAATGCTTGACTATAATCTTGCAGAGCTGTTGTGGTGGCTTCATTTAGGTCACTTGAAGCTGTGAGTGCTGAGAATCTTGGAGGATTGGGTCAGTCTTGCTCAGGCAGATCTGGAGTCCTCTGTCTTTGTTGAAAGGTGCTCTTCTGTTGACTCATAAACCTCAGACAGAGCTGTCGGCAGCACCCCCAACCCGGTGGAAATGAAGTGGGTTTTCCTCTTTCTGTTGGAACAGCTGCACCAAGCCCAGTTCAGTGTGATGTGGGCTCGAGTGAGCAGGCTGATTTCCACATTTTTGGGGGAGAGATCTGAGGTTGAGATGATGTCCAAAGACCTTTTCTCTGAATAATAAGTTGAGATAGTCCTGAGCTGTGTCTTTGCTGAGAGCCATTTCTCCTGGTTGTGTAGCATCACAGGAGTGTGGGGTGGCACAACAGGCTCGCTGTCCCAGAGCCCTGGAGAGAGGGTTGTCAGAGGGTGCATTACTGCTTTGGAAAGCCTGGCCTGCTCAGGGGTTCTGGAGCCCAGTTACTGCTGCTGATGAGCCAGTGTATGTTCTGGGGCTGCTCTGGGTCTCTCTGAGTGCCTGGCACAAACCTGCAAGCCTTGGGACTTTTGTTTATTTTAGATTTGCTCTGGAGATGTGAAGTTAATTGTGAACAGTAGTCTCTTGTACTTCCGTGCGGTGTAACTTATGGCAAAAAGGAAGAAAAGCACAAACCAAAGACCCAAAAAGTGGGGGTGAGAGCCCAAGTAATTTAAACCAGGAAAGAAGCATCTTTTGTGTATCCTGCTCGAGAATTGCTGGGATGTGGCGGCAGGTTGAAGGAGCAGGGTGGTGGCTGAGAGTTTGGGAGGTGCACAGCTATGGAGGTGTGGGTCTGGCCCCTCCTTGCCAGGCACCGTTTATTTTTCTGCACTTCTGTCTAATTAATATAAGGCCTGCTCAGGCACAGCCGCCCTCGTCGGACGTGTCACTCGTTAATCACGCGACCCTCCTAGCCTTGGGTAATGACCTTGAAAGAATATATCAGCCCATGATGGCGGGAGTGAGGAATTAAATTGTTTCTCTGAGTGCTTATGGTCATTGCTGACAATTTATATGACACAGCTGCCCTAAGCTGGCCGTGCCGGCCATTGTGCCGCAATCATTTTCCCTCCGGGAAGCGCTGGCTGGGCAGGCCCCGCGCGGCTGCCCGGCCTGGGGAGCTCCTTTGTGTGAGGAGGAGAAGGGCTCTGCAACCTGCAGTCCTGCCTGAGGGCCTGAGCCCAGAAATCCTGGGAAGTCTTTGCCGCAGCCTCGCTCTCGGGTGTGCCGGCGTTGCCGTAACATTGGGAACGGCGTTAGCGTGGTTGTTCCAACCTGAGGAGGGCTCCAGGATCGAGCTCCCTTCAGCAGGGCGTTTGTAAGGTTTGGAATGTGAGACGTGGGCAGGACAGCTGGAGTGGGCTCGAGATTTGGTAAGATTTGGTTACAAACACATCACATAATCGTGCACATTCGTGTACAAAATTAAGCAGACCCTTTAATTACCATAAGAACCCACATAATACTGTGTGCGTGACCATGGAAGTGAAGAAGTAAATTTTAAGATATGTTAATGTAAGCATTTATGGGTTAATATTCGTATTGTTATATTTTTGTCTTTTCCTAAGTGTTAAATGTACTTGGGAAGGTATTTATTATTTGCTGATAATGAGTAAATGGCTTTCTTACTTGTTATATATTGGTATCTGCTTTTAGACTGATGAAATAATTTGTTACAGTTATTCAATCATATTATTTATAGAAAACATGTAGCTGAGGATCTAAACATCAGATTGTTCTGCTGTTGCCATATGGGCTGCTTTTATCTAAATATAAACAGTTGATAATTATCACTAGAACTATTGGCTAAAATCACAAAATAGACTGAGAACAAATAACAATCTCATTCTTCATTAACATTTTAAAAATGAAATAGATGTCCTTGTTTATGCCTTCAGTAAATTTGGCTCTGCTTTTACAGAACTGTAAATGAACCAGAACATTTGTTTTGTATAATCTATACAGTGTTTTATATATATATTGGTATTGGTGAGCTCAGGCTGCTAGATTTTGAGAAGGCTGGTATACATCCAGCCCCACAGAACTGTTGTAAAGTACATGTATTAAAGTATCCATAGAATCTCAGAATAGTTTGTCTGGGAAGGGATGTTAAAGCCCATCCCATCCCACCCCTGGCCATGGGCAGGGACACCTTCCACTATCCCAGGTTGCTCCAAGCTCCAAAGTCCAGCCTGGCCTTGGGCACTTCCAGCAATCCAGGGGCAGCCACAGCTTCGTTTGACAAACATTGTTTGCTTCCATTTCAGATTCCTTTAAAATGCTTGGTCTTCTCATAGCGTCTAGTGGCTTATTATTCCTTTATTTTTCAATTTTTTCCTGTTTCTCGTCTCTACCACCTCCATGTGCAAGTAGAACACAACAAAGGATATGTTGTCACCTCAGTGTTCTGCTGGCTTGAATACCTCAGGGAAAATTACGCAAGTCAGCAGCAGCCACATGAAACGTTCCTGTAAAATACAGACAAAAACAAGCAACAAGGCAAAACTGAAAATGGTGACTGGGAGGAAATACTGTCTTTGTATGGACATAGTTTTTTAGTATTTGGTTAGAGCAGAGAACGAGGAGTTTATGTTCCCTTTTTAGTTATGCCAATGATTTACTGCATGAAGAAGGACAGATTATTTTGTCTTGTTCCCATTTCTGTGTTTAAGATTAGAGTTCAAAAACGGTAGTAGTTTGGTATCAAAATTATTATTCACCTGGGTTTGGTTTGGTTGTGCCTTGCCCCTTCCAAAACCTGCAGAGATTCCTTCGGAGGGACCTGCCCCCACCCTGGGTGAGGCGTGGAGGGCCTTGGCTGCAGGTGCAGCCTGGCTCGGGGCTTCAGCAGCGCCAGGGCAGCCTCCGAGAGCCCGGCGTGCTGACTCTGAGCCCGGCCACCCTGGCTGTGTCCCCTCAGGTGCCTCCGTGTCACGGTGCGGGGCTCGTGTCCGTCCCCCACGCTGGGTCTGTCCCACCTGCAGGCCACCCGCTCACAAAGAGCCCCTCCCGAGGGCAAAGCCCACTGCAGCCGGGGCTCCTCTGAGCACCTTCCTGCTTTGAAGGTGAACACCAAGTTGGGAATTGCTTTCATTCCCCGTGGCAGACCTGTGGTCTGGACGTGACTCCAGGGCTCTGCACGGCAGAACCGGCTCGCGGCTGGGACTCGCGCCGGTCCCTTTCTTCCATTGGGAAGAGAACCCTAAATGCCTCCTGAGCTCAGGCACCCGGCAAGATGTCGCCATTCCTCATTCAAATTCCCTCTCTAATCGGCTGAAGGGCGAGCGAGTGCTGCAGCCTCGTCCTCACGCTGCGCTCGCCACGCTGACGTCAGGCTTCTTGTGCGGCAAGGATATTTTAAATTTGTTTATCTCTGTGATATCAGGTGGTTTGGTTGCTGGCAGCCCACATTAGCATGGCAGAGCAGCAAATATGTACATATATATTTATATTTAGCATTTTTTTCTGGTATGTTCAGCTGAAAAGGCTTGGCTTGATTAATATTTTCCGCTGTCCGGTAACCATGGCAATGGGGTCAGCAGATATAATACTTAATTTAATCTTCCAACTGCCTCAGTGTGCATCACCAGTGTCCCGAATAATAGAAAGCCTTTTGCTTCTCTCTCCCTTCCTCCCTCCTTCCCTCCCCTCCCTCCCTCTTTCTCCCTCTCGTTCTCTTGCTTCATATATTATTATCTTCGCCAGTGGCTCCCTCATATGACCCAGAAGGAATAAATGGAGGTTTTGCATTCCATGTATGTAGCTTATGAAATAAAAAATTAAAATAAAAAATTGGAAGCCCCTCTCCCCAGGCAGGCAGATCCCCCAGCAGCTTGCAGTGGGTCCCCCCTCCCCAGCAGGCTCGGCAGCCAATCTCCACGGCGTGCCGGGGCCGTGGGCAGACGTGGAGCGCTCGGCGCGGCTCCGGCGCGGCCGCGGACGCTCTCCAGCCACATGCGCCCGAGCGGACCTTCCTCCCGCCACAAAGCCCGGCCCGGCTTTGCTCTCCAGGTGGGTCCAGTCCATTGCTTTGTCTTTGCTTGGCCCAGGTCCCCCTTAGGTATTTCATTTTGCTCTTTCGCCTTGATTTTTTTTAAGTTGGTTTGGTTGGTTGTTTGTTTTTTAAACCATTGCAGTCTTTTTTCACAGTGAACACTGTCACGTTTGGGTTGGTTTTGTGGAAGGAGATGACCTGTATACAACCTCCCAGACAGATTTAGTCATACTATTTAAAAAAAAGAGGGAAAGGAGCATTTTCCTGCTCAAATACTTTGCTGAATTGCCCAGTGACCAGAGGGAACTGACCTGGTGCAGGTGAGGCTGCTGCTCTCCTCTTCCCAGCTGTCCTGTGTCACATCTCTAGTGAAAAGAGAGGAACGTTACCAGCAGGGATTGGAGTCGTTATTCTAGAGATGGAAAGGGCATCAGGAGGGAGAGACACTTGAAATTTCCATAACCAAAATTCTTATTTTTAAATAAATTTTAACCCATCCTTGAATTTACTCAAAGAATAGTCATTATATTTTTGTTTGTTTGTTTTCTCTTTTCTAATGTGGTATTTGGGAAACAGAATGACCATGACTTCTGGCTGAGTAAGCGACGGACATTTTCCTTTCCCACTCAGTGGGGATGAGCTTGTGGGTTTTCTTGTTGCCTCCAACACCATTTCTACTGGCACAAGGACCGCGCGAGCCTGCCAGGGTCTTGGCAGGGTTTTCATTCTGCTCTCACTCTCTGATGATGCTCAAAGCCCACTAGAGGTTGTGACTTGGTTCTTGCCCAGGTGTTGAGTGATGGCTGGAAGGGCTAAAATTGGGAAGAAACTAAGTTCATCCCATCAGCCCAGATCTGAGCCAGTGGTTTGCCAAACTCTTTGGTCGCAGGCAGCAACTGCTGGGAGAAACATTCTGGCCTTTTCCCAAAGGGCGTCCATCCCTTCTCAGAGAGTGCGGGACCATCACCGAGCTATGAGCAGGTGAGAACCCAGCAGTGCCAAAACCCAGCGATTTTAGTCAGAAATGCCCCAAATTCATTTAGCTGCTTGTAGCTGAGGGTTTGACAGTGAACATGGTGGTCCTGCTGGGTTTGAACTTCATGATCCTAAAGGTCCTTTCCCACCTTAACAATCTGGGATTCTACACATTATAAAACCCCAAGCAAACCACAATTGGTCCTCTCTCATGTTTCTGAAGTGCTCAACCATTTTGTTGGGTAACGTTACCTTTACCTTTTGTGTGCATCCTGTTTTACAGTTCTGCAGGACAATCTTTGGTTATTTAATCTCCTGAAATAAGTCCTACCCACGTTTTTGAGTAGAGAGGAGGCCTGAATTAGAAAAACTGCTCTGTCCTTCCCAAGGGGAATGAGGAGGCAGGACAGTGTGGGCTGTCCAGCACAGGTGAGGATCAAAGCTTCCTAGTGATGGACTCCAGCCTTGACTGAATAAATATACAGTAACCTTTGTAGTAACTACATCTTTATTTTCTTTGTTCCAGAATATTCCATATGTCCCACTTTTTCTTCTGTCTTTTTCCTTTCTGTGTCATTAGCAGAAGTACTGATGCCTGCATAGGCTTCATGAAGACAATTACTGAGATGGGCTTTAGATTTGATTTAACCTTATTTTGACTATTACAGTTTAATGATTTTTCTTCTTTTAATATGTATTTAAGCATTTTATAAAGTCCCTTCTGTCCCATAAATCTACTACATAACCTGCCATAAAGCAACTCAGATAAAAAAAGTTTGAAATTGAATTTTTTTTAGTTTTAAAAGTCTTTAAAACAAATTAATGTTTTTTGATCCTAAAACACTCCAAATCTTAAAGTTATTTCTCAGGGAATAAGGACCTTCAAACTTATTTCTCAGGAACAGAGAGAAAATACCAGATCTGTTAGAAGTACAGACTTTCTCTCTTTTCTGGTGAAAAATCCTGACTTGGCTGTTGCATCTCACTGGGTAGAGCTGGCCCTGAGCCCCACACAGGCTTGCATTAAGTGCATTTCACCATGTGTCCTTGTATCTAATCACAGGGATATTGTGATCACACACACTGTAAGTGTGTAGATATAAGAGCTCTCCCTCTCATGCAAATTTATGCCATAGCATTAAAATATTACATGCACTAATCTCTGAAAATGTAGGAGAAAAATGTGGGAAATAAACGAGCACCCTTTCAGACTTATAGGATTCCTGCCAATCATTTGCTATTTGATCTAGAAAGAAGAACGAAATTGAGTATAAAACTGAAGTGAACCCCAAAAGCAGTAACAAAGCACTGCTGGCTCCAGACCTGCAACAGTCAGATCAGTCTGAAATGTCTGTGCCATGAAGCAGTACTGCCAGTACCTGCTCCTGAGCAAGCACCTCTGCTTCTCTCCCCTTGCTCCTCTTTGAGCCTTCCGTAGGGGCTGGTCCTGCTCAGCCTCACTTGTTCTCCCACTGAGATCAATGGGAATTTCCAAAGAAAGAGGGTCAGTAATTGTTCCTTTCTAAGGCAAATTGTTTGTGTAAATAAACAGTTTTTCTGGCGTCCCCTCTCCTCCCAAAATAACTGTTTCCTTGCCTCTGTTAGAAAGAGAAAGTAAAGCTGTAGTTTGCAAACACCCTGAATGACACTGCTCAAACCCTCTTTGCCTGTGTGGAAGAATGAGGGTGCACAGATTTGGTAGATTTGGGAATGTTTTCTTTGCTGTAGTTTGGAAAATTAGGTTTATTTTTTTTCTGGTGATTTTATTGTTTGTTGGAAATTAAGTCTTAGATGGTGTGACTGAGGGTCTGAAGTAGTATCTTTGATACTGGGGCAGCTTGGAGCACCGGAGCTTGTTGCATGCTGGTGCAGAGTAGGAATGTGTGTGCTCCAAAGGGGTGGACTGGCAGGGCTGCTCCATAGGGTTGTACTCTGCTGTTTTTCCTTGTAAAGTCTTGGAAAACAGGTTGGAAGTGATCTTGTGAGATATTTATTCTACGTTTTTGTTTGAGATGTGATGTATCAGAGCCAGCTCTTGCTATACAGAAAGCACTTTACTGCAATAAATAGCAATGATTTTTGCCAAGTTGAGGTTTGCTGACAGTTGCCAGATTTTACACTTCAGGCAGTGTATTTAAATGACTTACAAGGTGTAAATTGCTGCGTAGCTGCTGTGGAAGTCATGGCCTTTTTACTCCATTCGAAGCAGAAGCAGCAAAGTGCAGGAGATGGGGCTATGAGAGGAGCTGGGTGTTTTCCCCACTGTCTATGTGCATCTCAGAGCAATGGCCCTGGGAGGAAGCTCTGCCCAGAGCACAGCACACCTGTGGGTGTGTGCAGGTCAGCGATGCCCGAGGCTCCATGAGGTCAGCTCCTGTTGCCGTGCATTTCGCAAACAAAGATAATTATTGCTCTGAAGGGTTTGTGTTCTGTTTGGGACCAAAGAGAAAAATACTAAAGAAAAAAGCTGTTATTGGAAAAGCCTAATCCAATATTGTTTATTGCTCAGAGTTGTTCTCTGTTGCTTGTAGTTTGAACAGTAGTGATCTCCTGCTTTTTCATTAATCATAATTTTCTCATGCAATAACATCTTTTATCCTTCTCTAATTTTCTGTTACACTTTGCTTTGCTGTGGAGTTGTTGGTTGGTTTGTGTTCTTGACCTTGCGCTGTTTCTAGTTTGTGCCCTGTCTCCACCCTCTGGAGCCAGGGGAAGGAAATGGAGGAGCGGGGCTCAGGACTGGTGCTGGGAAGGGAGAAGGACTATGTGGGATGACCGGAGCGGAGCCCGAGGGGCCGGTGGCTGGCACAGGGCGTGTGCCCGGGACCTTCCAGGGCGGCCCTCGAGCTGGGTGCGCGGGGCCTGCTCCGCCACGGCTCCCTTAAGGCAGCAGCCTCGGAGCAGCCCCTCCATCCTGCAGACATTTGCTTTACGTAAAGCAGCTCGCAGCTCTGCGAGTATTGATGTAGACATTACCACAAATCGCCACTTAGGGACCGGGAAGAATTGACTAACTGGTTTCAGATCCAATACACATAACCTGATCAGACGCAAACTTTAAGTACACTTGCAGTCGTGCCAACTGCACCAGCGGGGAAGTGACTCTTCTGCCGGCTCTTTAAAGAGGCCCTGAGGGGAAACCATGAAAAAATAAAGATACGGACTTCAGGCTTGTGCTGCAGTGGTTGTAAGGTGAAGAGTTAGTCCTGGCATGAAAAATTAGAACACAACTGCTCTTTGTGAGACTTATTTTGTAAGTATTCTTTTATAAAACTCACCAATTTGGGTTTTACAGCCACCCCAGTCAGTGTGGGTTCCCGAGATCATTCTGAATCCTCTTTATAATAAAAGGCCTGGATGCTCTCCTGTTCCTTGAAAAAGGACTGTTCATGCTGCCGGTCAGGCAAAACACTGACTTAGGGAATAAATACAAAAGCAAGTGAGACCGTTTCCAGATTTTCATTGTAAGTGTGATGTTTTCCAAAACTCTTGAGATGTGCAGGGCAGAAGAGAGGCTGGAGAGGTAGCCAACCCTGGCTGATGGCACGGGTGGGTTGATCTCATGGCTGTGTCTCGGTGCGGGGAGTTCAGCCGGACCTCAGGCACAAGGGTCTGGGAACAGTTAGCTCTGCTCTGGGAGTGCTACAGACAGCAGCATTTAGTGTTTTTGGCATTGACTTGTGGCATCACAGCTGAGAGCTCCACTCAAAAAGTTGGCAGTTGTGAATTTTTTAGTAGATCATAACAATCAAACAAGATCCTGCATGCTGGGATTGAGAACTATGGAATGATCAAAGAAGGTGGGAAGAGTGAAAGACAAATTCAAATAATTAGTGGGAAATGGAGCCTCTTGTGCAGCTAAGTTGGGGGGTTCAGAGAACAAATCTGTGTTTAGCTGCGTGCATGTGAGATGGGGAGGGAGAGCGGCTGGTGCCGTGGGCCCGTGCGGGGCAGG
>QUSF01000100.1:61578-106120 GCA_003676055.1 Chloebia gouldiae | reverse complement strand
AAAAAAAAAAAAAAAAAAAAAAAAGCGCAAGCAAGCAAAGCCGGCCGCCTGCTCTTTTCTTCTCAGCATTATTATTTGTGACAAAGCCTTTGGTCCATTTTTCTTCATAATTTGCAGGACTCCTAATGGGAACAGCACCTCCCAATTACCATGGTTGCCAACGGCTAATTTGGTTACCCTCAGGATCCACAATAGAGAAACTGTGTCGGCCCTTTGTAGATATTTGCATACTATACATACCGGGAATGTAAAACAGCTGCCCGGGCCCTATTCCACTATCATGGCAATTATGGGTCATTAGCTTTTTCTTTTTTCTGCCCTTTCTCCCTCTTCTTTCCTTGTTCTCATCTCCTAAGCTCTGCCAGGCAGCAGAAGCAGCCGATGGCTCCGGCGGCAGCGGCAGCGGGACGGGGAGGTGCCGGTCCGTGCGCGGCCGGGGCCGGGGAGCGCCGCTCGCCCGGACCGGCCCCTGGCACACGCCCTGTCAACACCCCGCTCCTTGGGGACGCTCCCCACGCTGCCAAAACTTCCCTGGCCTCCCAGGGGCCCAGAAATTAAGGAAGGGGACAAAAGAGAGCTCCTCTTAATTTGCTTGGGATTCAATTTGTTAATGGCCAGGGCCTTTTAATACTTTATCTCCCTTTTGTTCTGGGCAACGTTTACAGTCTTGGTGCAGTTTACAAGGAAGTGATGGTTTTGCATATACATTAATTTTTTTATGAACTGCTAATTTTATTGACAATAAGGATAGATTGAAAGACCCAAAGCTTTTGTGTTGTTTTGTTAAAGCAAATAAGTAAAGCACAAATGTAAATTACATCTCCAGGTTCACATTAGAGGTTTGCAAATAATACTGAGCTAATGGTTATTGCTAAGGAAAATAGCACTGGGATCAATATTCTATACAGTAGAACGCAATACCTCTCTCTCTTTTAATCACCTCATTGCAGAAATGGCATTGAAATTTGAAATCTCATTTTCTCCATTTGTACAAATTGAACATAAATCATTGTGAGTGAGGGGAGGTTTCGGGCAACTTCACTCTTTGTGGGATTGCATTGCTAATTAGTGCTAGAGGGAAGGGGGGATAGAGCCAGGGCTCCACTGGACTCTGACCTGCCCGTGGATAGGTCTGTAAATAAAAGAACGGGGAATAAATGGTGGGCTCCATCTTCTCTGCACCAGGGTCTTCAGAGCGAAGGCAGCGCTTGTTACAGTCATTTCTTACCACCATTAGAATGGGTAAATAATGAAGAACAAAATGCTGACATGATTTTTGTGGGTGTGGAGTGTACCTGGCACCGCACAAAACACGAACTGGGTGTGCAGCTGCTTCCCCAGAGCCAGGGGTGAGTCTGGCGGTGCTGGAGCGCTGTGAGGACCCAGCTGTGCCTGCTCGGGGCTCTGCTGCTGGTCACACCGTTAAGGGTAGATCCTAAAGTGTCATTTCTGCTGCTCAGGGTCTCTGATTTGCTTAAGTAGTGTTTATGAGAGGAGGACCCACGGAAGAACCTTTGTTGATAACTCTGAAACCCTCTTCCTGTGGGGTGCAGGAGCTGTCCTGCAGCGTGCTGGCAGCACGTGCCATTTGTGTGCCCCCCAAGCAGCTTATCCAGTCTGATCCAGGACATCACAAACACTGAGAGAAAGGTGATGGCTGCTGGGTGAGTGATTCAGGCCAAGAGATGGGAGAGATTTGGAACAAACAGGGTTTTATTTGTCTGTGTGGAGACAAATCCTATGAGTAGGATACTACTGTGAGTGTTATGGAGGGAGGAGTCAAAGTGACTGGGAAAGGTTCACATAGAGTGGGAGAGTTCCAAGCATCAACCCATGGATAAAGGCTGTTCTAAATTATTCACTGTCAGTCCCAGAGATTTATCAGTACACCGGTATTTTTCCATCATTTTTGTGCTTTCTAAACCACTACAATAGGAGATAAATAGGGAACTTTATGGGAGAAACTGTTATTAAGGCTCATTATATAAATTTGTTCTTGCCATCTTCAATAGCTGAAAGTGAAGAAAATAAATAAAATACCCTTGAAAGTGAAGAACAAACACTGAGCTGGCAGAGCTGCTAGAAGAGAAGAAATAGCTCAAATAATTTTAGAATGTTGAGGGCAGAAAGCTCAGACTCAAACCAAGGGATAGTTTGGGTCTAGACTATTTAAGAGAATGAAAAAGAGATCAAAATTATTAGAAAGGTTGATTTCAAATCAAGATGTTATTTAAAATGCTTATTTAGTTTTAAGGAAAGATAAGGATACATGACAGAAGCTGGCTCATCCATGGCTTGATCTGTGCTGTCAAGTTCCAGCACATTGGGAAAACAAAGATATGTATGTTTAAACAAAAAATAGAATTTTATTTAGACTCTTCTGGGAAAACACTCTAAAGAGTAGAGAGGAAAAGAAATCAGGGGTAAAATACCCTCCTGATAAATGTCTTCCTTCAAAAGTGATGGACTTGGGATTTAGGCAGCTGTCAATGTTGGAGCAATGGGGAAATTAGCTCTTTAACCAGTAAACTGTGGACAGACATTTATTTATTGTGTGATTGACTGAAAGGTTTGCAGTTTTGCACATAGAACAGCTTATTTGAAAACACAAAAATAATCTGGAAATTGTGTAATTTGCTAACATGTAGACAGCTGCTGGGTCTCACAGAGCCCCCAAGGAACAGTCATGGGCAGAGGACTGGGTCAGCTGAGCTCAAGAGGCCGGCAGAGCTGCTCTGCTCAGGACTGCTGTGGAAAACATCACATGGAAGAGATTTGCTGGAAACTGCTCTTCCCAAGCCTGAGGGCTTTGGGATTGCTGGCAGGAAGGTCCAGGTCGGGGCACCTGGACGAGGGACAGAGCTCTCGGCTAAACGAGGCAGGGGGATCGTGCTCTATGAGTCGATATTTTTCTTCTGACTTTATCATCTCGTGCTCTACAATATAAATGTTTATAAATTAAATGCATTCATAACTAAGTGCTGCATAAACAATTGATAAATAACTACAGGCTGCGTGCACGGATACACTGATGTTTGTGTGCCTGGTATGGATGAGGCACGAGCAGCTCCTGATGCTGCAGAGTGCTTGCAACAGTGGCTGTGAATTATCTGCTCCTCATATTGATGGGATATTTCTGGAGCATAAAGATAATAATTAAAGTGTCACTTTTTTTTAGTTGCATTCCATATGAAGATCTGCTCAATATTTTATAAGTTGTATTTAGCTTCACTGGTGCCAGTAGAGAGAATTCATTTTGGGAGCAGACTAGATGAGAAGCTGCTGTATTTTTAAAGAAGCTCCCAGTACAGGCAGGCTCCAGAAATCCCAGCTGGCATGTGCCTGGAATGCTGCATGCCTTTGGTGTTGGCAAATGTTACAAAGAGCACGGATTCCATGTAGAATAAAGGTCTGTCCTTCCTCCTGCCCACGTGCAGGAGCTGGCCAGAGCACATGGCCCCAGAGCAGGATGTCACAGGAGGTGTTTCAGAGCCAGGCATCCTGAATAAAGGGAATTTCTCCCTGGAACAAAAGATGCTCTGGGTAAACAAAGCAGCTCCTCAGAGTTTGTGCCTCCAGGCCAAAAAAGAGGGTGTGGGAGGAGGACAACAGGCAGAAGGGAGGTGAAGGCCTTGCCTGAGGGCTGCCTCGTGGGAAAGATGCTCTCCTGCAGGGTTATGTCTGTAGTGGTTCTCGGACCGGAGATGCAGACACGTCCTTAGGCTCTGCCAGTTCCTGACCCAGGGCAGAGGGCAGCTGGCAGAGGTGCTCTGGTGACACAGAAGGGGTGAAGTGTCCCCCAGCAGAGGAGCAGGCGCCAGGAGCACCTGCTGTGAGGAGCCCACCCCAGAGCCATGTTTGGCCAGCCCCTGGTCCACATCATCTCCCCTGCCCCAAAAGAACCTCACGTGTGTGATGGAAGAGGTTTTTACAAACCTACAGAGCCCAGAAGGAGAGAATTATTGTATGAGTAATAATAAGCACTTAAATAGCACTTGACAATTTGATTGATACAAACATTAACAGATTAACTCCTGCAGGACCTGGTGATGGATCTGTGTTTCTCTGTATTGCAGTTGGAGAAACTGAAGTATAGAGGCAGATTAATTTCCTTGCTGACCCACGGTGTGTTGCTGGCAGAGGCAAAATTAGAATTAGAGACTTCTTAATGACCAATTAGCAAAATTCTGAAACAAAAGAGCGATAGCTCCAGCAGCAACCTCCAGGATCAGCACGAGAGGACACTGCATAGCCTCAGCATCCTATACCCAAGGAGTAATTTTAGTCAAGAGTTCATAATTGTATGTAGAAATAAGGACTATTTTTATCATGTATCTTGCCTTGCATTTATCCAGTTCTCTATTTCACGTCTGCAGATTCTGGCATTGCAGATATTTATCTATATTTAGATGCATGCAAATACAGCTTTAGCAGTAGAACCATAAAATACAGCCATCCATAAACTAACTGGGATATATGACTCTCCCTACTTATTGGCACTGCACTTTTGGGTATGTACATTAAATATGTGTCTATTTTACTACCTGGAGAACACAAAATGAGTCAAATCCAGCTATTTGCCTATTACTCTTTGACTGAAAGATCGTGTGTGTTTATAGTTGAGATAGATACACGTTCCTGCTGGGCTGCGGGGGAGCCAAGGTGTTATTGATGACTTTGGGATGAGGGCAGTGCTCACGGGGAGGGGCTGCCTGACTTACGGGGCTCAGCCCAGACTAATGCCAGTAAATCGTTCATGTCACGCCACGTCTCGGTGTATTGTGGGTGTGCTGCATATTTTACAGGCAAACTATTTCAGAAAGACGTTAGAGACTTCAACAAATGATTTGTACCATTTTTCATAGACTTCTTCATGTGAAGGCACACTGGCAGTTACCAGTACCAAGTTGTACAAATAAGATTTTAGAAACCTTTACTCATACAAAATATGATCTTTTTATCTATAATAATGGGAAGATTTTAAGATCAAACATATCTCAAGCTTCCTAGGTGTAAAGTGCTTTTCTCATTTGATAAAATACCAACATACTTATTCTGTTCTTAGTGAGCTGCAATAATACCTGGTGGCCAGTATCCTAGCACCAGTGCCTGGATGCTGTTCTGTGCCTCACCTCAATATTGGGCTTGGTGGATGAAATTTTAGCAGAAGTTAAGGATGTTTGAAGTGGAAGAGATGGCGGAGGGTGAGGGTACAAAGAGTGCTGTGTCCACACATGAGCACCTGCACCCAGCCCCTCTGATGGCAGCACAGGGAACTCAGGACTTGATCAGGGGCATGGAAAACATCCTGATACATGTTAGCTAGCACGAGTGATGAGAAAAAATCCTAAATTTCTGAGGCATCGACCTTACTTTTTGAGTGCTCATACCCACCCTGGCGGCCTCGTGCCGCTGGGTCCTTCTCGACTCCCCACAGAGCCAGCCTGGCGTGGCACGGGGCAGGGAGGTGTTTGAACACGGGGCTGGTTTAGTTGTAAATTGGAAACGAAGGGATTCCCGACAGATCGGGTCGTGCTGTAAGACAGGAATTCCCATGCAGCCCAGAAGCCTCGTGGCAGTGCTTGGCGAGGGGCTGGAGGAGGCCAGGGCAGCAGGGGAGATGGCCGTGAGCCCTCTGCTGCCCCGGAGCCCCGCGAGCCCCGGTTAATCCCTGCGCCGAGCCCGGCCCCACGGCCCACGGAATCAACTCCAGAGCCCCGGCAGAGGGACTCTGTCCCTCCGTGTGCCCGTGCCCGGCCCAGCTGGGACATCAGCAGCCCAGCATTTGGAGCATAATAATAATTCTGCAGATCAAAGCAGCTCTTCTTCAGACAATTACAGCAAAATTGAAGCTCTCCTCCAAGAGGAACGCATGCCCTTGTTGTGGTTTCCCTTTTTTGCCCTCCTTTTCTTTCTTTCTGTCCCCCTCCCTTCCCTTTTTTTTTTTTTTTATCCTTTATGAGCAAATTGCTTTTTCAGGGCTATAGAAAGAACCGATTGGAAGCTGAAATCCTCCCTCTCTGCCCAGGGGTGGGATTCCCAGGGTTAGACATGTAACATCTGAAGGGTGATTTTTTTTAAAATTGATATCCGAGAATAAAAGAGAGAATAGTAGGAGAAGCTGATCAGGAATGAATAAAGTCTCCTTTTAAGCTGAAATAACCTTCCCCCCCCCCAATTTTCCCTCCAGAAAAGCCGGACTGTAATTGCTTGCAATCACTCGGCACAAATTGTCTGTGCGTATTTGCTTTTTAATTTTGTATAATCTGGTCCATTTCGCTCTCTCTGCCTTTGAGCTTAACCTCTCTCTTTCTCTCCCTCCTTTTCTCCCTTGCATGCCTTCCCTTTCTCTCTTGCTTTAATTCTTCGATGCTGCTAAAAAAAAAAATTATTACTAATTCACAATGATCTTTGATGGCTTTTACTAAGGAAAAGGCACTCAGGAAAAAAAAAAAAGAAAGTGAGTGGACATGTGCTGCAACTGGTGAGATTTCCGTGTTATCTTTGAAGTGTTTGTTAATTTGTCTATTTATTTCATTTCTGGTTAAGACTCGGCGAGCTGGTTTAATGCCCCGCTGGGGTGCCGCTCCCCGCTCCGGGCAGGCCCAACCCTGAGCAGTGCCTCCTGCAGCTGAGCGTGGGGCTTCGGAAATAACGCCTCAGAGACGGAAGGGATGACTTCTGAGGTGCTTAGAATTTAAGGTTCTCCTTCAGGTTTTGCACTGAAATTTTCTTTGAGCAGATGCCTGTGAGCCGCTCTCTCAAGGTTTGGCCCAGTGTTGGAGTAGAAGCCTAGCTGAAGTTCTGAAAAAAATTTTGTGTGTTGGAAGATGATAATAGAGGTCCTGGTAATGAGAAAATACAGAGATACCATCTGTCAGAGTCGCTTCTCATCATTAATGCTTTAAACATTTCAAGATGAGTCCATATAGCTTGGTGGTCTGTCAGCACCAGGGAGGGGATCGAAGGCTGAAGACTTTGACCTGATTGCAGTTTTTTGATTTTCATCTTTAAGCAGCCCCTGGCATTGGCAGCTCCCTCTCCAGCCCTGGGGCAGCTGGGATGTCCTGCTCTGTCACTGCCCAGCACCCAGAGCAGCACTCTGCCCTGGGGATCCTCGTCCTGCCCCCGCTGTGGCTTCCCAAAGCACGGGCATTGTCCTGGCTCCGTGCGCGTGGTCCTCCTGCCTGGCAGCGCCTGAGGACTCCCGAGTCTCTCTGAGATTTCTCTGGATGATTTGCTGCAGTATCATATTAGATATTTTATTATATATTTTTTTCTCATTCTGACAGTGAAAAATGTTTTAAAACAAAAACCAATGAAAATTAATGTAGTAATATGTATTTTCTTGTAACTTGGGATTTTTCCTTGCTGTTTCCAGAAGCAGTGCTTTCACCCCTCTTGGATTCTGCTGGTAGTTTGTTTGTTACAAATGCTCTGAATTGTTTACTTCAAAGGAAGCATTAAGGCTTTATTTTCTTTTTAAAGACCTTCTAATGAGTAGTTCTAATCATGAGCAGAGGTATTTGTATGTACAGTCCCCAAGTCTCTCAGAACAATTTTGGAAAGAGCCCCACACGCTTCCCCCATGTCAGAGGAGGGTGTGGGCTCCAGACCTGTCTGAAATCCTGTTGCTGTTCCACCGGGTCCTACTTTCTGCTACGAGAATTTAACTTCCTATATTCTATGGTGGGATGCTGCTCAGTATCTGGTTTCTCTTGAAAATTTCTTCCAGAGGTAATTTTTTTTTTTAACTCATAATACCTTGAAAGGGAAAAGAGAGCAAGCCCATGGCTGCATAGAGAAAGCTGAAAGGGTCTGGATTCCATTCTTCAAGCTCTAGAGGGATCAAGGGGCTGGCAGGCACTGGCCTTCAATCTAAACAAGAAAAGAAAATTAAAAATAAAGAAAAATAAGGAAAGGCAGCTTTACCCTCAAAACAAATAGTTGGTAGTTCCCAGCAAACAAACCTGTAGGAAAAACCCGAGCAGTTTCAGAAGGAAAATTCCATGTATATTTCTCTTGATGCATTTTAGGTTTGTTTGTAACAGATTTATAATCCTGTATTATTCAGCTTTTCATTTGAAATTCCAATGAGCTGTTTGAATGGTCTGGTGCGAGCTAGGAAGTAAAGAGCATAAAATAGTCCCATTGACTTATGATTTTCTGCTGACTTTTTCATTGTCATCCCATATCTTCATTCTCTGTCATCAGAGCGTTCCGGGAATGTCCTCTGTTGCCTGTCTGATAGCGCTTTGGAATATAGGAAATGGGATGAATTGCAGATGACTCAATAATTTATTCAGATGTGGTCTGTCATCTCTGGGCAGGCTTCAAGCGCACGTGAAGAGTGGGTGGGAGATTTTATACAAGTTTTCTTCTGACTTCCTTCCCAGACCATTTTTCCTTTGACTCGTGGTGTCTTCCCTAACAGCAGAGCCTTGTCCTGGAGGTTTCAGATGTGCTGCAAAGATGGGAATGGCTGCTCAGAGCAGCGCCTCGTCTGCGTTACAACTCCTGGTGCAACACAGGACGCAGTTTCTGTCAGCTGAATTATCTTTCTGGATTGACTTTATGCTTTTAAATAAGATCGTGGTGGGAAGAGCAGGGCTGGAGAGTGGAGGGCCCCGTTTTAGCTGAGGGTGAAGGTGGTGTGTTCAGTCCGAGTTGACTCTCACCCAACCCCCGTGTGAGATTTCTGATAACTGTGTGTTTGGACCTTTTTGTTCCCCTGAGCTGTCTCTTCACAAAAGATATTTCAGGGTCTTTCAACCAGTTAGGAAAGTTCATTATATTTTTAATACAATGTGGAAAAAAATTAAAATAATGATTTGATATACAGGCATTGATGAAAGATGTATTTTTAAAGTAATAAATTAAAATCTCATTAATATTTCAGTGAGAATATTTTGTGCTTATCTGTTTCATCTCTATTTTTGACCTATGGCTTGGAGTTCACAGCATGAAGGAGATGGTGAAATCTGTTCACCATAAAATGTTAATTATAAGTAAATTACAGCACAAACGTTCAATCAGCCACATTAATTCTACATAAAGTGAATTATTGTAGCAGAAAATTTTAAAATGTGACTGAATTTTATAATCTGAGTCCTCCATTTTCTACCTTTGCTCTTAGTGCTGTGCTGTTCCTCCTCAGCATGGCTGAACTCTGTGTGTTGATGAGAAGTGCTTTCTCTGTAGTAGATGATGTTCTTTGCCCGGTGAGGAAGTGAAATAGCAGCTGCAGGGCTGGAAAGGCAGGAGCTGTGGGTGGTGGGGCTGGCTCTGGCAGCCTGAGCACTCTGACCTGAGCTGGGGTTATCACAGCCCCACGAGTGTTTGCAGGACCCTGCATTTGGGTTAAGCCTGTATTTGTTTTGACAACCAAAAGGCACGTGAATCCCCATGTAGTTCTGAAAATGTAGCTGGAGGTCTTGTTGGCTTCCTGCCCCTGAGGGGAAAGGCTTCCTTTGAATCCCAGACTGGTCTGTGGTGTCACTGCCTTTGTCAGTCCAAATGTTGCTGTGGCATAATAAAAGAATTTCTGGGAGATGCAGGAACTCCCTTGGAGGGAAGGGAGCAGAAGACATTCCTGATTGGCTCCTGGGAAGTGTGTGTGTGGATGCAGGAGCTGGAGATCCTGCAGCCCCCTCGGGGTAAAACGAGCCACAGGGAAGGGTCAGAGCTCTGATCCCATGGGCTGGAAAGGAGGGGACCAGGGCAGAGTGAATCTCACAGCCATGGCAAGCTGGGGAGTCACAGAGTTTGTACCTCGTGCTTTGATGTGTCCTGTCAGTGCTTGAGTTCTTGCAGGTGCCATTTGGTGTCTCTGAGCTGTTGTGCCTCCAGACCTGAACAATTTCCTGCCAGTGTGAGATGTGGGCTCCAGCAAACGTGTGCGAGTCACTGGGAGCTGGGCTGTGAAGTGCTGTGGAGGTCTTGGAGACAATCTCACTGTTTATTGGGAAATGGAGGTCTCTTTTGTGGGAAGTGTGACAGGAAAGCGAAATGCAAGTCAGACATCTAAACAAAGTCATTTGTGAAAAGAGAATTGTTATGAGATGGTTTATTTGCACGTAGGTACAGAATGTGTACAACAGTCACCGTGGTGTGTGTGTGTCAGAGTGATGGGACCGAGAGCTGCCATAGCCGGGGACACGCCCTTGGTCCCTGCCAGGCACAGGCTGTGTCCATCCAGGTCTGCTGGGAGGTGCTGCATCTCTGCTTCAACCCTCCAAGCTGACACAACACCCTGGGTGCCCTGGTTTACTGCCACACCCCTGTTCCCACAGGCTGGATGAGAAACCCTCCGCCTGGTCCAGCCACAGTGTGATCCCAGAGCTCTTTGGAGAGGTCAGTGTCCCTGTGGGCTCTGCCAGCTTGCTGTGCCACCTCAGGACAGCCTCGTGGTGCACAGACTCCCTGCAAAGGAGCAGAGTTCTGGCTGGGATGGGAACCTGTGAGGGGATGGTGCTCGAGGGACACAAAGCAGAACTGTTAGAACAGCTGTGGCTGAAGACAGGGTGGGAAAAAATGAATTATCACAGGGATGGGAGGGGTCACCAGTGCACTGGAACTGGACCAAGCAGACATTTCTGAAGTACCTGAGATGTTCTCAACGTTCAGGCATCGAGAGGCACTGTGTTATGAGGGGACCAAGCTCAAATACAAAGGCTTCTCCCAGCTGCATTCCCCTTTCATGGGTTCTATCAGGCCACCACATGCTGAAATGATTTTCATTTCATTATTTTCATTTGAAATCAAGGGTTTTGTTAGGTTTCAATCAACTGCTTTCATCAGCTAATAGTAAACACTTATTTGTCTCTTCTTTTGTACTCTCCCACTCCAGACAGTGAGTTGCTGCTGGGGTAAATTGTGCCCCATGTGTAAAGGTGGATCTCGGGACAGCCCAAAGGTACCTGGGCAAGGTGTCATCTTGAGGCCAGGTTCATCGGGGTGTTGAAAGAACGAGATGTGATCAGTTCAGGCCCTCAAAATGCACAAGCACGGAGGGGAAGTGAGGCAGGCTGGAAGCTCCAAGCCCTTGTTTTCCAGTAAGCAGCATGATTGGCAGCAGGAATAAACACGAGCGGGAAGCTTGTGTATCAATCTAATTGTATAATTGCAGGTTGCTTTCTGCCTGGTTTGATGTGCAGATTGTAGTAATGTGGAGTGTCTCTTTGGTAATTTGCTATTAAATCCCACACGAGGAAGTAGTTCAGTGGCTTCCTGGATGGATACCTGGTGTTTGTGATCTTTACCTGCTAGAGCAGTGCCTGTGCCTGCCTTTTCCTTTTTCTCTTATTTTTGATTATATAGTGGTCAAAGTTTTTCAGCAAGTTGCCAAGGTGAGTTAGACATAAAGGTCAAAATGTGATAACTCATTACCCAGTGTTGTAAAAGTCACTGCCAAGAGCTGAGAGTAATGTTTAATTATTCCCTCTGAACTTGTACAAAATATTATTTTATATATGTTGTAATCAGTACACTGGGAACACTGCCTGCCCAAACCTCAGCACTGGCTCTGCTCAGAGCTCCCAGTCAGTCACTGGGCAGGAGGGGAAGGGTGGTGTTCTGTGAAACCCTCACAGGAAAAAATCCTTAGCAAGGGAAAATGTCAGATAGTGTCTTCGATGATGGGTGTAGAACAAAGCCACGAAGGGAGCAAGCTCCTTCTTACTGGGAGAACAGGAGAAGGCTCCAGCCCTGCCAGGTCCCGTGTCCAGCTGGCCCGCTCCCCTTACCTTGCTTACAATTAATCAGCTGCTTTTCCAGTGCAAATACCCCTTTCCTATTCCTCAGAGATGAATTGATTCCTGGCTGACAATTAATTGATTTCTGGTTGATTCCACACCAAAAGTTCATAGCTTCATCTCAGAGCACTGAGGGCTGTTACAGAGTGACAAAGATAGACTTGTCTGAATTCTTGAAGGATCTTCCCAACTGTTCTGCTTCTTACCTGCCACTGGGTTTTTCTATGCTGGTGGTTATATCCTTTTCTGGCTTTGTCATGGTTGGAAAACTGCTTAATAATAATAATAGTAATAATAATAAGTAGAGCCAAAGCCACTGTAGCTTGCAGAGACATGGTTTTTAATAGATTCTGCTAAAAGCATCAGTTGAAAGCTAATTCCAAGTAGACATTGCCAGGGCAGGAGGTTTTCCAGTCAGGTGAGTGTCCCCCTGTGCATTATTTATGCCCTCGTTTATGCCCCAATGTTGATGATGGGATTGTTTTTTGGTATATTGTGTTGCAGCTTCACAGGGAACCAACAGGTAACCAGGAATGCTGATTAAAAATCTACAATATTTACAATATTTCTCTGAATAAAGAGAGTTGGCATCTATTGACCTTTGGCCCTGCTGGAGTTGGCAGAGGCTTTATGAGGCACTGGTGAGGCATCCTGCTCTTGGTGCAACATCTGAAAATTGGTGGGTAGATAAATTACAGACACCTGTAGGAGTCAAGGGTTTCTTCTCTGCCAGAGGTGTTTTGCCATGACCTTGGTGCAGCTCCATCCTGCCTGGCTCAGACACTGGTTGCATCCCCAAAAGTTAACCTCTGAACTCCCCAGGGTTATGCTCAAGCCAAAGATCACCGAGCTTTCAGAGATCAAGAGGATGTCAGTGAGGAGGGACGGCGCGATGAGCCTCAGACACTCATTAGTCCTCGCTGAACGCCTGAAAATAACGAATTTCAGCTTAGTCAACAGCAGTGAAAGACACTTATTGTGTTCAGATTGCCTTGGGATGGCTCCTGCTTGTTGGGGCTGGCAAATGGCATTATCCAAAGGGAAAAGCCCTGCGTGTGGTGTTCCCACGAGGGTGGCTGTGTCCTCACTCCTGCAAATACAAAGCGTTCTTGGCAAGCAGAGTTCAATTAAGAGCCTCCCTGAGACCTGCCAGGCCGGGCGTTAGTAGCCGAGAGGGGCCCTGGCACCTGTGTAGGGAACATGCTGGGAAAAAGGCTGGATTTCTGGCAAATGTCATCGCTGCTGCCTCACTTTGTGCGTCCTCACGCACGTTTCTAATACAGCTGAGCTTTGTCTACCTGGAATATGCAAATAGTATTCAAATTAGAGCTCAGCTTTGTGGCTGTCAGCACATACCCCCCAGCTTCCCTCTAGCAAGTGACTAATGGGAACATGTGTTCTTTCTATTTTTGTAAAGCAGGGGGAAGGAGGGGAAGGAGGGCCGGAGCTGGCAGGGCTGAGCCACCGCCTCCTTGTCCCCAGAGGAGCAGAGCCCGCAGCAGAGGGTGGGGATGGTGGGGTGGGCCTTGGGGCTGCTCTGCAGAGCCCTGCCTGGGGCAGTGGCGGTGCAGGGGGGAGAGGCCCCCAGCCCACTGCCCACAGTGCACCTGCCCAGGTCTCTGCAGCTCCCGGCACTCAGACGAGCAGCAGAGTCCAAACTTTGTCCTTGCATAGGCCATTTTCTTCCTTTACCCCATCCCTTTTATTCACAACTCTACCCATCCCTGGTTTTGTTAGTGTTCCTATGGCAACAGCTCTAACTGCTTGCACAGAATTGTAATGTCAGGAAACTCTTTAATGTTTCTGTGGATAACTTAATATGATTTAGGAGAAATCCACCTCATCCAGTGCTGGGCACTGGCTCTGGGCCCTAGGGGCTTCCCACCACTTAAGGTCTCTGAACCTACCTCCCTTGTGGAGCAGGACTTTTGCCTTCTATTGATTCTGAAAGTTGGTCAGCAACAAAAACTAAAATAACAGCTCACACTCAGCACACGTTTGCTATTCCCAGTGGACTGTAAACCAAAGGCCAAAGGCTCAGATATTGTAGAAGTTCCTGGTGGCTCCAGGCTTTTCCAGGCACATATAACAAGTACTTGAGGTAGGGACATCTCGTGTCTTGCAGAAACTGTGGTTCATTGTGAAGTAGGTGCCATGGTGGCTGTCACAGTCTGCTCTCCAGATCTGCTGGAGCCAAGGCCACGCTGCTGCTGGAGTCAGCGTGACGAGACACCAGCAGGACACCCCTGGCCTGGCTGTGCAGCCAGCAGGTCTAGGGGAGAATAATGCCAGGAGATAAGAATATCTGAATGCAGCTGCAATAAGGATCAGATACTGAGAGACTCAGAACTGGTACTTCGCAAATACTGGTGGCTCCATAAAACTGTCCTCCCAGGCTGCTCAGGATCCGTGTTCTGATGGAGAGGCATGTTGCCACTGCCAACAGGGCTGTGTTGTAAATATGCTCCTTCTGGCTGTTGTGCTTTCAGGTAGGAGACGCTTCCAAAGCAGGATCCCTGCCTCTCCCTGAGGTACAGATCTCCAAGTCCCAGGGCCTGTGTCATTTCTCTCTCTCTCCCCTCCTGCCCCATGCAGCCTCACTGTCCCCACAGAAGGACACAGCTGGTTGGCCCCGTTTGCCAGCTCAAAGTGCGACTGAGGTGTTGCCTTCTGTTTTTAGTAAGACTGTCAGCACTGCTTTCTGCCATGGATGAGTAGAGGAGGGTGATTTAAGCAGCCAGGATAGGAAAGTCACTCTTCTTAATTAGCACCGATGCAGTGAAGGTTGTTTTCTGGCCCTGGCAGGGGAGATGGTAATTAATATGGCAGGGAGACAGCAGAGAGACAGACGGAGAGTTCAAGGCTGGCGTGTGAGCCTCCAGCCCCGGGGCAGTGCTGGCAGAGGCAGTGGGGCACGAGGCCTGTGCCTGTGGGATGGATTGAGCCCTGGCCATGTCCCCTGGACCCCTGCCCAGCTCTGCACCACCAGACATGGGGGTCCTTCTCCTGCTGTAGCCTGACCAGCTTTTCCCACTCACAGTTTAACTGGTTTTGTGTTCTAATGAACAACTTCCTTTGCACCTCTCAGCATAGCCTTGGGGTTGACTCCTGCTGCTGTCAGTTTGGGTTATCTGTGCCCTCGGGTCACATCAGCAACACCAAGACCAGAGGAGAGCAGGGCTCCCATATTCCCACCAGGAAGATCAGTGTCTCTGTAGGGCACCCTGCAGAAATGACAGGTGGACCAAAGGCAGGCAAACCCAAAACACCGTGTGGTCACGGCGGCTTCTGCCACGGGTCCCTGTGTGGTTGTAGGTTTTTGGACACTGTGCTCAGCTGTATCTCAATGTTAGGCAGAATTAAGGGTGTCTGAGGAAGGGGGGAGGTGAGCAAGGATGCATTATTGTGGGTGAGTTGTGATGGATAGAAGGTGATTACACAGGATCTTTGGTAGTTGCACTTGAGTCCTGCTTTGTGCTGCTCCAGTGTCCTTGCACGTCGCATGCATGATGTTTGTCTGCTCAGGATTGTGGTGCCGAGCTGGAAGGTGCTGTGCTAATTCTCTGTCTTGGTGAATTAACATGTTTTCTTCAGAGTATGTATTCCTCAACAGGTTTTTTGGCATGTTATGTACCCACAAGCTTCTAGCGTGTTTGCTTGGCACTGTGACGTGGATACCTAATGTTATGCCCAGGAGCAATGGAGCAGGTTTCCTTAATTTGATGTTCCCAGTTTTGTTCGGTAGTAAAACCTGGATGCTGCCTGGTGAAAGGGTCTGGAGTTCATCGTGCAGTTCGTGAAAACATTGAGATTTTAGCTGGGAGAGAAGTCAACCAAACCTCTAAAATGAGATTTTCCTGAGTCCCTGGAAGCTTGAAAAACCAGATAAACACATGTGCTTACAGGATTCAACCCTTAAATATTCTAATAAAAATTGTTTAGCTGAGGACTTGACTTCATTAAATGGCCTTGGAATCACCTTTTGAAAAGGCAGGCAATATTCAAGTAGTGAAGAAAAAGCAGTGAGTGGGGAGGCCAAGGTATTCATGTACCTGGAGCTGCAGTCCTGTAAAGCAGCTTGGGAAGCTCCTGCACTGAAACATGATCCTGATCAGTGCAGCTGTCTGTGTCTAATGGCTGGAGGAGACTCCCTAACAGCAAAACCAGTCCCCAGGGCTGGAGGTGATTTTTCCACCTCAGAAGTGTCACCAAGGAGGCAATGCTGCTCACGTTCCTGAGCTGAGGCATGGAGGACCTGGGCTCAGAGCTGCTCTCTCTGCTTCTCCTCTTCCTTGTGGTGATAACCCAGACTGAATAAAGCAAATAACTGCATTTTGGAGAAGAGTAACCTCAGTAATGTTCACCATGGCTGGGGGCACTGTTACATCTGAAGCAAGCAGCAAATGTTTCTTTCACACAGGAAAACACAAGCCCTGGCTCTTATGTGAGCCCTCCTGTTCAGGCATTTGGTGGTTGGTTTTGGGGGGCAGTTCAGGTTTTCTTCATTGTGGATTTAGGGGCTTCTCCTTCTGTATTCCAGGGGATTTGCTGGCATTTCTCCTGTGCCTATTCTGGGAGCCAAAGTCTTTCTTCCTAGAAGAGAAAATGAAGGCAAGTGTTTGCTGTGGGGGGCTGGGGCTGGCAGGAGGCATCTGCCCCCCTGCCTGGGCAGCCCCAGCCTGCAGCCCCGCAAGGAAGGCTCTGCTGTCCTGTCTGCCACGGTCTACCAAGGACTGCGGGGACACCAGGAGACTCGTGTCACCTCAGACTGAAGCTGAAGTGAGGTCAGAAAGGTGAAACGGCAGTATTTTATCCAATAAGAAACCCAAGGATTTGGATTTATGCCAGAGCAGCAAGTGCTAAATCATCATATCCCAACCAGGGGATTTATGGCAGAGTTACAAAGATGATAATTTATTTAAGCACTTGTGCTAAGAATTTTTTTCCCCTGTTGATTCTTATTAGCATGGAATGTTTTACACTTTTTAAATGGTATCATAGTGAAAGAAGGAACATTTGCAGGGAAATGTTATCCAGAATACATACATTGTTTAAATGAGCTGCTCTCCGGCTTCCAGACACGCAAACATTTAAAGTGAGAGGCAGCACCTGATGTTTTATTAATCGTACACACATCTGCAAACTTTCAATATCTCATGTTTGTAAATACAAGTAGCAGTTTAGAATATCTTTTAAGATAAAGCATTGAAAAATATGGATTTTCTCTACAAAGCTGACTTCTGGAACAGGTCATGGTGTGCCAGAGGGATGCTTCCCAGAGGGATGTTTCCCAGTGCCATCCATACTCTACCTCTGCATGCTGAGTAGGATCTGCTCCATGCCCGATTTCATCTTGCACTGGTACCACAGATACTTTTTTTTAAATTGAAAAGTATTTTCATTGTTGTTTCTTCAGCTCAGTTAGTGGGGAGGGCGTGCTGGCTGGCTCTCAAGGCTTTGCTGTGCAGAGTGTGTGTCGGGGCAATGCTCACAGGCACATGGGCAATGAAGAAGGATGGTGGAGCTGTGCAAAAGGCTGCACTCAGATGAGAAATCCCAGAATCCCAGAGAGGTTTGTGTCAACTCCCAGCCATGGGCAAGGACACCTTGCACCAGACATCTCACCTCTGTGAGTTATATTCTGGCCTTGGTCCATTCACAAGCAGATTGTGTAGGTTATGTGCTGACCTGTGACCATGGCTTATGTTTGTGAAATGCAGAAGCCAAAACTTAAACTACACATATCCCAGAGTTTGGCAAATTCCTTTAGCTGAGGTAGGCTGCAGTGTGATGCCAACTGCTTCAGGTAGGAGATAGATCCTTGGAGATGGCAGCCAGGGCTGTTTTTGAGGGTTGCAAGCAGCACTTCCTGGTGCTTCCAAGGAGTGATGATCCAGCACAACAATAATGGCAGTGGAGGAGATTTCCCATTTAGACCAATAGATTGATGTGTTGAATATGAACTTGTACCAGTGAGGCTTCAGGGTTTGTGTACAGATTTAATCCAGTGGCTAAACATTCCTCCTGGCAGCAAACACAACTCATCACTTGTTACCAAGAGCCAGTGCTGTGGGTTTAGTTGTTTCAAGCTGAATCAGCATGTGGGTAATACTTCAGTCCTACTGTGCAAGCATGTGATTTTGAGTAAATTATTACAGATTTAATCTTTATTCAGGTCTTTGTCAGTGACATATTAAGATTGAAAGGTGGCAGGAAAATGTTGGTTGATTCCTCATCAGTTTGTATGTCTTTCTCTGCCAATTACAGATTCTTCATTGTCTGCCATCAAAAATCAAATGAGTAAGAGCATCAGCAGTCTAAAGTGGGCAGTCCTGAAATCAATCTTAATTTCATTTACAACAGCTAGATTTTGTTTGATTGTAAAAGAACTTCACCTGAAACTGGTCTGGTGCTTGTGACCCTGCCCTGGGGTCTCTGGGCTGGGGACTCTGGCCCCTTCTCTGGGAGTGACAGTGCTGCCATTGTTGGGACACCATGGGTGCTCCCAGGCCTTCAGGGTCCTCCTCTGAGCCTGAGAACCTCAGGTTTCCGTGGCTGAAGCCATCGCTTGTTCAAGGTCCTTCCCTGCTGAAATTCTTGCTCAGGATCGTTTTCTCTCTGCTTCTATTTCTGACGGTATCTCCAACAATAGGCTCGTGTTCCTCCTCTGTCTGTTCCAGCCTGACACAGTTCAGTGCTGCGGCGCCTACGGGGGCTTGAAAAGAGCAGCCCCCCCCTTCTCCCTCCTTCACTTTTTTTTTTTGGCTGAGGCCAAATTCCTTCACCCAGGCAGAAAGATCGGCCGCTCTTACTGGCTTTTACTTTTCGAGAGCATTTTCCACCCGCCGTGGCTTCCCTGCGGAGCGAGGCTCCCGCTCCATTCAGGGGAGAAGGGTGCACTTTGCGCATCTGCCTTTTGTTTGCCTGAGCCTCTGGGACCTGCAGAAGGGGGAGGGATTGATAAAAGCAAAGCATTTTGCCATAAAAAGAACCGAAGAGGGCAATGGAAGGCCATTTGTGTAATTCCCCAGGCTGTGTCTCTCTGAAAGCGAAGGTCTGGCGCAGTCTGCATAACCCGCTGACTTCGGATCTGCCTTTATCCTTTGCCACGTGCAACCCGTTCTTGTACAGGAATTAGAGATTAAAGGCAACTTAACCTGTGGTTTTCTTTTTGTTTTCTTGCAGCTTTCTTTGTCAGTGAAATGGTGGAGCTGCATTTCAGATCAGACAAGGGGGGTGGGTGTGAGCAGGGAAAATCCCCAGCAGTTTCCCCCTTGCCAGCCCAGAGCTGCTGTTTCACTGTGTGCACTGGGGAAAAGCCTTGCAGGCCTAAGGGAATTGCTGGCATGTAGTCAGGGCTCCCTTTCTGATGGCCCTGACACTGCTTTGTGGTGCTCAGGGGTTTGCATGTGGGGCGTGCGTGTCCTGCAGGGCCGGGCAGCTCTGGCTCCATCACAGGACAGCTCAGGGACCTTTGCACCTGAATACATCAAATTGTCAGGTCTTATATTTTTTAAAAAATCGCTGTTTTGGAGGGGCTGCCCATGTTCTGCCACTTCCACTGCTGAGAAATGAAAGCAGAGATACCTTCTTGGGGTGTGGTGAGAAATGCCTCATTTGTATGGATGGGACAAAGCAACCAAGTCAGTGTGTTTGGAGAAAATCACTTCCCAGTGCAAGAAGGTGTTCTGGAAGCTTCTCTGTTGACAGGGGCTCCCCGTGCATGCAGCGTTCTGTTCGGGCACCGAGGCTGAGAGCTATCGGCAAAGCACGGGGAGATTAGAGAAGGGCAACAAAAAGGATTAAGGGGCTGAGGGATTGATCTCTGAGGAAAGATTAAAGGAGCTGACTATGTGTAGCCTGGCAGAGAGAGAAGTACAAGGCAGCTTGATAACGGTGTACAAATGTTTGAAGATCTAAATGTGAAGGGGTTGATCCTGCACACCTCAGTTTCATAATGTCCCTGCAAAATCAGTGGGTATTGGGTGTTATTTTGCAGGCCTGAACCCCAATACCAAACCAAACTTGGTTATGATAATACACGTACTTATGCAGGGACGCCAGTGAAGTAATGGGAATGGCAACAAGAAATTTGCAGCACTGATATGCTGAAATTGTAGATTTCTCCTAAAATGGAAGGTATCAAATCCTTCAGCCTGGACATTTAATCTGCAGAGGTCACTTGGCAGTGAGGGAAGAGTGATCCTGGCAGTGGAGGGTCTGCATGGGCTCCTCCACTGGGTTCTTTCTCTACTACTTGGAATCTGCACGCCAGAGTTCAGGGTCTGCACGAAGCAGAGCAGAAGTGAGCTGCCAGGCTTCCCCTGAGGGTGTCTGCAGGGGAGTGAGGAGTGCAAGGGATGCTTTGGTTTTGGGTTTGTTTGTTTTTAATACATGGCAAGAGTGGCTTTACAGTGGTTATAAAACGCTGGATGAAAACCCAAGTTTCTGCCAGGGATTATTTGATGTTGGTACTTGGAACTGTGACTTCTGTTTGCAGGTGCAGAAAATGAATGTGACACCACTCAATCAGGTACTAAAATGTCATGTTTCTCCTATTCATTTTTTCTCCAAGATTGTATTTACCTGGCAAAATTCCCAACCGTCACTCTAAAATTAATATTCCCAACTGGGGAAGCTTCCAAGCTACTGCTCACCCTCCTCTGAGCTGGCAGAAAGAATTATATCCCTCCCATGTGCTCCACGAGTCCAGCTATTTCCCTTCATTTCCAAAAGACTCCAACTAAACATAAATCTGTCTGCAGTCCTGACAGTCCCCAGTCATCTGTTTACCAAAATAAACTTTAAGCATATATTGAAAAATAATTTCTATTGAAATATGCATCCCTATGGCATTCGAACTCAGTATTTAATGCCTTTTTTATGGTTAATAATGCATCAAAAGCATTTCGAGTCTCAAGCTGTCATTACATCACATACATGATGTGCCGGATGTGTTTAATTGACTAAAAAACTTGGAGTCAGTTTTTATTTTAAAAAATACTAATATATGATTACCAAGTCCTACTTCTCCTGATCTGTGTCTTCCAGAACACTGTCAGCTGGTGATGGAGCTCAGAGAGGGAGACAGGTCACAGGAATAGGCAAAGCTGTTTGTTCAGAGCTTTTCCTGAAGCACAGTTTGCTGGGATCTGATTTCTGCAATGAAAAAGCAAGCTAATGCAGTAAAATAATATTAGACCTGGCCCATCAATTGGAGGACTCTTGTCTGAGAGCAGAGTAGGTGGTTCTGCCCCGTGGGAGTGTTTTGCTCCCTGTCTCCAGGTGTTTGTTGCCATACCTGTGGTGTTTGCAGCCACACCTGTGCACTGGGGTCATTGTCACCTCTCTTAGTTCCAGCTTGGGCAGCCTGGGCCTGTTATCTATGGCCTTGTGGGCAAATCTAATGCGTGGGAAGGGTTTCTTTGTTTTTGGGGGGTTTTCATCACTCAAAGAACCTAAATACATGTGGAAGACCCTCCTGCAGTCAAAATCCCCCCATATGACTGTGATGTTGTTAGCAAACAGATAAGTGCTCTTGCAGAAGGACACATTTCCTTCATGCCATGTTTGTGCCTTATTTCAGTTCACTTTTTAATGTGGTTTACTCTGTTCTGTTTTGTAACAAGAAAGTAATTGTCTCCCTTCCCTCTTAGGTCAGTTGTTCTGGCTTATTTTTACTTTTTCTTCTCAGTTTCTGTTGAGCCTTTAAAAATACTTTTTAATTGATTGGTAGGGCTTAAAATCCTGTGATTATGTTCTAGTGGAGGCACAGGAAGGAGGAGAGAAGACTCATGTTTTAGGTGTGAGGTGGTCACGTTTGTAAGGGCGGCATGAACGTGGTTTGGAGAGGTGAATTGGTCATAAGTGGGAGTATTTCTGTTAGTGCAGGTTAAACTGAGTGCTCTGGGCACATCTTTGTCCTCTTCTCAAGTGTAATGTGACGGGGGTGAGGGGATCTGTTGGATCCCCCTGGTGCTCGGCTCTCACCCTCACTTGTCCCAGTGGCCAGTGCAGTGCTGATCTCTGCCAGCTTGGCCCTCGATGCAGACTGGAACATGTGTTGCTTTGGGATAGCTCTGTTAGATGGGGGATGTGACACCTTTCATCTCTACTGCTAAACTCCATATTCCATGTTTTTTAAATCCTCAAATTCTAAATGACAAATGAGATAATTCCTGAAGCTTTCTTTTGGTTTTCCTGTTCCTCCTCTACGTGCTCTGGGTCCCAGCAGCTGCCTCCTTTCCTGGTAAGTATTTGTCATCTCTCAGAGCAGGCGCTGTTCTGTCGTCCCTGCTGTGGCCCTGCTCTCCCTGGTCCCACGTCCCGGTTCCGCGGCGCTCTCTGGGTGCCAGGACAGTTCCTCCAGCAGCAGCAGGGACAGGTTTGCCAGCCCAGGCTGGGTGCAGCACCCGGGACAGACACTGTGGTGTGCAGCTGCCCTCCCCTGCCCCTGTGGTGCAACTCTGGCCTCATGTTAATGTTTCCAGGTCAGCTCTGGCAGGGGACTGTGGAGGGCCAGTCACTTAATGAACCCCTCGGGGACCTCCCTCAGTTGCTCACAATTTCTCTCCCCCTCATCAGGCAGGAAAGCACGGCCCATGCTGTTTCACTCCATCACTTTTTTCCAATGCCTTTTCCGCCTGCTTGCTCCACACAAACAAACCAATTATCAATGAAGACACAAACTGGGGCCTTTTTCCTTGAAAGCTCCTCTAGCCTTACCCTTACCCACATTTCACAGGTATGCATCAACTTGCATTTCTTTCTGCCCCTTCTCCCTCTGTCTCTGCCTTGCAGGTGCTGAATTGCCTGTTCCAGTTGCCCACAGTTCATAGATCAGGTCCAGACCTGCTATTGATTTGTGCAAAGCCAGTCAGTTCCACATGCAGTGCAAAGTTCCACATGCAGTGCAAAGCCAGTCAGTTCCACTGTGTGTGTGGGCTCTTACACGAGCCCAGGAAAGAGACCCAGGGTCATTCGTTCATTGGAGAATTTCATTGTTTTCTTTTGGATGGAGGTGACCGTAGCTGCACATGGTTCAGACAAAAATACCCCCAAAATCATGTGTTCATCCCCAGTTTATATCAGTGAGGCATTCATGTACTATAAAATGGGCATAAAACCACCAGACATAGCTGGTTTGTGTGTGCTGTGTGCAGGCAAGTTTGTTTTCTGAGGGTGCAGATGTGTCTCTGTCTTCTTTTAACACTAAATATTTCACATGGAGTGTGAGATGACAGCTGGAACCATGTGGAGTCTTGGTCCAGTTCTGGAGCCATGCCCTGGTGTTGGATCTGTACTTTGTGGGTGGAAATACAACATCATGCATATTTAATATAAGGAAGTAAAATTGATCAAATCTTCCCAAAGCGTATCTGTAGCTGAGCTTCCCTTTACCTTGCACTAGCCACCTCTGGCATTCTGGCTTCTCTGCACCGATGTGTAGAGAATGCACTGATCAACCCTGGCACCTTTGTGAGGTTGTGGAATCACCTTGGACAGCTTTAGACGGCAAAAGTGGGAGGTGACCTGCAGCAAACCAGTAACTTCCTTGAAATGAAAAGCTAAAAGAAAGGGCTCTAAGCTGTGTAGGGTTCTGTCAAGGTATCACGTGTTTGAGGGAAATGTGCTCCAGGTGCTTCTGTGCCACCGGCGTCTCTCATCCCCTCGTGCCCTGTGTGAAATAATTTATTCCTGCACTCGGGCAAACCGTGTTTCCCGAGGCAGTGTCTTTCCTTTGAGGGCTCTTGTGGGCTGCCCTGCTGGTTCATCGCTCGCTCCCACCGCTGACCGTGGGGTGTCTGTGACTGTGGTGTTTCTGCCAGGGCTTCCTCGGCCCTCCCACAGCTCCCCTGCCTGGGGGAGGCTGAGCTCCAGCTGCGGAAGGGGCTCCTGGCAGGGGGACTTGGTGCCAGGCTGGAGCGAGCCCCGTCTGTCCCGGGGCCTGCTGCTGGCTCCTTCTCCTCGCTGCAGACGCGGGCGCTGTGCGGGTACCAGCCCCACCTCCAGGAGCCACTCGCTCCAGAAACCTCCTTCAGAACGGGCTGCCTAGATAAGAGTCATTCTATCAGTAGTGAAATTCCTATTTTAATGTAATTTTACAGACCCTGATTCACTGTCCCTTAACTGCAGCTTGTTATTTCTGGCATTAGAGGGTAAAAAAAAAATAGCTTCTGGGCATGTGACACTATTCACAGGCCTTTAATGTCAGAAATAATGATCATGTTAAATTGGAGCTCATTACGACGAAATGAGACCTCATTGAGCCCTCTTTTTGGGGGGTTGTTTAATGATTTTCCTTTTTCTCTCCTTTTTTTCCTTCTAAGTAGCCCTGAATTGGTACACTGGGGGAGAAGCTGGGAGGTTTGGTGGTAAATTTAAATCGCAAGAACTGTGTACCTTTAAAATCTATTAAAAAAAAAGAATCCTGATTTTTCTACTGTTCTCCCCAAGTACTCTGGTCCTTTGTTACGTTTTTAGTTATAGAAATTTCTCGCACCTCTTAAGGCCACTAATAATGGTGATATCTAAGGCAACTACAAAACATATTTGGGACTTTATTTCAAGCACTACTTTTCTCATAATGAACATGAGGATCCCATTTTCCAGGCTCTTCTCTGATCACATTCAGAAGGGTGGAAGCTCCTCCTGTGAGAAGTGCGCTGAAGCAGCTCAGCAGTGTGGCTGGAGCTGTGTGAGGCCAGGCAGGTGCCCACACCCCACCCTTCTCCGGGGTCCCCTGGCCACCAGCACTGCCGGCTCTGGAGCGTTTCTGCACATCTGGCACAGCTGTGTGTCCTACCAGCCCCGTGTCCTGCTGGTGGCCTCTCCGCCCCTTGTGGATTTGCTGTTTCTCAGCCCAGACATGCTGTAGCAGAAGGAGGCTGTAGTTCAGAGCGAAAGTAGTCTCGATACATTTGTTGGGATAAAACCGATCTCTGCCTAAGGGGTTTTCTTGTAAACCTGAGGGTTTTTCTTGTCTGAGATGAGTGACGAGTGTTGCTGAAATCAAGAGGTGACACAAAAACTGTGGGGATATGGGGTGGTGTGTTCAGTAGTGGGCTCCAGACACACTTGGCCTAACTGCAGCCAACATAGAAAAGGAGAGCTTTAATAAACAATTCAAAAGTAGTGGATTTGTTTTATGGGTCTTAGAGAGGGCCCAGTTAAAAGAGCAGCACAGGAGAGAACATGAATACTGAAAAGAATTATGATAAAGGCTGCTGGAAAGAAAGGTACAAGGATGGAATTAGTTGTTGGATACTGAAGGAGGAGTGGTAAAGAATGGATCATAAGGCTCTGTAAAGGAGGAAGATAATATCTATGCACTAAAAGGAAGCACCTGTAGATGGTTGCAATGCCACCGTGCTAAACCTGGAAGATTTTTTTTTGCCCTGGCTCTCAGAGGAATAAGAAGCTGTTAAGACTGGAGAAAGGATGTTTCCATTCTGTGTGTGGTAAGCAATGGGTGTCTAGGCAAGTATTTTAGCAATAAAGATGTTAAGTAAAAGATTTTTAGGGGTGTTAGAGAGAAAGAAAGTCAACAGGAGACAAAAATCTGTGAATGATGGCAGAGAAAAGCTGAAGTGAAAGCTGATGGCTGTGATAGTTCCTTCAGTGTCAAGGTATTTGAGAAAGCTGGGAGTGAAAAAGGCTCTGCAGGGCAGATTAGGACCTTTGCTCCAGCTGAGTGGGGTGCTTGATGTGATGGAGAAAATTTTGAATTATACCTTCAGATAAAGGGATAGACCTTTGAATCCTCACTGAGAGGCAACTGCATCTCTGTTTGTGGTTGAGAACATCCCTCCCCTCCATAACACATATGTGTGTTCCATAACACATATATGTGGGTATACATGTACAGCTATATGGGATGTGCTGTGGGTTTTCTTGTGAGTTTTCTTGAGAATTCTAGGTCCTGGAGGACAATAAAACTGACTGCTGTTGATGTTTTGTCGCTGGGAAAGGGGTGGAGAAGCTGACCTTCTGCCCAGTGCCAAGGTTCTGGGGAGGCAAGGGACAGCTCCTCGTGGGACTTGGGTAGAGAATCCCTTGTGTTCTGGTGATCCCGCACACTGACAGCTTGAAGCTGTAAGGAACTGTCTGTCTCTCTGCATGTGCTCTAAAATGACCCAGAAAAGGGCATATTTAGGAAAATGACTCCCTGCTCCTGCTCCACTCTGCCTCGGCATTGCTGGTGACACCGTGACTGTTACTTAGCTCAGAGAAAGCAACACTTGAATTGTGTTTAGCATCTTCCAGTGTAAAGAAAAATCCTGAAGATAATTACTTGTATCCAAATTATTTTCCATTCTTTAGCAGATGTTTTCAGACTTCAAATATGTTGTTTTCTGCAAGTGCTGCATAATAAATTAATTGTTTAATTAGTAATAGATGTGTCACTCCTGGGAGCAAATCCCTTACTTTGAACAAGTAAACCAGACACCCCTTTCATGTTTAATATGTTGGGTTTAAGACTTTTACCTCTTTTAAAATACATGCTCTTCCATAGATCAGATAATACCTTAAACTATTGTCAGTGATTATGTGAGATCTCATAACACAGAATGGAGCAAAGTACAGACATTTCTTCACTTTAATCAGCAATAAAAGCAGGAAGAAATTAGAATTTGCTTCCCATCAGTGAATCTCCTGCACATGTTCCACCTACTCTAAGGGGTCCTCATTACCATAGATGTGAAAATCTCAGCTCTGAAAATATTTGTAACATAATCCAGCATGAAAACATCATCTTGTTGTGAAAGGACATTAAGATACAGAGAGTCTCATGGAACTGGAAAACTTTTGACCCAAGACTGGCCTTCTTACTGAGGAAACACTGACCTGAGAGACTGGCCTTCCTGGTAGGAAACTTTCTTCTTGAGCCCAGAAGCAGGAGCCATGGTGACCACTTCAGCTCCATTGTACAGCAGCTTTTTTATGAGGAAGGTTTTGTTTCAAAACTATTTCTGTATTCATATATTTCATGATTTAACTCTTTATAACTACAAAATCTTCAGTATGAGTATCTAGTGATTCTAGAGAACCAAGTCAGACAGTACTGACCTTATAGATGCCTTGCTTCTGCTTTGCCAGTAGGGATTGCTGCTTTCATCAGAACTCTTTTCCTCATCTGTGGGGTATGGTCCTGGAGAGCAGAAGGCTTCAGAAGAGCTAGGTTAGTTTTAGAGATTGCCTTCTCCTAGACAGGAGGTCCAGCAGGATTGCAGAAATACCCAAGCACGCTCTGGTGACAAGGTGTGGGTGGGTCACAAGTTGGACTCTGGTCTGCGAGGGCTTTTCCAGTTGCGGTGACTCCGGGATTTTGATACAGGTGTAGAGGAACGCGAGAGACAGTCTGGGGCTGCTGTTGGATGTGTCTGCATGTGCTGAGGAATGTGTGGCTGTGTCCACAGCAGCACTTGAGCATATCTGAGACTTGAAGTGTGCTTTAGGTTTGGGGAACACTGGCCTCAAGAGAAGGCTGTGGTGTGAGTGTGCAGGTGGTAACTCACAGCATAAAGGCTCAGCCTGGCAATGATTGAAGGACAGTGTTTGTGACATGGCAAGTTTTAATGGTCAAATGTGTTGGTCAAAAGAGGAGAGAGAATCGGGAAAATTGTGACATTTTAAGGAGCAGTTCAGAATTTACCGAGTGTAAAGGAATCCAGAGAATCCTGAGTCCCCCCTGTCCTGTCAGCTTTGCACTACTGTCCCTATTTCTTGGTGACCCGGCCCAGGACAACATTGCCTCTTTGCCCAGCCCCCCAGGGGCACTTGGCTGTGGGGTTTGCAGGATGCGTAGCTAAGCTACCTGCTACAAGGAGGTAGGAGACCTAAAAGTTATTGAACCAAAGCTGAGTTCTCGTTAAACACCCCCTTGGTTGGTGTAACCCTGGGCTGGGTGTTCACAGGTGACCGGGGCGTGGCAGCACTTTTTCCAGCGCTCTCCCCTGGCACACCCCTCTCCCTGAGCTTTGTTATCTATCCAAATTGTTAGCAGAAAAGATAGATGTATGCAAAGCGCTTTCACTGAGTCCAAGCTGGAACAGCTGTCAGAGATGCAGTCCCACTTAGTTGGTCTTCATAAAATGCATGCAGCATTTTTAAGAGTCTGGATAAAGGGTAAAGGCAAACTGCGCCCATTTAGCAGGAGGCAGCATGTGACAGCTGACAAAGTGACAGTGGGCCCCTGAACAGCCCGTGTCACTCTTCAGCAGGAGGCCCTGAAATGCCCATTTTAATTTAAATGTTATTTTCAAATAAAATTGCCACTTTGGGATAATTGCTTCGTACTGTGTAACTTTGAGAACACCGTACCGAGCAAAGTGGGTGCAGCTTTCCTTATTGTTGTTCTTATTTGTTATTGTGTGGCACCATATGGGGCTGCAGCCCCGTGCTCTAGGTGGTCCCCAGCTCTGCCTGCTGCACAAATCAGCCTTTTGTTCTGGGAGTCATTGTTTTAAAAACCAGAACAACACACAGCCCCCCACTCCCCTCCCAAGCCCCACGCAAGGTAAGGGCCGGGAATTGGGGTGATCTCAGCCATGAGCTTTGTTTGGGGGGTGTTGGCGCAGTTTGCTGGTGACCACATCCACATCGACAAGCACGACACAAGCGCTTGTTTTCCTTTGTGCAGAGTGACTTGGGAGTCTTTTCAGCTGAAAGCTCCACTAACTATTCACTTTTCCTTTTCTTTCTGGCCTCTAGAGCCTCCTGGTATGGCACAAACAAAAAACAGCAAAGCGTTCTGCAAATGAAATCAGTGTGTTTACAAATTCTGGTTATTTAAATCTTCCCCTCCTTTGGAGAGGAAAGTGTCGGCGATGGTTGCAATGGGTTTGTATGGTTCTTTTCCTTGTGTTTTGGTTTTTGATACCCTGAGGCTCAGGATGTCCTGGTAATGGAGTGGAGAGGTCAGGAGAGCGGCGGTGAGAGCCTCCATCTAATTCACACCTTGGCTCCAGCACGCTGGGGCTGACACGTCCAATTTGCGGTGGCACTGTGTGACAGGTGTCAGCGCTCGGCAGTCGCACAGGAGCACACACGGCTGCGGAGTCGGGAGAGAGGGGATGATTGAACATTCTGCAAATGAGACACCCAGGGAAAGGAAAACACACGCGCACCCGCGCACCCGCGCACAACAATTCCGCAGGAAATCTGGGCTAATTAACGCCTGCTGTTGCCTGATGCGTGGCACGGCCCCTCAAGGACTCCTTGCCATTCGAGAGTTGAAAACATGTCAGGAGGCTCTTCTTTTCCCTTGCATGAGGAATATGATGACATTTTAGTGCTAAAAAAAGTTACGATAACTTTCTGAGTTTGCATAGCAAGTTGTGGAACTTCTTGAAGTTCAGCATTACCAGCTGCATCCCTTCCCTTCCCATCTTGTGTCTTGATCAGGTCACCTGGTCAGACACACTTCCTGAAATCTGACCTTCTCCTGGATCCATGGCTGTGTCCTGTCCTTCTCTGTTGGCCTGCAGCTTTGCCTGCCATGCCGATGGCAGAAATGATCCTTTGAAATTTGCTGTTGGTACCATTGGCTGTGGAAGCATCATTGACTTTTGGGATTGGCTTCCCCAGGTGACCAGTAGCCAAATGCCATAGGCGTTACCTTCTCCAGCCAGGGAAACAAAGGCTGCAGAAACCTGGAGCACTCTCCATGCCTGGTCCTGGGTTCAACCCTCATTAGTGCATCTGGAAATGTGTGCTGCAAGCAGCACCGTTTGCAGCTGAGAAAATTTCCTGGGGAACAGCAGGGGTGCTTCCATGGTTCTCCTAAAATTTTGGTGGTGATGGAGAAGAAGCAATTCCCAGGTACGTGTTGATACAGCACAGCCCTGGCCTGGCTGCCCAGGGCTCTGGAGAGGCTTGGGTTGCGTCTGGTGTATCTGTGGCTGTGAGGGGCACAGCCCGTGCCAGCCACCCCTAATGAACTTTGCATTAGTGTCACGAAAGGAAGATTCCCAGACCTTAAATTTGCCTGGAACATGAGAAATGCAGCTTGATCCTAACTCTCCATCCTATGACCTTCCCATCACAGCATCTGTCGTGGTGCAGCTCTGTGGCTTTGTGCTTCCCTGGGACTGGATCCTAGAATGGGTTAGCAGTGGGGGACTGCGATACTTGAAATTTGTCTGAAGTGGGAGGATCCCATCATTTGGGGAAACAGCTCTGTACAATGCTGCAAATCAACGGGACACAGGCTTGTCCTGCTGAGAAAGTCAGCAGAGCCAAAACTGAATTTAAAGGAAGCCTTTATTATTGCTATTATTATTATTATTATTATTATTCATGTCAGGGCTCAGTTGGGAAAATCCTTATCTGCATTAAAACCTACATAAGAAGAGGAAAGAAGAAAAGGCCAAGAAGAGGGTGTACTACAAAGCATCCCTTTGAGCTCAGTTCCACGCCTCTGTAAAGTTCATTGCCAGACTCTTTGCAGGGAGAGATTTTGGGTTCAAGGTTGAGCTGGAGACATTTCCTGGCAGAATGTATATCCCCTGATCACACCTTTAGGAGATTATCCCATCATTAAATATTTGTAGGATAACAGGAGAAGCCTAATTTAGTTTTTGTTTCTTTTTCTCGGTGGTTTAATCACAGATGAAAGAGACTAATAGCACTACAGAGCTTTCTGGTGATCAAAGGCCAATCAATCCTCTTTGTGGAGTAATTAACTATTTGCTAAACTTGCAGAATTGATTTCCATTTAGGGCTAAGAGAGAGGGTTTTAAATGAAGACCGATTTACCAGGCATGAGGAGGGAATCTCAGCACTGATGCCAGGAGATACTCAGAGTGATGAATTGGAGCCTGCTAATTGGAGGATGAAAAATACAGCTGGAATCTGGCCCCGTTTGCTCCTACTTTGGTGGAAGACAGGAAAAGGGAAATCAGGCTGAGAACCTGACAGATGGCTTTGTGCAGCAGCAGCAGGAGAGCGCAGTGTGGTTGGAGCAGCGTTCGACTGGCTGAGGAAACATGGATGGAGCCAGCACAGGGCTGGGTTGCAGTGAATCCATCATCCAGGTAGATGTTCTGTCAAGGAATGATTCTGGCTGCTCAGGCACAGCTTTGGCCTGTTGCAACTGCACTACTTCCCTCAATACAGAATCAGTCAGGCAGCTTTGTATGGCTGCATCTTTAGTTTGCCAAGAATTATTAGCACCATGGATTAAATAATGGCTTTTTGAAAAGCTGAGGGATAGAACATCCTTTGGCACTCCAGAGTGGAGATACGGGGGATGCTCTGTGTTCATAAGTGCTGCAGCCTCAGGATGAGCAGGATGCTGGGCCTTACCTGGGAGTGTCCAAATGGGCAGCTCAGTTATCAGGCAGTCAGGCTGTTCATGGATATGAGGCATCTCCTACCAGCAGAGGAACTAAAATATTTGGAATTCATAATCCTTGATAGTAGATGGGATGAAGAAAGATGCAGTAGCAGCTTGTAAACTGTGAGTGGCACAGGAAAAATGGCTGGGGGACAATTGGAAGAAGCAAGTGAGGTGTTTGCCAAACAGAGAAAGTTAAACCAAAGACAAATTGGTCCCTTTACTTAGAGCACAGAATTAACTCATGGAATTTATTGCACAGGATATTGTGGAGGACAGAGGAATAAATGAGTTCCAGGTAGATGAAATTTGTGGGGAAGATGTTCATTGGTGGGTACTGAACACAGGAGCTGGATGAAATACCAGCTGGGGAGTCCCCGAGCAACTGCCCATGTTCTCTGGCTGTAGCTGGAGCCAGCGTGGTGGTTCTCAGTCCCCATCCTGTGGTGTTTGGAGCCCTGCATTGTCACGGCATGGGACAGCAGCACTGGGAAGTCCCAGGCAGGTAACTTCTGGGTTTGGGGGCTTTTTGTACAGCTCTCAGAACCCCAGACCTCCCAGGGTCACCTCCTGGCTCCCAGAGTAAGTCCAAACAGTCCCTGAGGAAAAAACAAATTAGAGGAAACACTGGTCTTGCTCCATCCAGTTGCACAAATCTGATGTTACTGTATCAAGGAGAAATTTGGCTCTCCTGTGTCGGAAGATCTGTAGGAACCCATGTGCAGCAGCAGCTGGGCGGGCGTTGTTGCAGTGCTGGTGTCGAGATGATTGTATTTGCTTGTCATAAATTGAATTCGCCTATTAGAGAGCTAAGACTTGATTTTTTTCATTAACACACAAAGCTGGAAGGGAAAGTTTCTTCTGAGATCCCTCCAGACCTCTTTAAGCAGGGGTATAATTATTCTCTGTTGAGAAAGAGCAAAAGGAATTCCAGAGCTGTTTAAACAATTAGGAGCAGAGCTGTGCCTCCTGGCGCTGCCCGGCGGCCCGGGCGGCCTCGCTGCAGGGTAATTGCGTTAGGGACCCGTGCACTGCCTGAAAATCAATTCTGTTGGGCCAGCGTGTTTGTTGGGAAATCCACTCAGGCAATTGAGGAGTCCATTAGGCTGCGGGCCCCGCGCGTGACCTCCCCAGGATTGGGGTTGACACTTGAACGAAGGCGTTTGTCCAGCTAAAGGACAGTGTTACCAGCAGACTCTTATCTCCCCTAAATTGGATTACTCAGATCTGCTTGTTCTCTTTAAAGATAGCTGCTTCAGGTTTTTTACCCCTCTCTTGCTGTCTGTCTGAGACAGTTACCTGTGATTGCTGCTAGCAGCCCCTCCTCAGCTGCTGCCAGGCCCTTACTGTCTGATAGTGCCCTGTGGGCTGGCCTGCATCAGGGACTCTGTTCTTCCAGCCCTTCTCCAGCAACAGGCTCCTCACAGAATCCCAGGCTGCTCTGCCTTTGAAGGCACCTGAAAGCTCACCCAGCCCACCCTGCCATGGCAGGGACACCTTCACCATCCCAGGCTGATCCCAGCGCTGTCCAGCCCGGCCTTGGACACTGCCAGGGATCCAGGGGCAGCCCCAGCTGCTCCGGGCACCTGTGCCAGGGAGCAGCCCGCTGCGAGTAAAGAAAATAATGGGTGATGACACAAGACTTAACTTGAAGTGCTCAACCCATAACATATACAGAAAATCCCAGCAGTCTTGAACAGTTTTACATGGGTAACTTCTACTTTGTGTTTTTAACTCCAGGAACAGCTGTTAGTGGACACTTACAGTGATTCAACTCCAGTATCTTCTGTTAGAGCAGGTTATCATCTTACTGTCTTCTAGTGCAGAAGATATTGTATGAGGACATGAAACAGAAATGTTTTCTTGCTTTTCTCCAAAAGTATGGAGGGGAAAAATGGAAATAAGGCTGAGGAAGAAATAATTAGTTTGAAAGATAATTTTTTGTGTGCATTTTGTAAATTATGTCTGAGAAAAGAAGGGAAGGAGGAGACGGGCTGGGGTCAGTGGTCTGTTAGTACATTTTGTAAGTAAGCAAAGATCCTTTACTGTGTTCTTCCAGTGGGCAGGGACCAGTGGGACGGGGATATGGACACTGTAACTGGAGAGAACACCATTACAATGGGAAAGCCTGTGGAGGAGCTGAGATGAAAATGCACTGGACATCATGATTCAGTTGAACTTTTTCGTGCTGACAAAGTGTTTCCAAAGCATTTGATAATATCTCTGTTTGGGAAAGATACACTGAGATAGGAAAAAAAAATCCAAGTCTTCTCTGTGTATGCAGAATCTCTGTTCAGCTCCCATGGGAGTCAAAGTTCTTGCTTAGCATACAAAGGCTTAGGAGTTTTATAGTGTTCAGACTCTTAATCTGCAGAGCGTGATTTAATCCTCTTTTATCTAGCTGCACCACAAAACCCCAGTTGTAAATAAATCCTATGGTGATGTGCATGCAGCTGCAGCTGCTGCTTCCTCACCTGCACCCGGTAAATATTTCCGCAGAACAGATGAAATTAGGTGGTAAACCTGAAACATAAGGAGTGAGGTGTGCCGGGGGGAAGGCTGGACACAGCATAGCTTAAACACAAGTGATGGCTCTGAGTGGCTGCTCAGGCACCTGCCGATAGCAATGATTTTCTGTTTTCCTGAGGCCTGCTGCTTTGCTCTCCACTCCTCAGGGCTGTGCAAGACTGGGAAGGCACAGGAGCCCTCCAGACTGGCTTTACAAATGTTCCCAGCTGGGAGATGGGGTCAAATGGAAGGTGAATTAATTTGTGCTGTATAAAGCACGGCCCTTGTGTAACGCCCAGCCCGCCGTGTCCACGTTGGATGCCAGACTCCTGTGTTGTCACCTCCAGGTCGAGCTGTGGTGCTGACTTCTGTGGGAAAACTTCATTTGCATATTAAAATTATCAACGCGCTTGACTAGGGAATACTTTTTTTCATCCTTTTTTTGGCACTACTGTCATGGCAATGGCAGTTTTCCATAGTGCTGAGATACATGCAATTAGGATAACTCCATAGTTCCTAAAATAATATTCTTCTTGGCTACCGAGAAGAAACTTCCATTCAACAGGTAGTAAATTGGCTTTCTTGGATGAGAGTTGTGGCTGAAGTGGGCTGGAAATCAGAGTCCAGACTGGAGCCAGCATTTAGGAGTGAACTGGAGGTACTGGCCTGGAGAATATGCTGCTGCACGTGTAAGTGGAAGTTTTCATGCCAGGAAACTGTTCCCAGATCTCTGCTACTGTACCTGGGCAGGTTTCTGCTGAGCTCAGTAGAGCCCTGGAAACTGCTGAGGTAGCCTGCATTGCCTGGTGGGTTGGAGGTGGGCTTTGGGTGAGACTAAGTCTGATTGTGTGTCAGATCACACACGTCATCTTTGTTCCCTCCAAGTGGCAAGCCAGCTCATGTAACTTCAGATTCACATCTCATCAAAGCTTTAGAAAGCAAATGTTAAATAAAAAATAAGGCAGAAAAATGGCATTTTCTTTCAAAAGTGTTCCAAAGAGGTTGTATCCATCACTGGGGAAGAAAGGGAACTTGGGGCAGGAGAGGGAGATTCAAACAACAGTGCTGAAGCGTGGATATTTTGACGAGCACTTGATCTGCAGAAGCTTCTGCTGTGGGTGCATTACATCATGTCTTTGTGTGCTGTCCTTGCTTCACCTCCTGTCCTTGGCTGGTTTTCCAGCCGTGGCCGCGGTGACCCGGCTGCGTGGCGGCCCGGCCGCGGGCAGGATAAGCTATTCCTCCCCAGACAGCGATCCCCCCTCGCCTCGTGCCGTGCAGCTCTGCTAACGACACCCTCAGTGCCAGCCAAAGATGAATAATAAAAACTGCTGCCACTGCTCCCAGAAGGGCCTTCCGAGGAGGTTTGTTTCAGAATAATGAGTATGGAAATTCTGCATCCATAATGAACTGCAAGCAGTCTTCCAACTCACTCGTGCCGAAAATTCACACTTGCCTTTCCCATAACTTGTCACTTTTCTTTTATTATTGTTGTTCAATATGTAAACAAGGCCAAGAAACTCTTTGTTCCTTTGTGCCTCCTTACATTTGTCCATTAATCCCAGTCTCCCTCCCCTCCCCCCAACACAGGCAGGATTACACAAAGCAAAAGTCATTAATTTTTATCTCTGACTATCTGTGGGCTTTTTAATGTGGCCTGGCTTGCTTATGCACCAGCAATTACATGTCATAAGTGCTTGTAGATGCTGAAGCAGTATCGCGGGCTGATGAATCACTGCCTTCCCCTCTGATTAGTATGCGAGGGGCTGTGCTCTTCTTTGAGCAGCTGGCATGCCAATGAGGATCTGGCTCTGCTGGTCAAGGCATCTGGACATGAATTCAATATGGATTGCTTTAATTAAATGGCTAAGCACACAAGGAGCTGAGGAACAACTCCATCATTGAGTGAAACTTGAAAATAAAGTCGATGTGAAAGCGTAGGTAGTAGGAATTGTTTAAACACCTGTTGGCTCTCTGGTGAACCTGCGGGTTTCTGTTTCCTTAATGAAGTTCCTGCAAGTGGCTGAAAATTCTTCCTGATTTGTTCCTCAGATAAATCTCATTTGTAAAATTAGGTTTATCCTCAGAAGTTTAGGAATAGGTGAACTTGGTTCAATTTCTCTGCTCTTTATAGGATTTGTTATTCTTTTTTAAAAGTAAGATTATTGCAATTTGTAGAAGCAGCTGTTTTAAGGAGGGATTAGGCAGCTGTATGTGGTGCCAGTGGGATGTGGAAAGTAGCAAAACATTTCTGAATATGCCAGGGTGGAGCAGCAAGAGATGAGAGAGAAAAGCACTGCAACAGACTTCCTGTGCCCTTCAAAAATCTGAATTAGACCAATTGAAATAAATACTGTGGGTATATTTCCTCCAGCTCGGTATCAGTCTTTACAAAATGGAACCGTGAAACCTGTTTGTTGCTTTTAGATTTTTCTGGTCAGTTATAGTTTTGATTTCTGCTCTACTACTTCCTGTACTGGACATTAAAGCAGTCACGCTGAAAGATTCCAAGTTCATTTAAACTGTTGAGTTTATCGACTAAAGTATTATCAATAAAAATGAGGCCTTCCAATATATGAAGTTAGATTCCCAGACTGCTTCCAGACCAGCCCCTTACCTCTGTGTTCCTGCCAGCACTGTCATATTGACTCATGCAAAATATGATATTTACCTTAGATCGCCAGAATCCCTTTGTTGTTTGAAAAGCTCCTACAAACCGAACGCGGAGCTGTGGCTGTGCAGATACACTCCACAGGCTTTTTGTGCCAGCATGCCCTTTCCAGTTGCTGCCATCCTCTCCTGCCGGGCTGCCCATGGATGGATAGGGAACCTCTGGGTGGGAAGGGTGTGGGATTCTCTGGGCTTCTCAAGCACAGACAAACGTCACGGGCACAGGTGTGTGCAGAGAAAAAGGAAGCAGCAAATGCATGGTGAGGGATTGGTCTCTGATGCCTTGTGGTTGGGAAATCATGAGGTTTGGCCCAAGCCCACCTCTGGCATTTTCATCTGCTTAATGATTTCAGGCACTTTGCAGCTGTTGTGGTCCTCAGGAGGGAAGGCAGGTGTGGCCATTGTGATGGCTTAATGGACCCCAGAAGGTTGCTTTTCTTCTCTTCCACATGCAGTTTACCATCCTTACGTGTTTTGGGGAGCAGGAAAAAGCTGTTGTTTCATCAGTGACAGAGATTAAATGAATCCTCCTCTCCTCCCACATCTGCTAAAGTCTGGGGCCTCCGTGCCCTCCATGCTGGGGACTGACATGGGTGACTCCAAAGCCACCTCCTCATCCATGGTGAATCTCACTGCATCCTCATTCTGCAAATTAAATTAAAACAGAATCTGGATTAAGGGTATTTCCACCCATGTTTTATATTTTAAGAGACTTTCTCATGCCTGTAGTATGATGCACATGCTTCACAAACCAGAGGAATTCATCCTGTCCTTCATCTAAATGAGGGACAAGTGGATGATGAGCTCCCCAGCAGTATCACAATTTTCTGTGCTATCAGGAAGAGTTGCAAATCTGTTAAAATTAAAGGAATTGCATAAAATACACCAGTAACATGGCATCAGGGATATCTTCTTGATACTCTTGGGCATTCATTGTGACTAAATAGATGTTGCACAATTTCCCACTTGCTAGTTGTTTGGGATTTTAATGTAAATTACAAACTACATGATTGCAGTTCGTTGCAGCAGCAGCTATTTCTTAAGCTTTATCTTTACCACAGTTGGTTTTGTGTTGATGGGGTCTCCATCCAAAGTGATTCCCTTCCTTTCCCAAATCATTTTTTTGCCATGCCTCCTTGAGGTCACATCCTAAAGAAGTTCAGTGCCCTCTGGATTATGCCACTCACGGATGGAAAACATCCTCTGGGTTCTAAAGGCAGATGTTATATCCAAGCAAAATTTAGTTTATCATCTCTGTAGCTGTTGCTCACCTCTGATACACATCTAGAAGTCAGTTTATCCCCCTCGCTTTCCCCTGCCCCCCAAAGTGCCCTCTGCACCTTTGTTGTGCAGGTCCCTCCTCCCGCGCCGGCCGCAGCTCGCGCAGGCGGCTGCTCCAGCACGCAGGATGCTCTGCTCAGTGCAGCCCAGTTTGCTCTCATCATTTTAATAGTGGACCGAAGGTATGTTGCCATGTGAACAAGTCATCATGTCACCATGGCAACCGGCTGGATTGCAGCACCGCTCCGAGGACTGGACTTTTTTTTTCCCTTCCCCCCCCCCCCCTTTCTTTTTTTTCCTACTCGGTGCTTTTCCTATTGTTAAGTCTGCTGAAGGGCTCACAATAGGAGGATTCAGGCTGCTTTGGGAAGCAGCTTTTCATTTAAACCTGGAAGTTGTTGTATAAACAGCAAGGCCAGCGTGCCACTGGATTCGTTTTCAAGGCAGACTTGAGGAGGGCTTTGAAGCAGGACCCCGGTGTGTTCTGCAGCTTGATCAGGACTGAGACAATTACACGTCTCGGCACCTTTCAGACTCCTCTCCACACTCCCCTCTGCTGCCCACAGTGGGGTCCCAGACGCTCAGCTGTGGATTGGGTGACCCCCGGACAGCCCTTTGCTGCTGCTGTGAGCCTTTTTTGCTTTTGGAGATAGCAGTAGGTCAAAATTAGACGCACTGAGAGGTTCATTTTATTTAGGATTTTTTTTCCACCTTCTCCATCCCACGTCACATAGGCAGCTTCCAACACCAAGCAGTGGGGGCAGAGGAGCAACATGAAAAGATAAATGATTCAGGCACTCAGACATGAGAGCAGTGAGCGCCTCGCGTGTGCATCCCTACGCACAGGAATGCTGACGGAATACGTAGGACTCTTAAGAAGACTGAGGAGAAAAATATGCAATAAAATGCAGCTGTTAAGCCTGAACTGTGAAATGTTATTTTATACATTAAATTCCAGTAATTCAACTTTTTTTTTTTCCTCTGAAACTACATGAGAAGATAGAGACTGGATGGTGAGCATCATTCCCAGCCCCTTCCCAAAGTATGGATTGTTCTATCCACAGTCCTTGTGTGGCATAAAGAGCTCTTAGGAAAAGGGCGTCTCCTGTAGAATTTCCAGAGCTTAAGTAGCAGCATGTGGGATGGCAGCACCTTCTGATCCACTGCAAGTACAGCTGGGTAACCCCGAGGGACCCCTCAGCCTGCCTGGATCCAGTTCTAGCACAGCCTTCCTGTGTGATCCTCTCCCATGGCAGCAGACGAGTAAGATCAGGAATGAAGCAGGAGAAGGAACAGCCCCCAATATGGCTGAAGAGTCATTGGGCCAGGAACTGCTGCTGGTGGTTCATCTTCACCAAATCATCAAGGTTGGAAGGGACCTTTAAGATCATCAGGTCCAACCATCACCCCAATACCGCCCCAACCACCCCTAAACCACATCCCAGGTGCCACATCCAGACATCTCTTGAATACTTCCAGAGAGGGTGACACCAACCCCTCCCTGGGCAACTTACTCCAATGCCTGACCACTCTTTCAGGGAAAAATATTTTGTTAATAAGTGGTCTGTCTTGATGTGCTGATGCACGCTGGAGATCAGATCCGAACACAGAGGGCAGTTTTGCTCTGGGTGAAGAACAGGGAGAGGCAGGTGGAGGTGCTGTTTGGATGGTGCTTGGGATAGTGAACAAAAATACAACAACGTGCAGCTTTGGACACAGGACAGCTGTGCTCATCACTGGTGCTGGCCTGGAGCACAGCAGCACCAGCAGCAGGAGGATCACGGTGCCATCCTACTGTGTCTGCGTGTCATCAAATCCCAGAGTGCTTGGGTGGGAAGGGACCTTAACCTTCCTCCCATTCCACCCCTGCCATGACACCTCCACGGTCCCAGGCTGCTCCAAGCCTCATCCAGCCTGGCCTTGGGCACTGCCAGGGACCCAGGGACAGCCTCTGGGCACGCTGTGGCAGGGCCTCACCATTCTCACAGTGAGGAATTTCTTCCTGCTAGCCCATGGCTGCGCACGGGGCTCCCGTGTCTGCGGTGCTGACAGCCAGGCCGGCTCGTTTGCACACAGAGCTCGCCCCGCTGGCTCTGGCAGCAGCCCCTGCCCTCAGCACTCACACTCATTTAGGCAGGCAATTGGTGAGGTGAATCGCCCTCCGTAGGCAGCAGGGATCATCTCTTCTTTGTGCATAAAATTACAGCAAACAAGCCTCAAATAACACAGGACACTTTCATAATTGATTTATGCGAGGACTCTGAAAGTTCTATTACCTTTTGTTTAGCTCAGGGGGCCTGACTCTGTGCAATCCATTGCTGAAACTAATTACAAGATATAATTAAACTGTGACACGAAGATATTATACCGTTAGTTTACTAATGACACCGCGAAGCTGTACCACCAGCGCAGGACAGTGATTATGCTTCATTCATTATTTATCCCTTTGCTAAATGAGACGCTGACATTTTCAAAAATTACTTTGAGGTTTCTTAATTGTCAGCAGCAGGATGGACTAGAAGGAGCCCTCCTTCCTCTTAGTTACTTATCTGAACCTCAGATGTATTATTAGCAAAAAAAAATAAATAAAACAATACCTCCCCTCCCCCTCTGGGACTCTGGTGTTGCTGGGCTGAGCCGGGGCCGCTGCTGGGCGCTGATGGCAGGTGATGGGCTGAGTCTGCAGGGGAAAGGTCTCCTCTGGCACATCCTGCCACAGCCTGGCTAACCTGTGCTGCCTTAGCTGGGGTCACGTTGAGTTTTAAGTGGTTCTGTGCCAGCTGCAGAACTCTGTCCCACTGCTTCCTCTGAGCATCTTCTTCCATCGTTGTTGCTGTAATAACTTTTTGGACTTTATCGATCAGTAAAGGCATTTTCCATTAGTACTACTAAAATAGAATTATTTACCTTAAAAAAACCCTTGTTAGAAGTGCTGTAATTGGCATAAAGCGGAATAGGCACTGCCATATTCTCAGAAAAAGAGATGCATTTACTGACTTCCTCATGAAAAGTTCTGGGTTTTTGTCCATAAAGTTTTCTCTCCTTCTCCTTCTGTGCCTCCCCACCCTCAGTATTTCTTGCACCTGGAGGACCTAAAAGCACATCTGGCACCAACCTCTGGGTCACCTTCCCACCACGCTGCCTGTTTTCCTCAGGGCACCACTGCACAGCTTAAGATAAGGTTTAATTTCTTCTGAGTGTAATGGCATCCGGCATCTATAATTACACTGTTTTCTGTGCTAATTAAGTATGGTTTACCTAAAGAACCAAATGATGCATATTTGAGCAGAGTGTGTTGAACCAATAGCTGGTTAAATAGTCATAATAAATAAACTTGAAAGAGGAGAAGAAAGAGGGGCTCATGAGTTATGGGACAGTAGCAGGTGTGAGAAAAAAAGAAAGTGAGATTAATGCTAAAGGCAGAAGAATATTTGTAGTGCTTCCTCTAAAGAGAAAGACAAAAGGCCCAGCTTTAATGGCTGCCCAGTGCCAGAGGGCAGGGTAGGATGGCATACTGGGAAGGAATCCTTCCCTGGGAAGATGGGCAGCCCTGGCACAGGTGCCCAGAGCAGCTGTGGCTGCCCCTGGATCCCTGGCAGTGCCCAAGGCCAGGTTGAACAGGGCTTGGAGCAGCCTGGATTTAGGAGTTGCTCTGATTTGTTCAGGTCTGAGGGTGATTAACTCCCATTTACTGCAAGTTTTGACCTCACAAAGTGCAACAGGCCATGAAAGCTGAGGGCCGTGTCTTCTCCAGACACCCACCTACACTAGGTTCCCAACCAGGAGTGGCTGCAGCTCTGCACCCACTGGCACTGGCCAGGAAGGAAGAGTGTTCAGTGTTAGTAGAATTTGTATATTCTACACCTGTCCTTGGTCTCTGTTAGTAGAAAGTGTAAGAATGAGATGCTGGTGGGGGTCACAGTTCAGCTCTTGGCTTTTTCCAACCTGGAGCAAACAGCAACTCAGAAATGGGTGAGTTGGAAGGAGACTGTTTCCTGGAGCCTTATTTACCCCATGAGCAGTAAATGTTTAATGACCTCAGAGCGTGCTTCAGAGAAACCAAGTGATTGCATTTGCTTAGACAGTAGTAGGAAAGGGATTAAGAAGACATTAGATAAGTACCCGGTGCTCTGTGGGCTCCAAAATCCCCAGAAGGTGTCAAGCTCATCTTTTCCTGAAGTCACATTTCAAGCAGAATGTTTCCATCCTGGATCCAGGGGAGCAGTAAGTGCCAGCTTGCTCTAGGAACACTCAGATGTAGCTGTAGGAACTGCTGGCAGCCTGATCTTCCTGTTGGTGACCTCGGTTCAGGTGGGATTTAGGCTGTTCTGGTGGGCACCAAGAGCTGGGACAGGGACACCAGGACTGCCAGCTGCAGTCTGGGAGTCCTCGGCACCAGCTGGGATTTTTCCCCTGCAGAAGTTACTCCCAGGAGTAACCAAGAGGGACTTGGAGAGTTTGTTTAAATCCAGAATGTGGAACCCCTCCCAGAGCCAGAACCTTTTCTATCAGGTCATTTCCATTCATTGCCTCAGAATTTCTCCTGGGGTTTTGTGCCATTGTAGGAATAAGGTGCTTTAGCATTTTTCCTTGCTCTCTATCCCCCCAGTGAACAGCAAGGCTCTAAATATAGGTCACCCCAGGCAATTAGGGAAGAACTGCTGGTTTTGAAAGATGGAACAGGCAGGAAGCCCAGTTTCCAAATGAGTTATCAGGTGAGATGGTGTTTGGCCTCAGCCAGAGTGATTGACAGGGGGTCTGCATGTTCAGAGATACATTATTTAAACATGGGGAGATATAAGAGATCTTCTGCACTAATTACTTCGAAGGCTGTATTAATCACAAGACACTTTAATACTCAATCAATACTTGCATTTGTCAATGACCTTGTAAATCTCCTCACTTCTCTGCTGTATGGCAAAAGTGTCATTTGACATCTTCAGGGGGCTGGTTTTGTGCAGTTGTTGTTCAGTAAAATATATGTTTTGCAAAGTCTTAGTTCCAGTGTTTAAAGTTCAGTTTGAGAAGTGGAAATAGGAAAAGGACAGATGTTAGGGCAGCTGTGTAGCTGTGTTTCAACCACTGGGTCTTCATTTTTGATGTGAACTGGGCTCACACCTGCTGAAAGGGCCATTTCATGGGGCATCCATGGATTCTAGCTTCACCTGAACACTGGACCGTGGTGACTTGGTGGCCAAACAATGAGGACTTTGCCATTCTATGTGTTGTAACTGGATGTGTGTATTAATGGGAGGCTGACCCTAATAGCTTTTAGATGTCAGGGACATGCAATTTGGTAATTTCATCAGAGTAAAGGAAAAAAGTAAAATAATGTCTTCAAATTCAGACAAGATTGCACTGCAGCCCAGATATTCAAAGTGGAAAAGATCCATGATGTTGGTTCTCAATAAGGAATTGAACTGGAAGAGGGAAACTGAGAGGAAAAAAAGCCCTGTGCACTATTAACTCCTGGCTAGTTGGAGCTGTTTACCTTTTCTACAGTTTTTCCAACTGTTATCCTGTTGTCTGAGCATATATTTCTCATAGTCCCAAAGGAATTGTACATCTAATAATATTCTACCTGCCTGCGTTTGGGATTTTTTTAAGTGAGTCCTGTGGGTGGTTTGCTCAGTTGCTGATGTGTGGCAGCCAGAAAGCAAAGCTTGGTCCTGGGTTTGGTCTCAGACTCCTGAGGCTGGAAGGCACCTCTGGATGTTGTCCTGTCCAGGCTGAGCATCCGTGTCTGTCCTGCACTGGGGAGCCCAGAGTGGGCTCCAGCACAGCCTCAGCAGTGCTGACAGAGGAGACAGGTGGGATCAGCTCCCTCGGCCCGTCCCAGGGCGCTTCTGGCTCGGGGTCAGCCCGGTGTCCTCCTCTGCAGGAGCCCCTGCGGGTGCTGGTGCCTGGCCTTGCTGCTGCCCTGGTGCAGGACTGGCCTTTGGCCTCTCTGGGATTCCAGGGCTCCTCCCGGCCCCGCTGAGTCACAGCAGCCTGGCTGGAGAGCGTGTCCAGCTGCTTCACGGGGCTCTGCCCCCTCCGGCCCTGCTCTGCACCACGGGCTGCCCTGCACCGGGGCTCTCAGCAATCCCAGCGGACCTGGCAGCATTCTCCTGCCAGCTGCTTGCATTTCTCCCCAGTATTCTTGTTGGTAATTGTTACATCATTCCTGCTTTGCACTCCAGCCTTGGTATCAGATCTACAGATCATGGTTTGCAAATATTTAGACCATTTTGTTAGTCATTGCATGTGACCCTTTTCTTTATAATGAAAAAGGTTGTATCTTTTAAAATCTCTTTATTGGGTCAGTACTTCATTTCCCCATCCCTGCCACAGCTGTTTGGGCTGGCACACAAACTCATTTTCCCATGTTCTCCACTTTTGTCCACTGTTGCATACATTATATTCTTCAGAGAAATTTCATATCTGTGCTCCTTTCTGTGGAATCCTCCTGCAGAAATCTCATTGGCAGCATACAAAAATTGCCTTTTCCCATTCCAACTGCCCCTACCTTAGTCACTGCTGTCAGATCTGAAGCTGCTCAGCTGCAGAGGGAGGCGAGTTTAGTGCTTTCCCTGTGCTCTCAGGCCATTTTTCCTATGCTCCTTTTTTTTATTCTTTTATTTTATTTGTGGTCCCTGTCATTCTGTCAGGGCAAAGGGGTAAAGAGATTTGACACTAAGTGCGGGGAAATGCTGTATCTGGAATCTATCTTCCAGACGGCAAAAGAATAAAAATTCATGGCAGGACAGCGGCTGCTGCCACGTTCCCTAAGACATATTGCAGGTAGCGTTATTTATTGTGGCACGGAGTTCATGGAAGTGCTACCTCAAAGCACCCGGAGAGATCCTAAAAAGCCCATCTCCCATCAGGTGCAGCAGATTTACGGCGCTGTGCGCGGCGGGGTCAGAGCGCGGCGCGGGAGCCGGGGCCGCTCCGGGCGGGCAGCGCGGCCGAGCCCGTGCGGGGACCCTGCCCGAGCCCGTGCGGGGAC
>QUSF01000100.1:50893-61178 GCA_003676055.1 Chloebia gouldiae | reverse complement strand
GGGAGCCGGGGCTGCGGGACGGCAGTCTGGACTCGGGGGCACACCGGGCTCGGGCCAGGGGCCGGCCAGTGGCCAGCGGGAACCCGCGGCTGCACCTTACCGCCCCGCTGGGCAGCCTCAGAGGGGCCCGGTGGCCGGCAGCACGGCTTCCACCACGGATCCTGGGGCAAATGAGGACTCCTGACTCTCCCAGTGAGGAGGTTCCTAGTCGTGTAGGCTCTAGGAGTGAGGGGCTGAGCATTTACACTTGGGTTCTCAGAAACCTGCAGGGTGGTAAACGAGAAGTGTTGGATCTCAGAGGTCATTAAAAGACCTCTCAAGCTATACAAATATAGTACCAAAACCTCATTAATTCTTGCAGGCCTTCTGGATATTGGTTTCCCCTTCCTCTCCTCTGGAGTCCCTGTTTTCTTACAATTTTTGACAGTTAAAGAAAACTCTCATCTTGTTATTAGAGCTTTGTGGGGCCTCCTTTGGTGACAGTACAAGCCAAGCAGTTTTCCATGTTTTTTCGAGCAGTTTCCCAGGATTTATCTCATTGCCTTCACCTGTGCCACTGCCTTGCCTGCCATGTGCTTGCTGTTAGGTTGGAATCATGGAATCATACAATGGTTCGGGTTGGAAAGGACCTTAAAGCTCAATCTGTTCCACCCCCTACCCTTCCCCTATCCCAGGTTGCTCCAAGCCCTGCCCAGCCTGGCCTTGCACACTTCCAGGAAGAGAGAGTCCACTGCCTTTCTGGGTTGTTCCCTTACAAGCTCCAGAGCCTAAATTCGTCACCCGTCTGCAGTGGAGGTGTGGGAAGCACCGATGGCCGGGCGGTGCTCAGAGTGACCTCTGGGGCCACTGCCCGCTGCCGAGGGCAGCTGCTTCTGCTGGTGCTGGAGCAGGGATGTCGAGGGTGCTCCTTTCCACAGCTGCCTTGTCCTCCAGCCAGCTGGAGGTTATCAAGGCCAGAGGCTGCTCCCAGCCTCATAAACCTCGCGCTCTATTCGGAGTCATGACTCTGCCACTGAGCCGCCGGTGCTGTTCCGTGGGACAGCTAATCCCTCAGCGTGCCTGCTGGAAGCTGCTGTATTGATTTCTGCCTCTCTCTAAACCTCAGTAGTGTTCAATGCTTGTTAGACATCTGAAGGAATATCCAGTGGGCTCCAGGGGCCAGGGAGTGGGGCACAGGCAGCAGCGCCAGGGGACGTTTGCATCGAGTTGGAGACATGCCAAGAGGATGGTGGCAGCGGGACCTCTGAGCCCTGGTAAAACTCTCGGCCAAGATTTAAACTAGCGTGACACCGCTGGCTCACTCTGTAATCATTGATAAGTCGGTTTTTATGTCTTGGGCTCAGGGGATTTGATAGTCCTCTGAGGCAGGTTTAGGGCAGTGGATGCCCTTTGCAAGCTGTGTCCAGATGCAGGTGCAAGGGAGCAGCTGTTGGGGACTTTTCTTCATTTTACTCCCTGTAAATCACAAGAAGCCTCTGAATTCCAGGCTCCTGTTGGCAGGACGTGCATGGCTCTCTGGAAGCACATTCGGGCCGGCTCTGTTGGATTTCCAGTCTTTGGGCTCTGTCATCGTGCTCAGTGTCACCCTCTGCCACGTACCCTGTTCCCAGACTGACACAGCTCCAAAGAGCTCCTTTATGTGGAGGGAGCAGTGCATGATTAGGGAGGTTATGTGGACACTGGAATTGAAGCTTAGAGCCAGGATGAGAGGGCTGAAAGAGGCAAAAGGAAGGATTTAGCATATTTTTAATTAAAATAACAAGCTAGGACCTGTCACTACATAGATTCCTTTGTATCCAGAGTTCCTTTCCCTCTTTTCATCTTTGACTTTTTAGATTAGGCACTCTCAGAGCAGGGATCACACTTTCCTCTGATCTGGAAAATGCCTGGCATGCTTTGAGGGCTGGCATTGTCTATGTAATAATGAAATAACCACAGTTTTGGTCTCATTGCTGTCTAACTCCTATCTGCCATCGTCGTGAGATAGTGCTTGAAATAATTGCACCTAGCACTTACATTATACTTTTGGTTGTTCACAAATGAATTCTCATACCACTCTGAGATCAGAACTGGTACAGCCACTCTGTGAATTTGGAATGAACACACAGAGATGTAGCTTTTTCTCCCCAAAAGTGGTGGTGCCTTCTGTGTCATGGTGAGCTGCATAAACACGAACCTCCTCCCACCCAGTTTGAGCATTTTATAGTAAGTAGGGCATTAGGAAAAGTGGCTGATCTGTCATATTCTTTATTTATGTTAAATCAAAAATTACTAGATTGAGCCAGATTTTGCTCTATTAAACACAGGCTGGTTAAAAGTGACCCTATCAATCAAAAAGGTGATTGTATCACATGATTTAAAATTTGTTCCAACAATGGCACAACCCAGAAAAACCAGATCTTTTAAACAAAGCTTGACCCTCCATCCATGTAATTTAGCATAAAACCTTGGAAAGAAGCAAAGCAAACTGAAGTAATTGCAAAATACAAATTTTAATAGACCTAATCCCCGGGAGGATCTCTGTCAGGGGAGTTGAATTTGGATGTGTTTGTACAGATGAGTCTGAATGGCTCTTGAGTGCCAGCACTTGAGCCGGGATAGAGCTGCTGCCAGGCCGTGCTGGGAGAGGTGGTCCTGTGCAAACCGGGAGCAGATGTGCTGGTGGAGCCTGGGGGTTTCCTGAGGAATCACCTTCTGCTTCCTGCTTTCCCCTGTCTCATAGTGCCCACTCCCCTGGTGTGTGTGTTGCTGGCTTTGCTCAGTGATCACGCCCTGCTCTGGGCACAGCCGCTGCCCGTGGGCATCCTGCTGCTCCTGCGGGCTGCAGCCTCAGCAGGCCGCCAGGGAGGAGGAAGCAGCAGTCTGTCACTCAGACCTCTGCCATTAATTTAGATTTTTCTCCTGTTCCTTATATATCTACATGAGGTAAATCCTGAGTTGTTCTGGGTATTGTATTCTCTGTTGGCTGGTGGCTCTTTCCTGCCTTGATTCCATCTTTCTGGAGCACCACCCAGGGCCCCATCAGGCCTCATGTTTCCTCCTTGTGTTTTCATTTTGCCAAATCCAGCCTTATGTGTTGGTACCACTCTACAAAATGCACTCTGACTATTTATAGCCTCATCTTGGCCTTAGGATTTTACCTTTTCACAAATCCACCGAGGTGGGAATCCAAACACCTTCCCTGTCTCTGGCTGGTGGATGCCCAGCTAAACAAGATTCAGTAACATAACTTTGCTTTTCATATAATATTTATTTTCCTTAAACTACTTGCATCTGCTTACAAATTTATTAATTAATTTTCATGTTCCATGGGCACAATTCACAGGGACTTTACCACCCAGGTGTGCACCCTGTATCTATGTGAGACCACCAGTGTTTGATTCCGATCATGTCTCTCCTCCATGTCACGTTGCATTGCAGACGACTTGGTCACACTGTCCTGCGTTTTCTTTTCTGAAGCTTTCAGACATGACTAGTTTTGCCACTTAAGTATTTTCATCCCTCTGATTAGAGGTTTTGTTCTGTTTTAATATTTGTCAAGCACTAATGGTCACTGGGTGTTGCTTTTAATTGTAACATCTGCTCCAGCTGTAGAGTAGAAATAGTCTCAGCTGTGTGCGTAGGTCAAAGACTTGGCCACTTTTTCCTCTAAACTGAGTCCAGGCAACTTATTTCTCCAAAGCTGCTGGTCTAAGCCAGCACTTTCATTCCGGAGATGAAAGGTGAGTGCCAGGTTGTGGGGCTGCTGAGCCTCTCCATCTCCTTTCCCCATTAGCAACTGGGAGCGGAGCGGGCAGGTGGAGCAGGCTGAGCGTGCCTTTGCAACACCACCTAAAATCACGTTTGATTTGCTCCCTTTGATGGCATGTTCACAGTTATCTCGCCACGACTGTGATCTTCTCCAGCTGCATGGCCCTTTAAATCCCCCATTTCAAATAGGAAGGAGAAAGCGATTTGGTGGAGCCCTTCCCATCCTTCGGATCCGTGCTCTTATTAAGGCTCATATCTATTACTTTCTTCCTTTCTGAAGGAGTCAGCTTGATTCAGTACTTTTGGGACTTGGTGACATTAATGTATCTGTTTTATGTAACACGGAGTCATTATTATCAGAATCCTAGCTCATAAAAAAAGGGCTAACGAGAGACGAGGAGGGTTTTTCCCCTTGAAGCTCGTAGCAGCGGTGCCGCGGAGAGGCCGGGGTCAGGGAGCCGCTGCCTGATTGGGCGCGCGGCCGCCGCAGTGGCATTTCTGCAGTTTCATCAGAAAGCCTAAATAATCCATGTGAAAGCCCAGGGTTATTTACAGGAGACACATCCGCGCTGCCGGAGCCCCGCCTGGGCTCTGGGTGTTTGTGCCGGGACACCGCTGCTGCCGCTGCTGCGCCGGAGCTGCAGGCACGGACCGAGACAGGGAGTGTTAAAAAGAGAGCAAGAAATGACCTGAGGAGGGCAAAGTGGCAGGGACCCAGGGGCTGCTTGGTGCTGCTCTAGGAAGGAGTAAGGGTGGGAACTTACACTGATGTGTGCACTGCAGGGCAGGGCTGCTGCTCCCCTCTGGCGCCCCAACCGCTCTCCCAGCATGGAGCCGTTCCTGACAAAAGCTTTTCATTTTCTGTGTTTGAGCACAGGCTGCCCCTAAGCCAGGAGAAGAAATTGGAGCTGAGCTAGTGGGTCTAGGAGAGCTCTGACCCGGAGAACCTGAGTGAGAAGGGGCCGAAGTAGCCGTGGAAGCTTTGGTGGTCTCCTCATCCTGGAATCACAGAATCCCAGACTGGTTTGGGTGGGAAGGGCTCGTCTCGTTCCACTCCCTGCCATGGCAGGGACACCTTCCACTATCCCAGGGTGCTCCCAGCCCTGTCCAGCCTAGCTTTGGGCACTGCCAGGGATGGGGTAGCCACAGCTGCTCTTGGCAAATGTTCTTTGGGATTGTCCAGTACCTCAGAAGGCTGGTGGGAAGCAAGCAGGATGTGGCAGAGAGATTACCAGCCAATCCATTTCTTCAGGATTAGAATTTAATAATTTTTTTCTGCCTTCAAGTTTTAAACTTATTTACGGGGAGCTGGAATGCCTCTTTTGCTGTTTATATTGCTGTTTTAATATTTCTCCTTTTCTTAGTAAATGGTTTTGTTTTATATCAATTGACACATGAGTATTTGGGTAGGGGGAAGATTATGGATGTTTCCTTTAAGGTTTTATTAAAGAATCACACACTCTTATACAATTACATAAAACAAACAGCAACTACACCATTGCACAGCATGACCATCTCCTTTCCACCCATTTCAGGAACATGTTGGGTGATCATTATAACATGGTTCATGTCTTTGGCAATGAACAGCACAGCCCCAGAGCCACAGCCCTGTCTCCTGAGCCTGCACAGCCACACGCTCAGGGCTTGCTGGGTCACTTCCCTGCCCGGGGATCCAGCAAGGATGAGAGGGGTTTTTCAGAGCATTCCATGACCCAAACCTAGAGGTCAAACTGGTGAAATACTGAGATACTCCCCACCTTGGAAGTCTGCAGACTCTGAGAGACACTCAGAGAGCTCATGCACTCAGGTGAGGTGCCGAGCTGGTTTCTAGGTTAGGAACTCCAAACCCATGTCCATCCTGCTCTCTTGATTTAGAATGAATTTTGTTCCTAATTTTAAATATTAAGTAAAACAAACCTCTACGATACTTCTTCAGTTACAGTCTGTTCCACCAAAGATTTGACAGACAAACTCTTGGCTATTGTTCTCTTCTGCACACATAAGAATTCTCTTTTATATCTGTTTTCTTCATTCTGTTCCTGAAAGGAGAATAGTCATGAGCACAGGAGCTCCCCCTCTTCTGGGGGTACTGGAATCAGGACACATGTTGTCAGGAAACCACCTCTCTTGCTGCTTCATGCCATTTTGCAGCTGGCTGAGATCTTAGAGCAGTGCCTGGGCTTCTTCTCTTCCCTCTCAGCAGTTCTCCTTGTGAGGGACGGTGTAAGGAATTAATGTGCTGTAATTCTGCTCTTTGCAGAAAGCAGATTTGTGACAAAGAAAGGACAAGCCTGCAGCTAAGCTTGCCATGGGGACCACTCCCAGATGGTGTTTGGCTTTGGAGCCCCGTGGCCAGGCTGGGATGTGAGCCCGGGCCTTGAGGTGCCACAGTCAGGTGCAGAGCTGGGTGTAGGTACATGGTTAGGGTTAGGGTTAGAGGGGATGGGAAATAAAATAAACCCCTGTCATGGCTAGGAGTTGAGCTCCCTAAAGTGCAGGTTTGACACAAGCATGTATTGAATATTAAAACTGATGTAGTTCTTATTTTCCATGGAATTCTGGTTTCTGAAACTCTGTGCTTTCCACCACAACCACAAACACTGGGGCAGGATTTTTAATGAAAGGCTGAGCTGGGTATGGCTGCCAATGGAGCTTCAAGGAAGGCACCAAGTTGGATGAATAAAACCTTGCCAACAAAATCTTGGGTCATCAGCTCTAGGCTTGGGTAGGATGATGGAAAACCCCTGTCTGGACCCCAGGTGTGGGCCCCAAACCCAGCGCTGGGCTGAGTTTCAAATAGCCACATTGGTTCTCTGGGCAAAGCACATCAGAACTGCTGGATGTGTTCAGTGTGAGCCCTTCTTTCAATTTGCTTTGAGATTAGACTTGGCCACAGGTCACAGCCTAGGGGGAAATTTTGGAACAATTTTCAAAGCAGTTAATTTGGATATTTTTCAAGTATTTAAATGCAAATACAAATGAATAAATAATTTATGCTTGCTTTAACTGAAAAATATTTTTGCTTAAGAATACACAAATTGTCCCACATTTAGTATGGGCTGTCTGTGGAGCAGCTGTCAGCTGGGAAAAGCAAGTTCTAAACCTGGGAAAGGGGCCACATAGTGCTCAGTACCTTCCCAGTTGTGTTTACCTTTGTATCTGTTGCTTTGACTGGGCTGTTACAGAGCGAAGGAAACCGTGACAGTACAATAATATGCACTTTAAAAAAATTATAGAACCTATTACAACGTTGTTTAAAAATCATTATTATATTGTAATGGAGTTAAATGCTGTGTTTATGTAAGGCTTTAATTCCTGAGGAATTCCAGACTGTGGGGCCAGGCTAATGTGACAAAATACTGAACTTGGAGATGTGTGTGTGTTCACTGCAGAGCAAAGGCCCCTCTCCTGCGGGAACCCAGACATAGAGGGAAATAATTTATTTTCAGAAAAAACATTTTTAAAAGTTTGCAGAGCTATGTTAAATTGAAGAGATTGGACAAAAGTGAAGATATTTTAGAAAAATCAGAAAAAATTAAAATCACTACATTTTGTTAGCAAGGTTTTCTTTTGAAACAGAATTTTTTAAAAAACCCCACACTCCAAATGAAAAGTTTTGCCTGTGTCAATCGAAATATTCTTATAAAATTCAAAATATATTTGGTCTTTCTTCAGGAATAGAAATGTTTCCATCTAACATGAAGCACTCCTTTCAGCCCGGGTGGGCTGGTCAGTCAAAGCAGTGGATCCATATCCCTATATCCAAAAGGGAGGAGGCTGTACCAGGGCTCCCCGGGGTCAGTGTGAGCCGTGGTGGGGTGCTGGAGGCCATGAGTGTCCTGCCCCTTGTCCAGCTGTGCCCTTCCCTTGGCACCGCCAGCACTGCCGGGTTTGGCAGCAGCAGGTGGGGCTCCTGGTCTGGAGCTGTGAGCAGCCCTGTCAGAGCTCCCCTCTTCTCATCTCGCCACACTCGTTACCTCCTGTAGCATCTCTGTCCCAGTCCTGGTCTGGAGTGGAGAGCAAACAGTTGTGGGGTTTATTTCTACTTTTATTCTCAGCTGGAGAAGAGAAGGCTCTGGGGAGACATTAGAGCCCTTTCCAGTGCCTGAAGGAGCTTAAGAGATCTGGAAAGGGCTTTGGACAAGGGCCTGGAGTGCCAGGACAAGGGAAAATGTCTTCCCACTACCAGAGGGCAGGGATAGGTGGGATATTAAGAAGGAATCCTTCCCTGGAAGGGTGGTGGCACAGGTGCCCAGAGCAGCCGGGGCTGCCCCTGGATCCAGGCCAGAGTGTGTGTGGTGCCAGAGGTGAGCCCACCTTGTGTCCTGTGTGTCCGAGGGCAGGGGCTCTCCTGCCCTTCAGCTCGGGCTGGAACACGGCGCTGCCTGCTCAGCAGGGTCTGGGGGAACCCAGCGACTCTCAGGCTTGGGATGAAAAACAAAGACTGACTGATTTAAAATTGCGGTGCCAGAATCCTAACAAGATTATTTAACTTTTAAGGGGGGTGGGAGAACATTTTTTCATGCATTTTTATTGATTTTCAGTATCGTACAAAACCCAGCCATGTGCAGCAGTACCACAGGAAAAGATGCAATCATTGAAAACCAATTACAGCTTCAGCAGCCGCCTCTGGACCGTGGCTGCTCACCCAGCCCCTCACTCCTGCTCAGGCCCTGTCAGATGCACACTCAGGGTAAAAAAACCTTACAGCCAGGATTTCCATGTCCTGCTGCAGTGCTGTGCTGGGGGATTTCCTCCCCAAGATACTGGTGGTGTCGCTTCCCCTCCGGCCTCAGTGGCTGTTGGTCCATCCATCCTCTTCCCAAGCCAGGAGGCCGAGCAGGACGTGACCCTGAGAGGCCCCAGTCAGCCCCAGCAACCAGAGCAGCTCCTTGTCATAAAATCCCAGAATGGTTTGGGCTGGAAGGGACCTCAGAGCTCATCCTGTCCCAGCCCCTGCCATGGGCAGGGACCTTCCCCTATCCCAGGGTGCTCCAAGTCCTGTCCAGCCTGGACTTGGACAGTTCCAGGGCTGGGACAACACCTGGCCACATCCTGATGTTCCTCAGCCTCTCCGTGGAGGATCTGTGTCCCTCTCCCAGTCCCTCACAAAGCAACCCCAGTGCTTGAGAAATGGTTTCATTTGCTGCGTGCAGGGCTGTGCTCTGCAATCGATGGTGGGTCTGTGCTGGGGGGACATGGGGACACAGACCCAGCCATGTGTGTGCCAGCCCTCGTAAGCAATGGAGTGTAAAAATCCAAATAACCAAAAACCTCTCCAGCATTGTGAAAGTTTTATGGTCATTTTTCCAATTACATAATAGAGTTCATAATCTGTTGTGAATTAACATAAATCAGAATCAGCCCACAATTAAGAAAATAAGTTAAATTGCATTTTGTGAAGCATTGTTCTGTCTGAACAGTTTGCTCTCATGTTGCTAACCTGACAAATTCAGTAATTCACGACTCCTTGGAATCAGCTGGAATTACTGAGGTTTTACAACAGCCTGTATGTACAGGTTACAACAGCCTTGGGTGCTGCAGACAGGCTGGTTTCAGGAAAGCAGAGTGTCCTTCAAAAGCCAAACTGCTGAGTGTGTGTAAGGTTGGCTACTGGGAGAAATTCCTTCCTGGAAAGGGCTGTCCAGCCCTGGCACAGCTGCCCAGGGCAGCGGTGGAGTCCCCTATCCCTGGAGGGATTTAAAAAATGTGTGGATGTGGCACTTGGGGACACGGGGCAGTGGTAGCCGGGGCAGTGCTGGGGAATGGCCGGACTCAATGAGCTGAGGGGCTTTTCCAGCCCAAAGCACTCCGTGATTCTGTTCTGGCCAACACCAGGCAGAAGGGAGGGCAGGGAGGGCTGTGTCCCTGCTGCGGGCTCGGCGCCGTGCCTGGCAGCGAGGGCGCGCTGCGCTCCGTTGCACAGCACCGCAGCGGCGATGCAGCGATGCAGCGCCGGGTGTCAGCGCCCGGCGACAGAACATTTCTGTGGGAGTGGGGCAGAGCCCCTCGCCTGGCTCACTCACACACACGGCATCCTTAGGGCCAGGCCCGCGGCTTTGCCTCCTCCAGCGCCTCCACGGGTATTTCTGACAAAGGAAGAGAGTCCCTGAGCCCTCACTTGTGAAACAAAGGCCTAATGAAAGGGTCGGGCTGCCCCGGCTGGCAGGGGCTGTAATTCTTGGCAGGGTGTGACATGCCCATCCTCTCGAATTAGCGCGGGGCACGAGGAATTTGGCACGGTGCTAATTGCGATCAGACGGGAACAAGTGGCCTCAGTATGTGGGCACGTGGTGGGACAAAGGCAGCGCCGAGCCCCGGCCCGCCAGGGGCAGGTGCTGCCCGCCCTGGGCAGGCCTCGGGACCCCCTTGTCTCCGTGCTGCGAGAGGGACTCGGGCTTCATTCAGCGTTGGCTTTGTCGGATGCTCTTTCTTTGCCGTGCAGGAACTCAGCTGGGGCAGACTCAAGGCAGCTGCTGCTGGAAAAGCTCTCTGCCATGCTGGGGAAGCTCCCTGCCATGCTGGGGAAGCTCCC
>QUSF01000100.1:40426-50883 GCA_003676055.1 Chloebia gouldiae | reverse complement strand
CTCTCTGCCATGCTGGGGAAGCTCCCTGCCATGCTGGGGAAGCTCCCTGCCAGCTCCAGCGAGGCAGGAGGGATTCCCGTATCATTCTGGAGTCTGAGAGGAGCTGCCAGGGCTGGCACAGGGACTAGCTCTTTCCAGCAGAGTACCCGTTCCAGAAATCAGTCCTTTTGTGACAGCTTCAGAGCCATTTCTGTCCACCCATCCATGCCCCACCCAGGGGACATGGCCTGTGCCCCCAGGGTGACACCAGGAGCAGGGCAGTGAGCCATTTGCAGGCACATTCCTGGGCAGGTCAAGAGCAGCTTCAGCAGCCCCTGCCCACCTGCATCCATCCCAGAACAATGAAAGGGATTTCATCCCGTTTGCAGTTGGATTTGGAGGATGATCCTCTGAGGTGGGAGGTGTTTGCAGGGAGATTTCTCACAGCCATGGCAAAGCTTTCCTTCTTTCATCAGTCAGTCAGAGGATGGAGTCAGGTATTCACCAGGAACTAGCCTGGTAGTAGCCAAAGGACGGTTGTCACATCTCAGTGCCACCTCTGAGATGGGGGAATCCAGGCTCACAGCGCCTGCCAAAGTCCAAGGAATGGATCCCATTATGTGGTCCGTGACACAGATGGGCACTGGCACTGTGGCTCCAGTCTGAACTCTGGGTGATTTGGCAGGAACTCCTCTCTCTTACCTTGACTTCCCTGAAAAACTCCGTGTGTTACCCTCATTACCTGGGTATCACTTTGCTTTCTCCTCTTGCAAATTATTCATGACTAAGCTGAAGCAGTGCAGACTTTCTGCTCCATCCCTTGCTAATGTTGTGTTTGTGCCCTTTTTTTCCTGTCTTTTTATTGGGAATTCACAGGAAGATTAATCCCTCTTACTCCATGACAGTTTAGTTTCTTTAAGAACCTTTAGTGAGGGATGTTCTAGAAAAGCTTTTAGAAAATCAGATTCCACTGTATCAGCCCAAATCTCCTGTATTAGCAGGGCTGGTTCCTCATCAGATGACTCGGATCTGTACATATAAACTCTGCTCTTGTCTTCCAGGCTCTGCCCGACATGTGTTTGTTCATTGCTGCTAATTCTGATCAGTCCCACAGTTTTCTACCTTTTGCCTGTTCTGGAAATCAGACTTGGTGGTCTGTCATTCCCAGGATCACTCCTAAAGCCTTTTGTAAAAATTTGTCACCTTCCAATCCTCAGATGCAAAGGAAGAAAGTTCAGCAATTTCATCTTTGGGCTCCTTGAGAAAGCTCTGTCGGCCTCTGGTGATTTGTTGCTCTGGCATATGAACCCTGCTGACCCCTGCACAGTGAATGGCAGTGCAAGGAATTAATTTAATTTTGCTGCTGTGCCCTTATCTTTCTTAATTCCCCCCTTTACTCCTTGCCCATCTATCAGCAGCTCTGGGTGACAGACAGGCTTCCTGCTTTTGTGTTGGGGAAGCTTTTATTAGCTCTATGAACTCTGATGATTGTTCTCCAGGCCCTGTTTTGCCTTGCCTTATTGTGGGTTTGCACTTAGTGTGCTGGGTTTATATCCTTTTCTATTTTTATTGTTTGGAAACAACTTCCATTTTCCTGAAAGTACGTTTTTTATTTCAGATAACTTCCTTTTTCCGTTGGTTTAAACCAAGCTTTGAATGTGTGGTGGTTTGGCTTTTCCCCTGGTGTGTCTCATACATGCTTGTGTCCCACGGTGTCCATAGAATCCCGGGATGGTTTGGGTTGGAAGGGCCTGAGCGTTCACATCCCACCCCTGCCATGGCAGGGACACCTCCCACTGCCCCAGGCTGCTCCAGCCCCAGTGTCCAGCCTGGCCTTGGGCACTGCCAGGGATCCAGGGGCAGCCCCAGCTTCAGGTGCAGAGCACAGACAGAGCAGCAACAAACTGGGCAGTAGCAAACAGTATTTCCTGAGAGTTCTGTAATTTCTAGTTATAATTTCCTGACAGCCACAGATGTGTGACTGCAGCAAGAACCACCACTGGAATGGGAAAGTTCCTGTCCCAAAAACCTCCTGGCATCAGTTGCGTGACACCTTGTGGTCAGCTGCCAAGCTGGGCACCCAGAAGGAGGGCTTGCCTTGGGAAGCAGAAGACTTCTCATCAATCAGGCTGCTTCCCCTGACTCTTGGCCCTTTGTTTTCCTTACTGATGTCTCTGCTCCCCTGCTGGCTACGTGAGCAGCCAGACTGGGCTGCACTGGTGAGAGCAGAAGAGGCCACAGAGCTTCTGGCTTTGCTGATGGCTGAGTCAGTCTGTGGTACAGATCAGCATGGGGGTTCCTGTGGGCAAAGCCACCTGCAGGTAGTTGATAGTCTTTTCCCTATGAAGCCGAGGCTGGGAGGTACAGCTTTGCAGTAGGAGGCAAAGTATACCTGTCAGAAAGGTGCTACAGGTCAGCCCTCAGGGACAGAGGAGATGGAACAGCTGGGAATGTTGGCTGAGTTGGAACTGAACACAAAAAATGCCAACGACTCCATGCTGTACCCAAACTTCTGTTTCTTTTGCTGCATTATTCCAAATCCTTCAAAATACATTACATTCTTCCCATTCTTTTATTGGCAGGCTTTGATCTGGAGAGTTTGTACTGAGTTTTTCTGGTCTGAATAGGAACCATCTCCCCTGCTGTACTCGTCGGCACCAAATCCTGCGACATCTCCACGTTTCCACAGTGAGGTAGGAAGACCTAATTTTCATAAGCCTTGTAGAAGTGATTTTTGTGTTGGTGGCCCTCCTGGGATGTGTAATGTAAATCACCTGGATTAGGAGAGATGTGATTACATGTAGCAGAGCTGTTCTCAGGCAGAGTTGAGGGTTTGTGCTCCCTGAGCTGCAGGGTTTGCTCTCTCCTCCTTCTCCTTATGGTGCTGTGGCTTTGTTTAAAAGCCACCTGCCTGAAATGTTTCTGAGCACCTCACTCGCTGGCCAGTAGTGTTGGCTGCTTGTACTTTCAGTGAAAATGTGTTTTTTGAACAAGGCCATCCATAGATTGTATTTTTCATACATGTCTACAAAGCCTTGCCAGGCTGCAGCTCTGTCTGGGCTGGTGAAGAATCATCAGGGCTCTGTTGTTTGATTATTTATGTGGTCCTTAACTGTTAGTTTCTGTCATTAAAGAACAGGCCAAGTGATTAGTGCCCTTGACTTAATCTTCTTAGCAGGAAACTGTCCCTTGAACGTCTGTCCTAATCAAACAGCCATAAGGAAGGATGAGGAAAGGGTGAGACTCCTGATCTGGTTCATTTTCCATGTGAATTGGTGAAAGTAAATAATATTTGGATGGTCTGTTACAATTCATAAATATGAGTTTCCCAAAGTGATGGTAAATGATGTGCTGGCAGAAAACACACCTTCCTAACATGGGACAAATATCCCTTTCCTTCCTACCAGTATCTCCACCATGAGATTTGGCACTGGAAAAATACCTGTGGTCCAAGTGTAGTAATTTCATTAAAAATTATTTTGTGTGTAAATAGACTTCAGTGAGGTACTGTGAAGTACCTGCTTTTAATACATTTCTATATACTTAGTCATTATAAGGTCATTCATAATCTCTGGAATACTTGGTATTACCAAACTAACCTTGATACTGGTAGCAATGGAAAGATTAATGGCAGATTTCAAAAAATACTCATCAGAGTTCTCTGTCTTTATGGAAATCTGAGAAATGCAAAATTTGGAGTTGGATTTTTTCCGTGTATTTAGTTCTTGGTGGGGTTTTATCCTTTAAAGAAGGTTTCTTTCCTCTTCCGACACTTTTATCTGAAAGTATTTTGTTTACAACACAAGTGCACACTTCAAGTTCTTGAGAATCATCAGACTTAAAAATGTAACAGAAACCTGGGCAAATTGTGTGATAGGCAAACTCTCATTTGCTTTGTGCTCTCAGTATCTCAGAGGATCCCGAGGAAAGCATCTACTTTTTTCAATTTAGTTAGGAAATGTTCCAGGACTTGGTGTTCTTTGAGAAGATGAATAATGTTCTTCAGGTGTTATAAACTGAATCCAGAGATTTTGTGGAGGAATGGCAATGCTGAAATCCCACCTTCCCTGGGGTCAGTGTTCTTGATTTTGATAGGAGAATGAGAGGGGGAAACAATGGATGGAGCACAGAAAGGACAGGAGGGACAGGAGCAAGTGGAGGGGGTTACACGGGGACAGTTGGAAAGATTTTGAAGAGATAACACTTGTGGCCAGTTGTGACTTTCTCACACTATGATGAGACATCTGATTTTATTGTATTGGGGATTGCAAGTTTTCTTTAAAAAATGTGTAGTGCCTACAAAAGAACTCCATTTTGGGACCAATCTGTGTGCTGTTTCCACTAATGACAGTGGTAGGAAAAAGAGGGATTATGCTGTGGGATGGATTCCTGCCCACCCTCAGAGCTTCATCAGACTGAGCGGGACTATGGGGCTGTGAGAAGGTGACACAGACTCCAAAGAAAACTGGTACAGGAGTAACAGAGAAAAGATGAGTGGTGAATGCCTCGGGGAGCTTTGGGGTGATTGGTTTGAGCATCTCAGTTAATTAAAATTGCAGGTTAAATTGTGTCAAAGGGACATACACAGGTGATGAAAAGCAAGTGTGAGGTGAGTATGGAAGGACCTCATACAAGTAGAAAGAAGACAAGGAGAAAGCCTCCAGAGGAAAATTACTCTTCTAATGTCCATGGGAAAACTGGCTTTTGTTTAGCAGAACTGTAACTTTTAAATCTGTACAGCTGGTACAAGTAGGTACAATTCTATCTTGCCAAAGGGCAGGATATTCTGAGGCTTATGTGCTTTCAGAAGAGACCCCAGGTCTTAACCAGCTGAGGGAGAAAAATCAGCAATTTTGGTTCTGTGTCAGTAGAACACACTCTGCTTCCCCTGTAAAAAGGAACTTTCTTCTGCATGGTAGTCAGAATGGTTCTTGGTCATTAACCTGAAGGCTTTGATTTCAATTTGGTGAGGAAAAGGCCCTTGTTCATACTCTGTGATAGTTTCACAGATGTAATTATGGGGTATTATTTTAATTACCTGTTTAGGGGCTAATTGCTCTTCCATAAGTGCAGAGGAAGGGGAGAACATGGGACCAAGGCTGTATTTCAGGGTGCAAGAGGGTATTTGTTACTGTCTTTTAATGCACATCTTGATCTTCTGGTGTAAGAATGTAACACATTTTTAGTAACTTTCCTCTGTTTTATTTCAATACCAAGAAAAATGTGTTTGCAGTTCATCACCTGGGTGATATGCTGGCATATGAGAGACAGTTCTCATGTGATTTTCCAAAATAAATTTTAACTAGCACAAGACTCTTTCAGAAGCTGCTGTGAAAATGTGGTTTTACTTCAGCAGCTCCAAATCCCATTGGCACCACCTCAACCATCCAGCCACGGTCAGCAGGAACCTGAGCACACAGCAAACGTTTGGCCCTGGCACAGGGTGCCCAGAGCAGCTGTGGTGCCCCTGGATCCCTGGCAGTGCCCAAGGCCGGGCTGGACAGGGCTTGGAGCAGCCTGGGACAGTGGGAGGTGTCCCTGCCCACATGACATGGGGTGGCACTGGATGAGCTTTGAGGTCCCTTCCAACCCAAATCATTCTATAATTCTGTGATTTCGTCATTATTTGCTCCTTTACAATTAAAGCTTTAATGATAAGGACTGGTGGTAGTTTTAGGATAAATTTTGAAGGTTCTTAAGAGATTTAATTTGTTTATCTAATTGTGGAGATAGACTGAAGGCCATTAGAGTAAGATTACACAGCATATCTTTACCAGGTACAAATTGGAGAGGTTTCCTCAGACAAGAGTTTGTTGTTGTTTTCCTTACTGAAAAATGTGGACGTGTGGCAGGTGTTGAGAGATCTTCAATTCCTGCAACAGATAAAATCTTTGTGTTGTCTGTCTCTGATGCTTAGCTGTTGAAATCAGCTGGAATTAGTGGGATACCTCACTGGACACAGACAGAGCCCTGGAGCCTTTGCCCATGGGCCCAGCCAGTGTAAGAGCTGGGTACAGAGTGACAAAGGAGCTGCAGCCCATTTCCCTTTTCCCTGATCACATTTTTGCTTCCCAGAGATACAAATTACAGACTCTTGGCGCACAGAGAGCTGTACCAGTGACACATTTTCGGGGATGCCATGTCGGGGGCAGGGAAGGGTGTCCCTGGCTGCACGTGTGACCCCACAGATGGGCGCACTCAGCCTGGGCATAGAGAGCTCTGGGGCAGAGGACATTCAGATTTGCCCAAAAATCCTGTTGACAAATACATAAATTGTGCCTCTGTGATATTTAAAGCCCACACACACCATTTACAAATAGAAATCATACAACATAGACTATTTAAGTTTTTCTCTTATTTGATCAATTCTGATAAAAAGGCCATGCTTGGATTAAATCTTTTTATTCTCAGAACCATGTGACACTTTAGGGGACAGTATAATTTGTGAAACTATCTGTTTAAGAAATAACACAGGAGAGGAAGACACCTGAAGAGCCCTGGTGTCAGGTCCAGCATCCTGGGGCCAGGTCCGGGACAGTGGCGGTGCCCCGTCCGTGCTGGCCCCTGTGGCCACCACACCTTCCCGTCAGGGCTGCTGGCTGAAGGACCCTGCTGGGCCAGGGCAGGGGACCCGTGTGAACCAACTCGAGTGATTTTTAAAAGCCAAGTGATTTTAAATCTTTACGGGCACTGCAAGTTGTTTCCAATTAAAGCCCATCGAGTACCAGAGAGGAATTCCGGCATTACCGGCAGCCACAGCAGGGACAATGAGCACCGACCTCTCCTTCTGACCAGTCGCTGGTATTTGTTTGAGGCTCTGTAAAGACAATGCTACAACATCTTTACACACACCACCGGCTTTGTAGTAGCTGTTTCCTTGGAGCCTTGGCACGGGGAAGGACACGCATGTCCAGGCATTTTCCAGGTGGCAGGATTTCCTTCTCCTCTGCTCCCGGCGCCACGAACCCCCTCCTTTCAGCCCCAGCACCGTTTAAATAGATCATTTGTTTTCATTATAGGTTTTTGCATCCCCGTCTTTCATTGCTGTTAATGAATTTCTAGGGTCTGATTGGGAAACAAAAGGCAAACACGGAGATGAAAAGGGCTGTGACAAAGGAGCGGGCTGCGCTGTGACAGGCTGTGCCCCGCGTGGCCGCGGCTGCCGGGCTGCCACCGCCCGGGCAGCGCTGCTTGCTATGCTAATCTGCTGGCGGCGTTTAAGATTCCGCTCAGGTCTGAGCAGGCTCGGCAGCCGGCCGCGGGGAAGGGGAAGGAAGGGGAGTCTGCCTGGCAGCCCCGCGGCCGTGGCACATCCCGGCTCCGCCAGCGCCCCGGCCCCTCCGCGCCCCGCTGCCCTCCGCCCTGCTGGGCACACGCGTACCTGCCATCCGCACCATCCGGAAAGCTTTCCGCGAAGCTGCAAAACAGGCAATGTGCAAAAGCCACGTATGATTGGCTCCTTCCTCTGCCTCCGCGTCCCCAAAGATTCCCACTTTAACAGACCATGTGTTTCTGCTGCTGGAGAAGCCCAGAGTGTAACGTGCCAAAATCCAGCAACAATGAAGTCAGACGGAGTTTAGCATCCAAAACAAAGGGACGGCATTGCTGTAGCTCACTGACAACACAGCAGTCACAGGATAGTTTAAATTTCCCTTTATTCTCTCTCCCCACCCAACCTCCGCCCAAGAGAAAGCCAACATTTATTAAAATCCATCCGTTCGGGACAGCAGCTAGATGCCCAGGTTGGAAAGAAAGCTTGCTCCTGGTATTCCCGATGACCGCCACCTTTCCTGTATGCTTGTGAGCTGTGAGCCCCAGCCGGAGCAAGGGGGTTCTGATTTCCGGAATTTAGGAAGGAGTCGATTCCAGAGGCAGTTTCCATGGTCAGGTCCATCAGGTCCTGCAGCCACAGGAGAACTTAATTCCTCTAGCCCCTTTTCCTTTGTTTTCATAATGTCACAGTAGTTCTGGAGAGGCGTCTGGAGAATCCTCAGCTCCGGCTTCAGCCAGGGGATTTCAGAAGTTGGCGTTTTCAGAGCAGGTCAGATGTGGACAAAATCAAGTCTTCACCTGACACATAAGCAGACAAAGCTATTTACCCTCTGAATTATAGCAGAGCTCCATAGTTCTCTCTTCTGTGGTTTCATGCTCCAAGCAAACTGCTCCTTGCAGTTCTCTCTCCTGGTGCCAAGCACGTATTCCAGCTGCAGCTCGGCAGAGCGGGGAAATTCCTTCCAAGTCCCTGGCAGAACAGTCGGCGCTTTCTCCGGAGCTGCAGGCTTGATTGTCCTTGATTATTTTATTTCTCTGGCTCTGATCCAAGATGTTCCCTGTCATCATTTCAGTGTCTTTTCTCATAATCCCTTTTCTAAACATCATCAACAATTAACTGATTCTCTCATATCTACAAACACATGCACACACACGCAGGCGCGCGCGCACACTCCACCGAGCCTCATCAGGGTCTTTTTTGCCTTTAAGTATAAGAAATTACAGCTTCTCATTAGCTGAAGAGCATGTTTTGAAAGGCTTTGTGTTTACTCACTTTGCAAGTGATGCTGGCGCTTTTAATTATTCTCCTTTTGCATATCATAAGCGAGCAGCGAGCTGCTCCAGCCAGCCCGGGCGACGCGTATTCCCAGGAAGGCAGGAGGAAGGGATCGCGTTTTACCTCACTGCTGCTGCTTTCTTCCCTTTCTGTCAGCCAGCCAAGGAATCCCCCCAAAGCTCTTACGTAGCAGATACCAAAACCGTGAGTCACTTTTCGCTCCCGAAGCAGTAAGTCCATCGCATCCCTGTGCAGAAGGGCGAGGACAAGGTTGGAATCTCTCCAGGCTGCCGGCATGCCCCAGCACCAGTTCTCCAGCGGTGACTTTGTTTTTCCTGCTCTCGCTTTTTCTCCTCGCCTCTCTCATCTCTTCATTCCTTTTCTTGCCATTCCCATTTTCTTCCTTCCTTCCTCTCCATCCGTCTCCATTGCTGGCAGCAGCAAACCCAGCCAGATCTGGGTCTCTCTCGCCTTCTGTAGGGCTTTTTTCTCCCTTTCCCCCCCCCTGTATCTGCTGCAGCCTTTGGCTGCTCACTCTGCCAGGTTGGATCACCAAAGACACACGACTCGCTCACAATGAATAATCAATACAGATATTGATCTGCGGAAAATGTTTGTAAATTCCTGAAAGGGGAATCGGGAACAGCGGGACAGGGAGGCTTGTGGGGGACGACAGGGTGCTCCAGGCTGCAGGCAGCGCCTGGCCAGAGCCCGCATCCTGCCGCCTCCGAGGTGACGGGTGCTGGAATGCGCGCGGGCGGCGGCGGGTGTGTGCGGGGGCTTCTGTATTTTCATTTCTCTACAGCTGCTTCCCCCGAAGAATCGGGAGGCGAGCAGCTGAGAGGCCCCGTCGGTGCCATGCCTTGGCTGCGCTCCAGCACTGTTTTGTTTCCATCATCACACGCCACTTTGAAATTTGCATAAATACAAGGGTTATTTTCCCTTGTGCCTCCAAAAAGGTTTAAGAAGGTGGGAAAGTGTTTCCGTAAGGAGAGATGTCTGGGTTTAGTCATCATTTTCAGGATTTACTTTCTAATCCATGTATTTGTAAGAAAGGGAGCCAGAGATGAAAATAAAAGGCAGTAAGAAGGACATGGAGAAGACAGAAAAGCTGTTTGAATGTAGAAGAGCCTTGGATTGCAAAAAAAAACCCTGTTCTCTAGTGTGGACCTGTGCGTGTTTGGTTTGTGTGGATGGAGAGCCAGGATAGAGCTCTTCATCCAGGACTCTTCCCATCTCCCTGTGGACAGGTCTGCCCTGGTCAGGAGCTGGGGATGCTCATGGTGCTTTAAGATTCTGGGAAGGCTGGAGTCAGACCATCTTGAGAGCATCCTGAGCCTGTGCTCAGGAGCCACCTCCTGCCTGCCCACCCATCATCTGACTGCCTGTGCGGTGCGTGGAACACATGTTCAGCCAGTGACATTCGCCCAGTTTGCTCCTGGCATGGTCAACCTCACTCCTGCTGCAGGAGTGCCCTTGTTGTGTCTCTTCCACCTCATCTCTGGTTTGTCTTTCTGGGGAAAGACACATACTGAAGGTGACAACAGACACAGTATTGGGATCATTCAATATTCATCTCCTTTCTAATACTCGAGGTCAGCCATGGAGATCCCAAGGACAGCTGAGGGGGTCCGTGGGGTGTCTGCAACACCAGCCAGACCAGGCGGCTGTGCAGTGCCGAGGTCGCAGCCCGGCCCAGGGCTGCCCGAGGTGCTGCCGGCCGGAGCAGCCAGCAGGGTGTTCTTGGACAGCTCCTGGCCAGGTGCAGCCCGCTCCTCCCTGTGCCCCGGGCCCACCCGCACAGCCCGTGGGTGTGCACAGCACTGTGGGTGTGCACAGCACTGTGGGTGTGAGCACAGCCCATGGGTGTGAGCACAGCCCTGTGGGTGTGAGCACAGCCCGTGGGTGTGCACAGCCCATGGGTGTGAGC
>QUSF01000100.1:27176-40326 GCA_003676055.1 Chloebia gouldiae | reverse complement strand
GTGGGTGTGAGCACAGCACTGTGGGTGTGAGCACAGCCCGTGGGTGTGAGCACAGCACTGTGGGTGTGAGCACAGCCCATGGGTGTGAGCACAGCCCGTGGGTGTGCACAGCCCATGGGTGTGAGCACAGCACTGTGGGTGTGAGCACAGCACTGTGGGTGTGCACAGCACTGTGGGTGTGCACAGCCCGTGGGTGTGAGCACAGCCCCGTGGGTGTGAGCACAGCCCGTGGGTGTGAGCACAGCCCCGTGGGTGTGCACAGCCCGTGGGTGTGAGCACAGCCCCGTGGGTGTGAGCACAGCCCCGTGGGTGTGAGCACAGCCCCGTGGGTGTGAGCACAGCACTGTGGTGTGCACAGCCCCATGCAAGTGGCCCTGGGTGGCCCGCGATAGCCATCTCAGGCCAGGATGCAATTCCCGCAGATGCAATTCCCTGCTGCCAGCTTTATCAGCCTACGCCAGCAGCGAGGAGGCTGAGTGCCTTCATTCTCTCTCCAGCTCCTGATTAGCTCCTGCAATCCAATTAGCAGAGGCATTTATATCACAAGGGGCTGAGGTGCCCCTGCTCATCACGGCAGCTCAGAGCCAGTCATAAATTCTCCCGACACTACATCTTTCCTGTGACATGGATTAATTACAGCTCTGGGCCTCCAAGAGCAGGTTTGCAAATGAAGGTGCTCATGCAATAAGAGTTAGGGAAGACAAAGCAGGAGTTTCCTGTCCGTGAGGGCTGAGGGAGCGATGCGCAGGGTGGCCCAGGGCAGGGGCACCTGTGGGCGACGGGCTGGGGGCAGGTGGGCCGAGCAGGAGCTTTATTAACTGAGGTTGGCCGGGGGATGTTATGAGTCTGCGCCTGTGGCCATAATGAGAAATTCTTCATAACCTCCCTTTGTATGCTCTGCTGCAGTGCAGATGCTGAGAGTGAAGCTCCAAGAGCCTTAATAAAATTACATTTTCCCACTTGAGATGTTGCAGGCGCTGGCTAGTGGCGCAGCTTGGAGAGGCGAGCGCAGTGCTGGCCCTCGGGAGGATTTGGCATTGCGGGGATCGGTGTTGCTCTCAGGGGCATGGCCACCCTCTCTCTCCTCTTCATACAATCTGCTTTTCTCTGATACTTGTGCTCCTGAAGTAGCCGTCTCCTGGCCCCCTCGTGTCAGCCCTGCTCCCCCCGGGCCCTCTGGCTGAGGTGTCAGCCCCACAGAGGTGGGATTTGCTGCAGCAGTGGGGAGCAGTTGGATACGGGTCGTGGCAGAACACCCAGGAGGGTGACGGGGCTGGGGACGGTTGTGTCCTCACACACGCCCGTGCCAGTACCTGGCTCTGCAGCTCTTGTTTCTCCTCCACGCTGGTGCCCGCCCAGCACCTGACTCTGCCTTTGGGTACCCCGTGAGCTGCGGGGGTGTTCTTTGGGTGTACGTCTGTCACAGTCTGCTGAGCTGGGCCCTACACCAGCCTTGGACCTGTTTACCAATCACGTGCCAATTTAACAATTCATCTAAGTTCTCCATCCATCAATCAGTTTTTAATTTATGTACCAGTCAGTGGTTTTGTTAAGTTTCCAAGCATTTCTCTCTCGCCTGTTATTGAAATATAATTACTTAAGAAATCTACAAACTTACCTTTGAAATGCGTGGGTAGATGGGAATTTTAAAGGCAAGAGGATGCATATTAAATTTAGTAGCATGTCAGCTCCATTTGATCTATTTACTCTGGGCTGCTGACACATCTTCTTTGTAAGCAAATGTGGTTCCTGCTGATAAAAGGGGTTGGGTTGGGATTTGTTTGTTTGTTTTTTACAGTGTCCAGAATACAGCCATGCCTGTGTAACAGTCATTCTCCCATTGAAGGGAAATATTGGCTGATCTTTCAAAACAAGAAATCTTTTTGCTTTTGGATAATAACAAATCCTGCATTTCCTGGCCAGCACGATCATTGTTTGTGGTCACACAAAAGAATTCATTCCCAGCTGATGTCTGCCACAACCTGCAGCTGGACAACTCCAGACTTGAGGTGGCTTGATGTAGGAAGAGACAGGTCATGAGCCACTTACCCACCTCACAGATCCCTGCTCAGCTGAGGTTTGTACATTAGTATTTCTTGTACAACCCCAGAATGGTTTGGCTTGGAAGGGATCTTAATAGTTCATCCAGTTCCAAACCCTGCCATGGGCAGGAACACTTTTCACTAGACTAGGCTGCTAAGTTATGCATATAAATAATATAAATATAAATATAAATATAAATAAATATAAATATAAATTATAAATATAAATATAAAAAATAAATATAAATATGTATGTATTTTAAAATCTGTAACAGCAGCTTTATGTCTGAATTTGGGGATGGGGTCACCAGGCTGTGGGGTCCCAGTGTTCCCTGAGATCAGTCAAGTCTGTGGATCTCAGAGCTGAGGGTTTGGTCCTGTCAAAGATTTCCTTTGCTTTGCTCATTTTTGCATCCCACATCTGATGTGTCATTGCTTTGGTGAGACTTGTTGTTGCTACACATTTCTTTTCCTGAGTACAGCCATTCACTTCTCTGTAGTTTGACTTCTACAATGACTTTCTTCCACATTCTAGTGGGCCATAAAATGCCACTGAAATTATTTGTTTTTAACAATAGTCTGACATGAGCTTCCCTCCTGGTCTGAGTGAAATGACACAACAATCTTCTTGCAACATAATATTTTTGTAGTTATTTTCTTGATTAAAATCGCTTGAAAGTATTTTGTCAAACTTCCTTTCTGACCCTCACAAAAATGTCATTTAAACAAAACTGATAAAACACCTCCCTACAAACATTCTTGGCATTTTTTCCCAGAGCTACTCAAAGCCAATCAAGGTGGTTTTTTTTCTTTATGTTGTCTGGTTTAAGGTTTTTGTTTCAAGTTTACTTTTTTGCTCAAGTTTTCATACAATTTGTCACATTGCCCTGTGTGTTCCCTGACAGAGCTGTTTAACTTCTGGTGATGAGATCAGTGAAGCACTTTTTAACAAAAAAAGCACTTTGATGCTTTTTTAATGGAAAAAGAATTTTAAAAACAGTATCCAATTGATGTCAAAGTAGAATTTGTGGAAATTTTCTTTAAAGAGGTAAATTAAGTTTGGTTTAGCGGACTTGGGATCAGAGGAAGTCATAGGGGGATGTGCAGCCACCTCTGGGGTCCTGGCCGATCCCGCAGCACCTTCACCGGGTCCCCTTTCTGTCCTTCCCTTGGGAAACCTCGTCCTCAACCTCAGCAGACAAAACCTGGCTCATTTCTGCCCCCTTGGAGGTCCTTCCTGTAGCAGCCTCCGCTGCCTCTCCTGGATTTCAGCTGGGAGCTGCCAGCCCAGCTGTGTGCAGGTGGGACTCGGTGCTGTTCCCTGGGTCCCTCCATGGAAGTCGTGCTGCACCTGCAGCTCCACTCACCCCCACGTTCTTAGTCAGTGCAAGTCTTCTCTTCCTGATGGGCGACTTTATTCCTTTATAAAATTGTCCTGCTCCAGTTCTTCCTGAAAAATACAGTTTAGAGGGAGTATTGTCAAAAATTCTGTCTCTCTCTCTACTTTATTATCCCCTCATTTTTTTTGTCATTTAACTCCAATTATGGGATGCTAAGTGCTTTTGGAAATTTCATTGTTAATATCTTCTTACAGTGCTATTAACGTAAATCAACGTTAATAGTGTCCCAGCAAGTATAAAAGCAATCAAAAATTCAGTACTCACGAATCATTCTGTAATTTCAGCATAAAATGTTAATAGAAATAAAATCCAATACCATAAAATATCAGCAAATTCAACTTTAAATACATGTGATGAATGACTTTACCATTCTACAGCATCCCGTGGACTTTTGCAGTGGGAAGCCTCTTCTCAGCAAAGGTCTTGCCCCATCCCTCCCTCCTCCATTGCCTTCCCAGCATGAGGTGTGCCCAGGAATTAAAAATCCATCCTCACTTACAATGTGGCATCTGTATGCAGGTGTTTGGTGGTAATAGGAAGGATTACCTGGAGTCTGTTAACTTACTCGAGCTAATAGAAACTCACTGCTCCTTTATTGTCATCAGCCTGGCTCAGAGAGCTCCGGCTGCATTTACCTTTTATTGAGATTGGGATTTTCTTACTGACAAATCTTTTAAATTGGAATTTAGTTGGTGAAGATCTATCATTTATTTCGAGGAAACTGCTAGGAGAATGGTATAGATTTCTCAAGAAATACAACTGTTGGCCTAAAAATTCAACTTAAAATTATCATGAAAAGAAAAACTGAATTCCCCAAGCGACACCTGAACAAGTGCTGGGTATTTAACCTCTTGATTCATCACCCTGCCAGGCTAGAATCCTTTGATGTTATTTTTTGTTAATTCCCTTGTTTTAAAGGACTTGGGCTATTTGTGCTGGAGCCTTTAATAAACGGTTGGAGACCCTTTTGCTGGCAGAGGTGGGTACAACACCTGCAGGCAGTGCAGGGGTGGGGCTCACTTCTCTCCCTCACCAGACAAGAAGCACCACACAAGTCTGGGATTTCTGTGATCACAGAAGATGAAAGTGACGGTGTGATGCCTATAAAGAGAGTTTATTTGAGCAAGGATCATCTGGTCATTACATAGATTCCTTTTCACTTCTTAGTCCCTTCCCCCCCATTATCTTGGTGTAATGTCTGTGTTTCTAGCCTCTGGATGGGGCCTGTTCTGTTCTCTTGGTGCTCTTTCTCCTTTCTCCCTCAATTCACATGGTATTCCTCACCTGCAGATCCCTGGAGAGTTTTACAGACCCTTTGAAGACAGAGGGGAATTTTTGTGACATTTGGAAAATATTTACAAGATGTTAGGAGAGTTTCTGGAATCTCTCAATATCTCATAAAGGATATCAGCAGCTCAACTGTTCTATCATCACTGTCTTTGTTCTTGTCCCCACAAGAAGCAGGCCAACCAGAGACACTGGAAGCTTGTGGTTATTCCATTTCAGGTACGTGTTGCCCTGGAAAGTTAATGTAAATTATTAAGAACTCATTTGGATCCTGATATCTAACTAATTCTTTCATCTAGAACTTCTAAAAGAAATTTACATTACAATAAAGCAATCCTACCCATTTTTGTAAGATTAGTTCTGGTGACACACAGGATTACCAAAATCCTTCTTAAAATGGAGTTCTTACAGGTCACTGTAAGCAAGTGGCCAGTGGCAGCCAGCTCAGGACTCCTGACAAGCCTGTCAAACCAGCTGGCCAGGCTGTGCAGCTGGACCTCTGGGGCAGTCACTCACCTCACCTCAGGAAAGCAATTTCAGCACCGAACTAATGTGTCATCCAGTCTGTAAACATTCCCTGTTATTTATTGCTGGTTTCATATGGAATATTTTTTTTTCCTAAATCAATCTCAAATCAAAGGCTTTATCCTCTGGCAATACCATTTCTCTTGAATTCAAACAAAGTTGAGTCAGTCCTAAAGCAGGGAAGCTTGAAACCTGCAGCAGAACTTTTGCTAGGGTTTCAGTTGAAAATCTTCCTGATTGAGGTTTTTAAGATGGTGTTAAAAAATCTCATAACATTTCCTTAAATTCCTCTTCTCCCATTTCCTGTCTTCTGCTTTAATGGGAACTTTGCAGGTTCTGGTCTCCAGCTCACCTGTTGGAGATCATGATATCATATGGATAGCAAGGGAAAACTACATTTTTCAACTACTTTTTTCAGAATTAGTGTGACTTCAGCAAAGATCCAGTGGGGAGGGATCAATGTCTCTTTGCCATTGAGTCACAGGAGCTTCACTCAAGAGCAGAGGGAGCTGAGGGACTGCAGGGCCCTGCTGGCATCCAGGATGCTAAATCCTGCTCTCTCCTACCCAGGAATCTCAAGTGCTGCTTTTCTCTTGAGTATAACTGAGAGCAGTGCCTTGCCAACATTGCACATTTGGCTTCATAAAAGGAGAGTTCAAGAGAATCCTGCCAAAGTCGTATTTATAAGGTTGGTGGGAAGAAAATTTCCCTGTATTCAATGAAGTAATGTTAATTAAACATCAGGAGAAGAAATCACAGATGTGAAAAGATAAAAAATACGGGTTTGATGGTATTTCAGCCATAAGGTGCTCTGTCTGAGACCCCTCAAATCACGGTTTCCATGTGCCTTTTGCAGATGGTGCTTCATAAGCCCCAGACTCAATGAGGGGACCTGGATCAGGAGTTGGGTTGCTTTGGGGCCTCATCCTCCTCTGCCAGAGCTGCCGTGACGGCTCCGAGGAGCCCTGGGAGCTTCAAGTCAGTGCTAATTGTTCAGATTTCTTGTACTTAATGGGTGTTTGTGAGGAACTGAGTTCTTGCAGTCAAAACACAGATCTATGAACTTTTTTGAGTAGGATGTAGTGAAAAATGGTATTCTTCCAAATGTTTCGATCCTTTCAAGTCTGCCCTCTGGTCCTGTTGGTAACTGAACACTTTCAGTGTCGTTTAACTTTGACTTCAAAAATCTGTTGATTCCTCTTCCACATGGGAGAGCGATGAGATGCCCACGGCAGGAATGGCTGGTTGGAGTGGTGAATCAGTCCGTGGGTGCCGAGGTGCCGTGACGGGCACGGGAGCGGCGCTGGAGCATCCCAGGGCCGCAGCCTCCTCCCCGCGGGAGAAGGCGCGCTCAGAGTTTTAAGTGCAATAGATCTCCATATTAGAAGGAGGCAAAAGAAACAATCTTTAATCCTTTCAAAGCCCAATAATATTATGTATATTGACTGAAGCCCTATGGAGTGGGCCTGGCAGGGTTTTTCATTACTGCGCACGCTGTAGCCTAGCTACCTTTGAAAAGTAACCAATATCGAGAGCCACTTGACATTTGCAAAGGATTATGGGTGTCCTCTCCATCTCTTCTCAAGTTCCCAAATTTACAATGGTCTTAATTTAAAAGTTAAGCCGGGGGATCAGTTGCTTAGTCTGCTCCTGGGCTGCCCTTTAAAAAAGGAGAAGAGAAAGGAGAGTGTCTGTGCGTGCCTGCACAGAGGGAGAGCCAGGGAGCGACCCTGGTGCGTCGCCCACCCTCGGCGCTCGGCTCCGGTCCCGCGCTCGCCGTGGGAGAGGCCCCGCAGCGGGACCGGGGCTGGGAGTCGTTCCTGCAGGTGCTGCTGGAGTGCAGGGAGCAGCAGCAGCTGGTAATGAGTTGGTGAAAATGAAAAAGGGACATAAGTAGCTTCTTTAGCAAATCCCCTGGAAATGACATGGAGCCTCTGGGATCGATCGGATCGATCCCTCCAAAGGCTGCAGGCTCCTCTCATCCGACTGCCAGCGCAGGGAAAACCGTAATGTTATTATCAGCGAAACTCAGAGAAAGCTGCAGGGAGAGCAGCGCTCTGGGCGCTCTGCTGCCATCGTCACGGGAGGGAGCTGGGAGCGTCCGGCCGTCCTCGGCGCTGCCGGGCGCGGTGGCACCGCCAGGCCCAGCCGGGCCCGCCCGCTCCCCAGCCCTGTCCAGCGCGGGCAGGGGCCCGTCCTGCACAGCGAGCTCGGGCAACGGGGCTGAGGGGACACGGGGCTGGGCACAGGTCCTGAGGCGTCGATCTTCCTCCATCACCTGCGTGCTGGCATCAGCCGGTGTTGCTGATGTGCTCTGCAGCACTCCTGAGGTTCCTGTCCGTAATTTCGTGTCCGTCTGCAGCATGGTCCGAGCTTTCCGAGCTCCTGGGCAGCCCCCAAGCTTCCTACTGGCGTGGGGGATGCTGGCAGGGGACTCCAGTCCTGCAGCTGCAACTTTGGTGTCTGAAAGGGAAACAGTCTTCAAACCCAAACTGCTGTACTTCCTCCAGAACTCTGCAGAAATAGGATGAGGAAAGTTGTACTCCAAGCCTTACTTTGAGAAGAGTGGTCTTAAATCTCCCAGTCACATCCATGAGTTCAAGGGGCCTTTCCTTGAAGAACTCAACATTTCTTTGTTTATGTTTCTATAATCCTGTTGGGGGAAAGGGACAATAAATTAGTTTTATTACATCTGCTCTGAGAAGGGTACAGGCCAGGCTCAGATATCCCACAGCAGGTGTGTCCAGTGCTCTGTTGAGATCATGTAAGGGCATGGCCTGGGATGGGGGAGGCTCAGGGCACCCTAGGAACCCTTTGCTGGCAGATGGGTTTGTTTGGGTGCTTGTAGGTGCAGCAGGGGTCACCCCAGCTCCTGTAACCCTCCTGCTGGAATCTTCACTTTGGCGCAGCTGCACCCAAGAAAGGGAACGGCTGGAACATGTTACTGGCGTTTGTTTGGGCTTGTGCTCCACAAACGGTGATCTTTTGGCTCTTTTGGACACACTATTTAATCTAAAGTGCATCATTAGAGAGGTGTGTTGATATAACTGCGTGCTGTGCATATACCCTCTATCACATGGATATGAGGATATTTATTTTACCCACACAAAGTTTGCCAGTTTGTGGAAAGCCCTAATTCTCAGGAGTTACAGGCATCACTGCTTCCACAGAATCAATTAAACCAACATCAGCTTAGCGTTTCGGAATCACAGATCTTAGAGGACTTAGATGTGGCCATATGTGACCTTTGGTGCAAGACTGTAAGTTTTGAAATATGATAGTTCAAGAATATGAAATAAAACTGTGAAATGAGCTGAAGTTAGAACAGCGTTAAGGAAATACATGTTGCAGTTGTTGTCTGAACGGTTTAGGATAGTAAAAATAGGGAGAGATCAGCCACTTCAAATTCATAAACTATTAAAATGAGCACACAGTACTTTTAAAAATTTTATTGTCTGGAATATTTCATCAGTTCTGGATGTGTTTGTCTTCCCCTTCATAATGAGCTAAATTGATGGACTCTCAGTATCAGTACCTGAGATGTGTGCTGTCCATACAGGGGGTAGGACATTGCTGTGGGGTGGGAACTGCTGAGACACTGCAGCAATGTGCAAGGCTGCAGAGGTGTCTGTCAAAAAACTGCTGGGGCTCCTCTCAAGATGGGCTTCAGCCAGCACATTCCCACAAAGCATCTCATGGCTGACAAATCACATGGGGAAATGCTGCACTGGAAAATCTCGTGGGGACTGCAGAGCCGTGCTCAGCCCCAGCTTGGGCCTGGCGCGCATCACGCTGCCCAGAGGAAAAGGCCAAGATTGCTTCATGGCAATAAAAGCCAGGACAGCACATGAGCATTATAATCTTTCTGAATGCATGAAAATTCAGATACAGTTTTTACTTTCTAAACCACTTGATTTCTAAGTCCCAGCCAGGCAGGACTTACCAAGCTGTGCTCTGACTGTTGCCCTTGTTGAGTAGCCCAAGTAATCCAGGTCTGCAGTGCAAAATAAGATGGAACATGCTATGGAAGAGCTAACAGAGCTTCCCTGATAATTCATTCCTCTAATTTTACTGGCCATCTTGTGGATATGTCCAGTTACGAAAGACGGGGATGCAAAAACCTATATCCAGTGGATATCTCTGATATCCCAATCAGTCTGATTTCCCAATCAGACCCTAGAAATTCATTAACAGCAATGAAAGATGGGGATGCAAAAACCTATATCCAGTGGATATCTCCAGTTACAACCAAAATAGCCTTAGTTCAGCTGCCCTGTGTGGGACATGCATTATTAATTTCTTGGGGTTTAGGCATACACTTCACAGTCCCTTATTAGCTGTATGCGAGACTAATTTTGGGGGTACAAATTTGCTCTAATTCAATTTGGCTAAGAAAAACATCTTGATATGATATTGCCTGCAGCTGCTCAAATTTCTTCCTTGACTATCAAGTTTGCCAATTTGTCATCTTTTCTGACGAACTTGTTGCCTACCTTTGGTATCTCAAGTGAGCTCCATGATCTCACCCTGAGGTGTTAGGAATCGCTGAGGGCTATCAGAACTTGTGTAAATTACAGCGATGCAGACAGCACGTTGAAAAATCAATAAGTAATGAAATAGTACTGCAGTGAAGTAGCCAAGAGAGCAGTGGGTGAAAAAATCCCAAGGACTCAGTTTCATTTTGTCAAAGTATAAAAGATAATGTTCTGCTGTGATGCTATAAAATCATCCCCACTGGCCAAAGAAAATTGAAATACAAAAGAGCAGTGCGGAGGTGTGGGTGCGCTTCCTCCCGGATCCTGCGTCCCCCTCCCCGTGCTGGCAGGGATCTGGGCAGGCACTCGCTCCTCCAGTGAGGCTGCACATGGCTCCTCTGCCTTCGTGGCCTGCGCACTAATGTCAGCTCATGCCAAGTGTTCTTCAAGCCTCTTTCCAATTCCCAGTAATCCCCACATCTACCCATCCAGTTCTCTTGTATGGGCAAGCTGGAAAACACCAGCAGAACACTTTCCCTGGAAAGCCAGCACTCCATGGTGCCTTCCCAGGCTGCTCAAGGGGACTGAGCATGGGTTTATGTCAGCCTTGAGTTTTACCTAGGGAGGTCCTTCTTAGCTGGAGACAGCGCATTTCTGACGTACAGTTTTCTGCAGTTATCTGACTTGCTCTATAGGCAGGTGAATCCACAAGGCTTGGTTTTCCCTGAAGGCCATGCCCTTGACTCGCTCTGTCCATGCCACGGCAGTACCCCCCAGCTCCTTCCATCTCTCTGGAATGTTGGGACCCTGTGCTGGGGCTGGTGCAGCCAAGAGCCGTGCTGGGCGCGTGGGCAGGGCTGGGCTCCTCTCCCTGGGAACAGTGCTCCCTCCAAGCAGCCAGCGTTCCTCAGCGGGGTCACCGTGCCCACGCTGCTTCCTCCAAGCAACAACATCCACAGTCACACAGAATGTCTCCAAGGCTTTTCCTCTTCTTTCATTTTGGCTGGAATTAGCCAAGTTGCGCATGAGGTGGGCATGGCCAGGCAGGCAATCTTGCTTCATGACTAAGTCCTTAGAAAATCAGGTTCAAAAAGAGTAGTTGGCTCTGAAAGGAGAACAAAAATATGGAAGTGAAACAAATTTTCCCAAGCTAGGTGTTGCCATGATAATCTTTTGCTTGAATCCATAAACTATGAACTTTTCTCAAATGAATCCTTAAAGTTGATGAGTTTTTTCCCACTTGGATATATAAGGTAGTTAAAATGTATTTAAACAAAATGAATGACTGAAATACCAGTAAATTAAATATATCTTCTAAAATACAAACCAGCATTTTGTGTCAAGGGAAGGTCCCTCACTTCAGCCTTTCTGGCTAATCCATCTGTTATCCTCTCTGTAGATTTGTGAAAGGAATCAGGTTTAAGAGACACCAAACTGCTCTTTGATCTCAGGGGACCAAAAAGCCAGGTTGGATAATGGTCCTGCATGGATTTTCTCTGGATTTTTGCCTGTGTTTTCTGCCTGCTGCCTGGAAAAGTGGGTTCTGTGTTGGCTTCTGGAGGAGCCTCTGCCAGAGGCAGCCAGAGAAATACAGTGCTTGGGAAAGGAGGAGAGAAAATGGTTCCCTTAATGTGCACAAATGAGCTCCTTGATAAAGATTAATGCTTGCTGGGTAAGCAGGCACAGGGTTGAAAAATCCTGCAGGGAGCCCGGGCGTACCGCTGGCTGCGCTGGGCAGTGTGGATGGTTGGGAGGGTGCTGGTTCCAAGTCATTGGTTCCAATCACCTCCACAGACCATCTGTGCCTTTCTTTAACCTTCCATGATTTTGTTTCATTAGGGGGTAACGGGAAATGAACAGCCGCTCTCACCGCAGCCAGAGCTGTCTCGAGTGAGATGGCAGCAGCTCCCGGGTTAGATATTCGGCAAAGCCAGGTTGAGTTTGAGTGAAAAGAGCCCATTAACTCCAGTGACTTTGGAGAGGGCCCTTTGTTCTTTTCAAAGTTGTTATGGGTTACAGAACTCAAAAGCCTCTTTTCTTGTCCATTATTAACGCAGTGCAATGAATCACTGTGTTTAGCATGGACACTTGGGAGCATTCCAGATACCGCAGGACTGTCTGCAAGGAGGGAGCATGTAAACACTAAGGAGATCTCAAGGAATTTAATGGAGCAGAATAGGTAGACCTTGGAAGCAGAATAATTGCTTTACACATAGCATCCTGCTAGTGTAAATCTAGAATGTTCCACAGTGCATTCACTACAAAAACTCGGAGGAAACGTTTATATGCCAGGGAGGGGTGCAGCTCTTGAGCCTTCCCAGGCTGTCAGACACAGTGCCAACACCCCTGTGTTTGCAGGACACTCCTGAAGAGCCTGTCCTGCCCTGGGGCTGGGGGCTCCAGTTGGGATGCAGAGCCCTGACAAGCCATCTGCTGCCACTGTGAACTCCAGTGAAGTCTGACCAGTATTCCTGTCCTGGCAACATAACCTGAGACCTTCAGTGCCGGCATTCCACAGCACCAACACCTGGGAATTCACTTCCCATTCTGAAAATCTGCTTTTACCTTTTCTGGCATAAACTACTTCAACTGGAAATTCTCCATGTCTGCTGTAAGTGCCATTTTGATGGTCTTTGTCCTTTTTTTCCCCATCAATCAAACTGTTGAGTCCTTCAAAGGAAAAAAAAAAAAAACCTACAAAAAAAAGAGTTAGAGATACAATTGTTTGTTTATATTAAGGAATTCTACCATTTTTTTTCCCCCAGAAATCTCCAGCCCAAATTTAAAATGTGACATTTGGCAGAGGTTGGATTTTGCATTAGGGATTTATCTGTAACCTTTAAAGAATGATCCAAATCCTGCATTTCTCAGGTGTGCAGGAGGATGGGAGTAGATCAAACAGCTGTCCAGGAGACTGCATTTGTGGTGGGCACACTTGAGCCAGATGTTGAGGTTGTCCCTGGGTTTCAGGTCAGAGCTGCTGCCTGCTGTACCACACTGAGGTGCTTGTGGAAGTGTGTGCTCCTGTGGGTTTGGTGGTTCCAGTCTGGCATCTCTGCTCCATGATGGAAGCTACAGAAGCTAGGTTTGTGCTTCCCCGTGGGAGGGGAGAGCCTCCAGTGTCCCTACAAGGCGGGCTCCACGGCAGCACGTAGGGTCTGTCCTCGTCTGGCTCTGTGCTGGGGAGAGAGGCTGGCCACCAACAGAGCGGAGGGGACAAGGCGAGATCAGCCAAGAGCTGGGCCATGTGGTAGCAGGGCCCTTCCGCAGGATCGGGGCCGAGGGAGCAGGAGGAGCCTCAGTCGGACCGTCTGCGGCCAGGGGAGGAGGAGGAGGAGGTGCTGGTGCTGGCCCAGCCGGGCTCCGTGCTGGGCGCAAGGGTGACGCGGCCAGCGCTGGCGGCGCTGCTGTGGCGCTGCTG
>QUSF01000100.1:6398-26615 GCA_003676055.1 Chloebia gouldiae | reverse complement strand
GTGGCGCTGCTGGTGGCACTGCTGGTGGCACTACTGTGGCACTGCTGGTGGCACTGCTGGTGGCACTACTGTGGCACTGCTGGAGGCGCTGCTGGTGGCACTGCTGGTGGCACTACTGTGGCACTGCTGGCGGCGCTGCTGTGGCACTGCTGTGGCACTGCTGGTGGCGCTGCTGGTGGCACTGCTGGTGGCGCTGCTGATGACACTGCTGGAGGCGCTGCTGATGACACTGCTGGAGGCGCTGCTGGTGGCAATGCTGTGGCACTGCTGGTGGCACTGCCCGGTGCTGTTAGCGTGGCCCCGAGGATGCCATCCCAGCCGGAGCAGTGCTGGGCACGCCGTGGTTCCTGGGCTCTGAGTGACCCCTGCTGGGGCCAGCACGAGGGAGGAGGAGGAAGGACCAGGGGCCGAGGTGCGGGAGGCTGCTGCCTGCAGGACCCTTCTTTTGTCTGCTTCAGAATTTGGAAGTAGCAAATCAGCCTAAGAAAAGGAGAAGAAAGGATTATTTAATGGTTAAGATGACTGAATGCTGCCTTGGAAAACTGATTGTTTTCCCTTCCTTTGCCACCTTTTCTCTTTTGTGATGCTGGTTAATTCACTTCAACCTAACTTCTCACAGACTGTTACTAATTGGGTATTCTTCAGTTTCTTCATGGTTCATTTGAGATGCAGGGCTCTGAATTTGTACTCAACTGCTGCTGAAGACCATTTTGGACACATAAGGAGTGATCTGAGAAAACAGTTTGTAGACCTCTCTTAATTAGACATCCACAGTTAGATGATACATTTCCTTTAATCACTATAGATCTCAGCTCCGCAGTCAGTGCAATAGAGGTAATAAGAGCACCTTGGATCACAAGGGATTTGAGGAAAAGCTTACAAGGAATTTAATAACTTGGACATCAGAGCAGCATTTGAATTGTATAAAGTAAATAAAGAGAACCATGCATTGAGCAATGGGGGGAGAATATGTGTGTCTTCTCTATAAAATGCATCAGAACTGTGGAAATGTGGGGAAAATATAACATGGCCCGCAATTTATAACCTATATCAAGAAGAAGGGAGTGTCTGCATTTCTGATCTAGCTCTTTTCATGTGTCTTTCTCTGATCTGGCATTAACAGCCCATTTTAGGTGTCTCTGTCTCCTCACTCATCTCCAGCTAGAGTCCTTTTCCCAAGAAACTCCTAAAACTTAATTCCTTCATGCACATTTTAAATGGAATAAACCAGAGAGATAAACAACATTCTTTGCTAAGATGATTCATAAGGAAATATTCACCACCTATTTGCATTACAGCGTAATTGCTCTTGTCTTCCTGAGCTTCCCTCTCCATGAAGACCTCTGTTCTATTTATACACATCTACCATTACTAATATTCTTACACACACACACACACACAAATAAAATTCAGTTTGGAAGGTCTTCTATAGCAATTTAGAAACTTGTTTTCTGTGAGTGTTTCTTCTAGTAAAATCTAGCAATAATAATAAAACTTGGCGGGAAGTTAAATGTGGAGAATTGTACCTTGCAAAGCACTTTTACTGCTCAATTTGAGAGCATTCCCAAAATTTCATATTCACGAGGCTGTTAGAGCAATAGATCAGCTAGACAAAAATAGAGGGAGCGTTTCTATTTTCAATCCAAATGATGTGACACAATTAGCAGCTTGGGGAGCATGCTGCTCCTCCCGCTCCAGGCAGATGGTTGGTGGGTGCTGAAGCCAACGGCGGCTCCAGAGGTGCTGGTTCCAATGCTGAGTGCCCAGTGGTGCTGGTCGGGCACATTGGGCTGGTTCCCACCTTTGCAGAGAGCCTTTCTGGGGAGGTGGAGGGCTGCAGGGGCAGCTCTGGGCACGGCTGGGGAGAGCCATTGCCCTGGAGGTGGCGGTGGGTGTCCCTGAGCCCTGCCACCCACCTCTCGCGTCAGCTGGAGGGCCTGCAGAGACACGAGAACTACATTCTCATCAGGAACGGCTCTTTATGGTTTTGAGGACAGAAAATAAAGAAACCAAAGGAAAATGGCATTTAAAAGCTTTCTATAGTGCATTCTGCTTGAAGCCCTAAAATCATGACGTGATGCCGTCAGAGCTCCTCTGAATGACTTGATGAAGGTTTTTTTGTTTTGGTTGCTGCACTCTTGGGACTCATTGGAGTGGCAGGATTAAAATTAATTAGAGGCTGTTTGGAGGGGGCTTTGGAAGATGGCCTGGGGCTATACTTCAGTCTGGTTGTTAGAAGCAATATCATCACCGCCTCCTCTTCCAGTGAACAGACCTGCACTGGGGCGGCTGCGGGGAGCCACAGAACATCCAACGCAGACATCAGAGCAAAGACTTCCTCCCAAAGAGATTACTTACCACAAAACCAGTGGATCTACCTGCTGACAACCCTAGAAATATGTCTTGTTTCATTTTATGGTTCCTTAAAGAGGCTGCTTTATGAAGCTCTCCAGAATCTTGATGAAATATCCATGCGAGGATGCTCATTTTCCTTCCTTCTTACCATGAATTATGTTGATTAGTGTGGCTGGGAAGAGATGAGAGGGAAAGCTCTGTTCCAGCCCCTGGAGTTTGGTTTCATTTGCTCTGTTTTGCAAAGCCACCAGTGACAAAAGTGGACAAATAATCATTTCAAACCACTTGTGAGCCTAACTTTGAGTTTTCCTCATTGTGGAGAGTCACTTGCAGAACAGATAAAATGCTGCATCTCAAAATTTGTGTCAAGTTTTCAGATGGTTTGTGCATTTGTAGACTCATAGGTAATTATAGTCAATCCCTCTGTACAGGAAGTTGATGCATACCTGATCTGGATTCCTATACAGGCAGAGTTAGTAGAAGCAAGAATTTAAACTTTTACAGTTAATTTTAATTTGTAGTCAAGTCCTGTTGAGTTTGTAAGAACTGCCATGTCATACCCAGTTGCAGACTCTGTATTAACGTGGCTCAGAGTAAGGTGAGATGATACCTGGCTTCCTGTGGAGCAAATTAGTAGAAGGAGCTAAAAATTGTCACTGTTGGTACTAACTAACTTTTTCAAAATTGGTGAAGTAATCCTTCTAGAAGTACAGCCAAAAGTAATTTGGTTTCTCCCACTCTCCTTTTTTTTTTTTATTTCCTTTTCCATCCCAGTAATACCTACTCATCAAAAGGGCTTAAATATACAGGAAGAGCTAGTGCCTTTAGTGTGATTTTTTTTCTACTCAATAGCCTGTGTGCTTTGGAAGAAAGCAGACAAAGTGTCACACAAGGTGACATCATTTGGTGCCATTGTTGGCTCTTCCTAATGAGTCATTCCACAACAGGCATTATTTTTCTCAGGAAGAGCTGTATCTTCACAGCATTCTCAGAATTTGAAACACTGATTTAGAAAAATTAATTTTTTCATATTTCAGGAGCATTAATTGTGTTGTTTTCTCAGCATCTTATGATAACTACAGTATTGGTGAATAATTAGTGCTAAAAATACAAAGTAACAAACCAGATAAGCTTCCAGAAGCCAGACTCAGATTGTGATTAGTGAGTTCTTGATTGAAAACTTAGTAAAAATATCAATATACAATATAAGAACAAGCAGCAAATGCTATTTAAAAATTATAAGCCTCATGACTTCCATTAGGATTTACAGGTTTTCTGACTCAACCTGCTAAAGCTGTGATGGCAATGTTCAAAGTTGAGTGTTGCTGGGATCACAATGGCAAAACTTAATCAAATCCCTCTTTAGACTCTAATGGAGTTTGTTGTGAGTGATATTGGTGCAGCATCTGTGGAGATGAGCCACTCTTGGAATTACAAGTACAGTAAATATTGTCTCCTAAAATTTCCCCAACCAACAAGTAGTTTAAAAGTTTAAAGCACATCATTCTGAGCTGCAGCACCTTAGACTCGATCCTGGAAAGAAACAGAGAAGACTTTGGAGTCTTGGTGGGTAAGTAATTCCCATCTTCCCTGGGTGTGCACACGGGGAAACCAGTGGTTATCTGTGCAGTTATTTTCCTTAGCCAGGTTTCAGGCATGGGGAGCTTTGAGCTGGGCTGGAACCCCAGCAGAGCCCTTAGAGGCAGAGCCCTTCCTCCTCCCTATCTCCCCTGTTCCTCTTGCACACTCCGAGCAAACAGAATTCATTATCTCATCTCAGCATTGCAGCTTTCTAAGTTCAATGTCAATAGTGAGTTAGGGAAGGGCAGGCGGGTCAGGGATTAGGACTCCGAACTGTCCTTGACGTTTCTCTGTAGGATGATCTGCTGTTTGCATCAGCCAACTGGAAAAAAATTCCGTCTCCTCTATCCTGGGAATGATCAGGATGGGAAAATGTCAGTTTAGGGGCTGACAGAGCTCTGATAAGAATGAGGTAGAAATGCAGGGAGTGAAGAGACAGAGAGGGGCAGAGGTACAAATACTGTCATTCTAAGTTTAAAATTTCATTTGTAAGTATATTTGTGAGTGCACAGTCTGTTTTCTTACAGTGTTTCGACCCATGGGCTTCTTTTTTGAGCAGTTTCATTTTAAGGAAGTCTGAATCTATTTTTATTTGATTGGATTTTACAAGTTCTGGAAAGGTCATCCTGCCTGGCCTGGAAGCTGCAAATACATTCACTCCCACAGAATTACTTATATGCACGAAAATAGTTTCCACTTTCAAAAGTATCCATACGTTCTTGGAATTACCAGCTTGGTCCGAATTCTCAGGCTTAGAATGGGGGGAAACAAAGTGTTTAGATGAAAATATTTTTGAAGTGTGACAACCTCCGATCATAAATAAAAAATCACTGTGCTAGGAATGATTTGTGTTTTTTCACGTTTCCATGTCCTTATATATTTGGAGAAAAAACCTTATCATATTATTCACAGTGGGTTACGTGTGAGATCCAAAAAATGCCCTCCAAGAGGGCACTGACTCTGTGCAGCAGCAGCTCTGCAGGGATTCACATCCCCTGAGCACGAGCCATTTCAGATGGGGCCTGGTCTGCTGAGGGAGCATGTGCTATGTAGGCAGAAAATAAAATCCAGGGAATCACAGAATAATTCAGGCTGGAAGAGCCCTCCAGGGACCCTCTGGGCCAGGCCCCTGCTCAAGGCAATTACAAATAGATCGAGTTGCTCAAGGACTTGTCCAGTTGAGTTTCTGCTCGGTGCAAACAGACTTAACACAAACCCCCTCCTGTCTCTCTCTCTGCTTCTGTGTTGTCTGAGATGGACAATAATAAGAAACTTTTTCTGATGATGGAAAGCGCCAAGTAAAACATCTTTACTGTGACCTCAAGTCTGCATGGGGGAAAGAAATTAAACAGATAAAAATACTCATAAGATACATTAAATATTACCAACTCCCCCATATTAATTACAGAAATAACTGCATGTGATGTAAAATGAATCTAAAAAGTGCAAATGAAAAGAAGTTATCTTCTTTGGATGATTCCAGCTCTGTGGACAAGTCCAAAGAAATATGAAAGTCCTTGAGCATCCATCTGCACTTCCTGAGGCTGCTGGAATTCTGTGTAATCCTTTCTCAAAGCAGAGTAAAACCAGAAATTAACTGTAATTAATGCCACACACTTTCTCTTGGTCTCCTTAGTCCACATTCCTGGTTCTGCTCAGATGTGTTCTACCTGGATTCTATAATTTTAATCAAGCTGTATCTTTTTTGAGGTATTGTCTTGCACTGACATCAGGGTAATTCAGGCACTTGAAGGCAGACAAGGCTTCTCTGGTTTGTGCCTCCCTTCCCTGGCTGGTTCCTGGCTAGTTTTCCCAGCCAGGGTCACCCTCTGGCTCTTGGTGGCCCTTTGGGCAAGCAGGGTGACAGGTCAGTGAGCTCCAAAGTGCAATGGACTGCATCTCTACAGCTGTGGGACAACCTTCGACCCAGGGGCCAGCAGCCAGCACCTCAGGAACACCTGGATCTCTGAGGAAGCTTTTCCAGAGCACAGGGGCCAGCAAGTCATGTCTGGATGTCCACAGCCAGACGAGGACACACATCTTCCCAATAATCTTGGGTATCATAATTACAGTCTGTATTGCTTTTAGGTCCCTAAAATTGCATGTAATTATAAATGAGGGATTTCTTCTGGGCCATGATGATGGGAGTGACCAGGGTCTGTGCTGGTGAAGGTGGTTGGGCACTCAGTTGAAGCACCCTGGGTTATCAGTTTTGGTTTAAACCTTGAATTTCATCTCAGATTATCTTGTATTACAAGTCAAGGCCGTGTGAAAAGCAGACATGTTTGAAGGGTGACAGCCAGCATGGCTTCCTCCCTTTAGTTATAAAAATATATATATAAATTTGCCAGCAAATCTTTTTAATGGTGTATTAAAAATTAAAGATACCAAATTTGCAGAGTATGTTAACAGGGCAAATTCTTCAGCATTCTGCTGCAGGTGTTTCAGAGCAGAGAGAGGCAGGAAGGACTCTGTAAGGATTGTTGCTGCCTAGGCCAGGCTCCAGAAACAGGCAGGGAGAAATATTATTTCCAAGCATTTTAACTTACTGCCTGAGAGAAAGCAAGTGTCAGTGGCTGTGTGCTGTGCCAGCCCTTCCTCAGACTGGGGAGATAAAGTGCTTGGAAACAGCAGGTCTGTCACCCCCCAGCCCAGGCTGGAGCAGGAGTTAGTGCCATCCCCAGCCGGGACCTGTCCTCACCACTGCTCATCTCACCTCGGTCTCTGCCTGCACTGAGTCCCTGCACAGCCTTTGCTTCATCTCCCTTTTCCTTTCAAACCTCATCCTGGACCTCACCTGCTTTCCTCAGTGACTTTGCCAGAACTGCCTGGCTCCCAGAGCAGGCTTTAGTGCATGGAAAACAATTAATGACACTAGAATTAAATTATTTCTTGTAAACTTTTAGGCATAAAAGATGCCATTGTGCAGTGGGGACCCAACCCCATTGTGTCCACCTGTGATCCTGCATCTCCCGTCAGGGCAAGGGTCAGCCATGAGGAATGGCATTTGGCTTTTGGTGGGTGAATTTCTCCTTGCATCCTCGCCTTTCTTTCCGCTCTGTACACAATTCAAGCCCCAGAGCAAATGAACCTCCTGTACATTTCCAGCCCGAGGCCCCCTGAGGTTTTACAAGGTGCTCAGCCCCACCGTGGTGCTGGTGGAGCAGAGGGGCCCATCGGGGTCAGTCTGCTGGAACAGGAGTCAAACAGAAGTCTCTTGGGATGGTTTCTAAGATTCCTATTAGAATCTTCTCTATCTGGGAATATTTCAGCCTAGAGAGGGAAGCAGCAATGCTCTTTGAGACACTCTCTAGTGTAAGCTCCATCAAAGGGAAAACAGACATAATGATGCTGGGACAGGCAATAGGAACTTCAAACTCTTCCTTAAATGTCAGTGAGGAACATATCATCTGGGTGTAGCCTGTGTGGAAAAATGAAATAATCTGCAAACAGCCCGGATAAAGGGTAAAAATGTTAAAAATAACACTTAATGTTACAAAATAAGAGTGGGTGCTGCAAGCCGTGGCATGCTTTGGCTTTCAGGAAGCACAGCCCTGAAGAAGTACAAAAGGCCTTTAGTTTGAGGTAATGAGGTGCATCTAATTATATTTAAGAAAGAACATCAAGAACTGCTTAAGAATACACTACCCACCCTTTTCTTTTCACCAAGGCTAGGCAGAATCCCAATCCTAAGACACCGTTATTTTATAAAGGGTGAGGATTTCACAGAACATCACAGAAAACAAGGTTATTTTCCCATAACTGTGGGAAAAAAAAATGGCAAAGTATTTCTTGTCTGTTCTCTTCTTCCTCTCAATAACTCCCATTAGGGGAGGGAAAGAAAAAAACACAACAAAAAACAAGCAGGCCAAAATAAGCCTGGCCGTCATGAGAAATGAAGGCTGTCAGAGTGACATCTGACACCGGCGGGCCACAGCTGAAGAACAAGGGAAAAGTTTTCGGACGACTGTCACTGACCCATAGTCCCTCGCTCCTAACCTTGCTCTCCAACATATGTTTCTCATTTCCTTGCTTATAGCTGGCCCAAGCTAATGATATGTGTTTTGGCAGTCCTCCCGTGCTTGGCATAGTGCCTGCCTTGTTCTCATTGTCTCCGCTACTTACAGAAACCCCTTTCTCCGTCTTTCTCTCTCTCTCAGAAAATCAGCATTGTACAACTCCAAGTATGCAAAGCAGCTCTTGCTGCCCGAGCTACCATCTCCCTGTTCCTCCTGGCCCTGCAGCACTGGCCAGGCACGCCGGTAGAAACACAGGGAGACTGACACGGACAGGACCGAAGCTGGGTGGAAACAGTGGAAAATCAAACATATTGGCCCATTTGAGCCTTGCTAAAAATACAGGGAGCAGAGCTATTCTGAGGGACGATGGCATGGGAAAGCTGTGCCTGGAATCCTGGGTCCCTCCGAGCAGACAGGGCTGTCAGGCAGACGTGGGAAGGGGAGCTCAGTCCAGCCCCAGGGGCAGAGGGCACCGCGCTTGGCAGACGCCGGGCCGGCACTGGCCGGGGCTGGCTGCTGCCAGGACGGCTGGTTTGCTGTCTGCGATCAACGACGCGGTGGACACGGACAGAACGCACCTTCTTCAGGGGCCCAGGGCAGCCACTGGCTTCTGTGGGATGGGGACCACACGTGGGAGAGTTTGGGTCCTGCCTGGATGCCGTGCCTCGGAGCGCCGCTGGTTCGGCAGCGTGGGGCGGCGCTGGGGGTCAGGGCTGCCCTGCTTCGGGGGGCTCGGGCACTGCTGGATCCCAGCTCGTGGATATTTGATTTGTGGTGGCGTGAGGGACTCTGTCCCCTGGACCCAAACAAAAGGCCTCTACTTCTTCATGAGGCACAAACCACCCAAAATGCCACAGCAAACCGAACAAGTGGCAGCAGTGATCAGCAGCTCCAGGCTACAGAGCAGCTCTGCCCCAAAGCTGTTTGATAAATCTCACTAATTTCTTCTCACAACCTTCCCCATATCAGAAAATGCAATTTATATATTAGTCTGGGCAGTGCTTTGGCCACCCTGACTAAAAGCACAGGTTTTTAGAAACTGCAGTTTCTTCAACATGTGCTTTTTTCTAGACACAGGAGTATATGGTTGTATTATATACATATACTTATCAAAGGCTCTATCACCTTTCTGTCCTCTGTATATGTATCTTCTACATATAAATATTTTCAGTGTGCAAACTAACTTTATTTTGTGCTAGCAGAGGCCGGGTAGTGGTGGTGATGTAAAAGCCAGTGTGTCACGCTCAGTTACATCACTGTACGTCAGGCATTCTGTAGGATTTTGCACACAATGTGATGATTTTTAGGCTATTACCACTGTTTTTATATCCAGGGCAGGGTGAAGGACTCACACTGATAAATCATCAAGAATTAATCTCTGGCAAGAAGAAGGCCATGCCATCATTTTAAAGACACCAAGTCAGTTCATTCCAGCCACTCCTCTGAGTTTGCTGCAAAATATTTATGTTCATTTTTGAAAGAGGGAATAGCAGAATTTCAGCTGTGAACTCATCCTCAGCATGATGAAAGTGTAACTTAAATTTTCCTTCTTTCCTCCTCTCTTTTCTGACACTGCCATCCACTTTAGTGCCTGCTCTTTTAGAGCCTGGTGCTGTGTCACCGAAGTTAATGGGAGATTTTCCATGCGCATTGTCTGGGAGCAGGAGCAGGCCATTACCAGGGCTCGTCACCCCCGCACCACATTCAGCTGTTTCCTCTTTGTTCCTGCTCCTCGTAGCAAGGTCACTGCTGAACACTTTTCATTCTTCCCTGCTCTATCCACAGGCACCGCTTCTCACACGGGAACTTTACTCGCGCTCTGTGATCTCGGGTGCTGACTGCAGTGACCCCCTATTTCTGTCCGTCCTGGTTATTGGGGTGTAATTTGAGTGAGAAGGGACCTTTGGAGGTCACCTTGTCCAAACCCCCGCTGAAAGCAAGGCCAGCAGAAATCAAGCTGCTGAGGGCCCTCTCCAGTCAGTCATTAAACCTCAGCAGCCTCTCCGCGCCCCTGTACCACTTTTTGGCTGATTTCATTGAAGATTTGTTAGTGTGTCACCCCTGACTGCACACCCGACCAGGACCTGCCTCCATCCCCCCATGGCACCGCTGCACAGCCTGTTTCCCAGGCAGTCCCTCTGATGCCCTCCGCCCTGCCCAGTGCTCCTGAAGCACGCTCTGAGTCTCCGTGGGCCCCCAGCACCTCGGGCCAGGGAGCCAGGGAGCCAGCAGCACCTTCCCCGAGCAGCATTCCCGAGGCTTTGAGTGGCACACGGTCCCAGGGCCAGGAGTTCCCTGGCTCTGTCTCAGAGTGTTCCCAGAGCCAGCTTTCCTGGACAGCCACACCGTTTCCCCTGTGGGACCTGCAGCACCTCTGCATTCTGTCCTTCTTGTTTCTGTCCTTGTCTTCCCAGTAAACCTCTGAATGAGCATAAATCCAGAACCTCTTGCTGTGTTTTAGGGCTGCTTCTTTAGAGGTTCAGGAGGATACAGAGAGAGGAAATTTGCATATTGGAGACCTTTGAGTTCTACAAACTGGCATGAAAATAAGAAAGAAGCACCAAGATCTTCTTAATGCACATAATGAGAGAAAAGAGCAAGAAGATTGGCAGGAAAATTGTCTCTGAGAGCAACACATGGGTTATTAGGGGCCGGTGAGTTTGCTGGGCGAGGCTTGGCCAGGTGTGTGTGCAGGGCACTTCTCCTGGCATGGGGCAGCTGGGCAGGTGCCACGGGGGCGCCAGGGGCTTCAGGGCAGGCCGGGAGAGCTGGTGTTTAAATGGTTAAACTATCACCACATTTGGCTGTCTTGGGTTTCTCATAAACATTCAGCAAAGCACTTTCATTCAATCACACATATTAACTACTTAAGTTCCCCTCTCCAATGATGTGGATTGTTATTTTATGCCAAATGTGCTGTAATTAAGTTTGACATAAGCACATGGATTAAATATGTGGTTTGGTGGGCAAATGGGAGATGGCTTTTCCTTCTGGCCATATGGAGGATGCAGCCACATGATGTGAGGCTGGAAAAGTATTCTTCACTCTTTATTTTATTTGGTGGTGTTTCTTTTATTAAAATTGTTCAGATTAATCAGCCAGTACCAAGAACATCAGCGTTGGTTTAGCCACTGTGGAAGAAGGAAACACCAAGTGTTGCCCTGGCTTTCTCCATGCACTCCCTATAAAATGCAAGGATATATACATGTCTGCATACAGAGATATGTTAGGGTTATATTGCATAATAATAGATTGTTTGTGATTGTCAGTGAATTTTTTCCTGGGACTGACCACATGATTGGTTTTAATTGTCCAACCCCAGTACAAACACTGTGCCATGCAGTGGTGTAACATTGGTGTGCACTTGTAAATTCTGGTTTGCAAGATAGAGACCTCACTTCAGGGGCTTGACATCATCATCATTATTATTATTATTATTATGATTACTACTACTACATCCTACTTTAATGTCAATAGCATCTACACCAGGACATGGTTGTCATGGTGCTTGCCACTAAGCTCATGAGAAAATTCGACATTTATTCCATAAATAAAACTGTCTAAAGGCCAAATAACACTGATGATAGAAAAAAACACAGAGGTAAGGAGATGAGGAAGAGGAAGATCACATCCTCATGATCAGTGTGCACAGGAAAGGATAATTTCAAATTAAATATTGCATTGCAAATACCATAGGAAAACAAATTTTCCATGTTCCTTGTATGTCCCTCCTCTCCTATGAAAGGTGGCTGTAGAGTCAGTTGTTATTTGTATATTAATTTATTGAATATTTATTTATTTTCCCAATTCTCTGTATGTCAGCAGCTTTGCTGTCATTTCAGTTCCTGAATTCTGCCATCTGATATAACATCTTGTACCTCTTTGTTTAGAAACTGACCTTTTGGTCAGCAGACCAAAGCTATTCACAACTCTGTGTGTCCAGCATTAAATGCTGCAAAGGGACCTGATTTTCAGGTGTTACCTGGTGGCTCAAAGTGCTGTGCCTGGGACAAGGGCCCCGGTGGACGCTGGACAGCTGCAGGGCAGCTCTGCAGCCCCTCATTTGTGAGAGAGAAGGAGGTTCTTGGCGTGCACCAAAAGGGCATCACCGAGTGGATGAGCCCCTCGCAAGGCTCCGGGCGGGGCTCCAGCTCTCGGTGGTGGCCACATCCGAGCGGGTCATTCCTCTTTGCCTGGCCTTCCTGGGCATTTTCTGTCAGACCCCCGCTGCCTTCACGTGTCGTGGGCAGAGCCCATCCCATGAAGTGTTTGTTTTTCCAGTTCTGAATGGAGCGCTGGAAGCTTTTCTCATAGCTTTCCTTTGGGAAATTGGGGTTTGTCACATTTTTACAACATTGCTGACAAAATTAAAACCAATAGTTGCTTCCAGTGTGATACCATCACTGTGAAGCGTGTCTCCATCCTTCATCTCTTTGCTGGCACATGGCCAGTGTTACCTTCTGTTGCACACTCAGGTTAGTCCTGAGTACTAAAAAACTTCTAAAAGAACTGCAACCAAAGTTCCTCCCAAGCTTTGCAGAGACTTTCCCATTTCTCTAAGACATATTAAGGATTACCCAGAAGCTTTTGAAGAGTTTCCAAACAATTCTTTTAAAATTATTAGATACAAGTGCTCAGAGTTGATGATTTAAAAATCTTTATATTTAACAGGTGCTACTTAACCTACACCTTTACTGTTACATGACCTTGATTAGATATTTACATCAACCACTTTGATTACAAATGTGAGCCAGGAATGTTTTACTCCACAGTTATTGACACTTTTCTTTTCTCTGTTTAGTAACGGTTAATTATTGCACACAATAATCAATTATTTGAATTTATCGTATCAAAGGTGAACTTCAGAACTCTCAGGTTTATTGTTTGTGAGGGTTCTGTGGGTTCTGCTTGACACAGCTGGCTCTTCTTATAAGTTGTTCACACCCATCAGCTTTGGCTCATACTGATCGTCACAGATGTTTCCTTGTTTAATTTGTTGTACTTTGATTCCTGTTTTTTATAGCTGCTTTCATATCCTCTTTTAGAAGAGATGTATAAACTTCCTTGTGAAGAGAAATTTGCAGCTTTTGGGGCACCAAATGAATCGTCCTTAGATCTTGGCTGGTTTTCACAGGGAGTTTTCAGTTATTTGTTCTGTTCCACACAGGTGTCTTTAGGGTTGGGAGACTTACTCCTTTCAAACACATGGGAATAGCGCTGTGTGGGTTTTTTGAGGAATATAACCAGTCTTGTCTCTTTGTGCATTTAATCCACTCAGGGTTTGCTCAGTAGGATGAGGAGCCAATGCTGCACGGCCCCGCTATGGCAGCAGTCACAGCACGAGTCACATCCATTTCTCAGTGACCTTCCACCTTCTCCCTTTGAGATGTTTTTTCCCTTTCTCTTCTACTGGAAATGGCTGAAAGCAAAACCCAAACATTTAAACGTGACAGTATAAAACCAGTTCCTGTGCTCTATGAATACCCAGTGGTTTCTGGACATTTACATTGAGAATCCTGGTCAAACGTCCATAACCACTTCCCTGCAGCTGGCAGAGGCAGGCTGGGGAACCATTCCTGAGCCTCTGGGGAGGGTTTGCTGGTGGCAGCTGAAGGCAAGGCTGGTGGCCCAGGCTGGACACGGCAGCTCCGAGGGCACAGGGCAGGGCGTGGACGGGGCCCGTGTGCCTGGCTCGGAGCCAGCAGGGCCAGAGCCCTGCCCCTGGCGCCGCTGCTCTGACACGTATTTTGTTGGAACCAGGCGAGGAGGGAGTTGGTTTGTTGCTCTGACACGGCCCCGTGCCTGTGGGTGTTGGCTGGTGTTGATGTCAGCCCAAAGAAGGGATTTTGGCTGCATGGATGGGTGGGTGCAGCGTGGAGCTGCAGGGTCTCAGCAATACACCGCTGGTACCGCGTGCCCCCACTGATGAGCAGCCTGGGCCCCTGTGAGCCCAGCCCGGGCTTGTCCTGCCTTGGGGACACGCAGGTGCTGCAGCTGCTGGACAGCATCCTTTGGTTCCGCTCCATCTGAGCTGACCTGGAGGTCCCCTGCAGTTTGTGAGTGGCTCATGCCCACTGTGGCTGTTCCTGGGAGTGCAGAAGCCAGGGGTGGGCAGCGTGCTCTGATTTCCTGTGTGATGTCAGTGTCATCTCTGTGAGAGCTGGAGCAATCTGAGGTATCTCAGGACTTCTTACGCTTGTGCATCTCATCTTTATCTCCTCAGACCTACACTGAAGTTCTCTTAATGAAAAGGCAGACTTGGGGTTTATTTTCTATTTTTGAAGTTTCCAGTGGCACTGAGGAGAAGGTGCTGACTCTTGCAGGGGATCTGCCAGGGGTGTCACCAGGATCATTCCAGGTTTCTCACCCAGGATACAGACCTACAGGGCTGTTCTTGTAGAGACCAGGGACACAGACTCACTCTTACAGGAGGTGTTGTTTCAGAACCCCAACCACTAACATCAGCTCCAGACCTACTGACTGCTGACACTTTGCTTTGTGTGACATAACACAGGGTGATTTCCAGCTCTTAAATATTGAAATATTATTGAAAACCTCCTCTGTTTGCTTAGTGGTCAATGTTTAATCATAGGTAAATATTCCACATAAAAACAACAGGTTATCATTAAAGTCTAGCAAACTGGCTGCTGTAAGCAAAGAGGTGGGATTGTGTTCAGGTCTGTGACATAGCATGCGGGCGAAGGGACCCGAGGTGGCGGAAGTGGCGCGTGTCCCGTGGGATTGTAGCTGTGTTGGATTTATTGCCGTTGGCACAGGTGTTGGTGATGAGCTGTGGCACAAGGCGAGTGAGAACCTGGCCCTCAGCTCCTCTGAGCCCCAGAGCTGGTGTGAGCACTGGGGAAGTGCTGAAAGAGGAACAGGAAACAGATGGGAGATGAGATTTCTTAGAATGCTGCAAATTTCTGAGAGTTTCCAGCCCAGTCCCACACCTGGGAGAGACAGGGCAGCCCTGAGCTGGTGTCCTTACACGGGGGTGCAAGGACAGAACCAGAACAGAGAGACAGCAAATTCCAGGTAGTAAAGTGAACACAAGAAGCATTTTCCTACTCCTCTGGAGTTTTGAACACAAATGTAAATATTTTAATCCTTTTCTTTTGTATCAGAGAGGGAGGGGTTCATCAGCCCCGGCTCCGTGCGGCGCGGGAGGAGGAGAGGATGGGATGGGACGAGACGGTCCGGGTCCGTGCTGGCCGGACAAACCCTGGGGACAGCCGGGCACACGGCTGGGGACAGCCGGGGGACAGCCTGGGGACACCCTGGCGACACCTGGGGATACCCGGGGACACCTGGGGACAGCCTGGGGACACCTTGGGGACACCCTGGGGACAGCCGGGGGACACCCTGGGGACAGCCTGGGGACAGCCTGGCCCCGGGGGAAGCTGCTCCCCAGCCCCGACGCGCTCCACACGTTTTTCTCGGGCGATTGTGTTGGCAGTTTTATTTATATTTTCCTTCAGAGTGGAGCTGAGCTCTTTAACCACGAAGGGAAATTTAATCTTTTTGCTGATAAGACGGTAAAATACTGCAATCCGGCTGACCTCCTGAAACCAGATCCAAACAGCCGGGCTGTCCAAAAATCCGAGACACCCTCCCCTCCCCCGGGCAGGAGCGCGTTTCCCCGCTGACCTCCGGCCCCGTGGCCGGCCGGAGCCTTTGAAGCCCGCCCGGGATCAGCCGCTCCGACCGCCCGGCCCGGCCCGGGGGCTGCCCGCTCCGCCGGGCTCCGCTCCGCGCAGCCCTGAGGCACAGCTCCTTCCTCCCCCGCCGGCCCCCTTTCATTTTCCTACAGCGCATTAAACCTCAAGACGTAGTTAACACTAATCCTGATTTATTTAGGATTTATCTGCATTATTAATTCCAGTCATGTTGTGAAAAAGTACCAAGGGTTCCACTTTGTATGTAAACTTGTGCCGTTTTGCAGAGAGGTTTATTTCAATCTTCTCCTTGAAGTGATATTTTAGCCAGAATTTCAGACTTTCCCCTTTTTAAAACACTTCAGATGGAAGCTAGCCATAATAATTTGGTTTATTGTTATTTTCCCCCCCCCCCCAAGTAAATACCCTCTTGGACTATTTTATGCATTAATCTGGATTTGATGTGGATTTAAACATTTACAATGCAAAATAATTTGGGTTAAAAATAATCCCCCTTGATAAAGCTAAAAAACCCCCCCAACTGTCACCATCTCTGACAGGCAGACATGGGCGATCCTTGAATATGGAAATGAAGGTGAGGAGAAGCCCGAGAGCAGGAGCGACCGCGGCTCCTTGGCTGGCCCGGTCAATCCCAAACCCGAGCCGGCTTTTTGGATCCCGAGCCATCGCGGCTCGAAGCTCGGCTCAGGCCCTGCTGCAGATCTCACTGCTCGGGCTGTGTCTCTGCCCTGCCCCAGCTGGGACTCTGCAGGAGGAGAACATTCCTGCGGGACCGTGCCCTGCGGTGGGCAGCGCCCAGCCCGATTTCTCATTCGGGCCCTTCACGGGGAGCGGTGCCACAATTCATTCTGTGTTCTCCTCTCTGAGGCCGTGCTGCTGCTGCTCCTCACCCGCCTCTTCAGATAGTCCCAACCAGATTGCCAGACCTAGAGGGAACAATATTCCAGGGCATTTATTTATTTCCTGAGTAGACACTTGGGACACTGGCATCTCTTGATGATCTCTGCGTGCAGGAACAACTGAACAGCTTCCTGGGAGAAAAATCCACGGAGGACTGCTGAACAGTGGGACATCCCTGTAGTGCAGAAAGTCCTTTAATCTGAAGTTGTTGGTGACAGCAGCACTGTCTGCTCACTAATTCCGTACTCCGGCCTGCAGGACTGTTACTGGTCCCTGTTGATGACAGGACATTGGCTAGATGGACCTTTAATTTAATTTATCTTCTTATAATCTCTTAATTAATGAGGAAATGGGATGTACATGGTTTGCTTACAATCTTTCTCCAATTCAACAGAAATCCATAAGGAATATCCTCTCATTCCACCTTTGTAGTCACCACCACGGTACCTGAACCAGGCCACTGTGGGGTCACCAGAGCTTTCTGCTCAGGCTGGGAAGGGCAGCCCAGAGCTGGTCCCAGCCAAGAGACTGGTACGGGTGGCTGAGCCTGCAGACTGGGGATTCATCCTGGGGCATGCATCCCTGGGGAAAGCCCAGCTACGTGCGGCCCTCGAGCCAGCTCTCCAGCTGCTCTCAGCCACTCCCATCACCTCCTGAGCTCTCAGTTTTCCAATAAAGCAAATATCCCCAGCCCTGGGGTATGGCTGGCAGCAGGAGGGGGGCATTGTCTCTTCCCTCCAGCAATTTCAGAACAGTGTTGGCTCACACTCTGTTAGCAGGCAGACACTGGCCCCTGACCCTGACCCTGACCCTGCCCCTGACCCTGACCCTGGGTGGGCACGAGGGGTCAAGGTGGGCCAGTGCAGGTCCCAGCACAGGGCTGGGCAGGGCTGTCCTCCAGGCTGGTGTGGGGGCAGCTCCCCGATGGCCAGCCCTGGACGTTGAGGAAGCAAGGAGCTGGCTGCAGGTGGGAATGGGGGGCACTGAGCGGGGTCTCAGCAGGGAGTCGTTGCACATTTCGGAATGCCCAGTGGAAATCAGGAATGTCCACCTGGGAGCTGGGTGCAGGATTTTGGCAGAGAATTACAACACACTCCAGGTCCAGGCTCAAACATGCTGAACAGCGCTGCAGACGCTGCAGGGGTGCTGGAGGGATGCTGGCCTGTCACTTTTCTCTGGGACAAGGTGCCTGTGTTGTGTCCACACCAGCCAGCCTGGACACTGTTGTGGGAACATCCCTGCTCCACAGCAGGATTCACTCCCGGCAGGTGCAGACCCCCTGCCAAAGGTCACCCCAGGGATGACCCCCAGAAGTCAAAAAAGCCAATCAGCTGGAAAAGGGAAGCTGCTGCCCCCCAGTTCCACCCAAAGCAGGTTGTCTGACTCGAACTTCCAGTCACTTATCGGAGCTTTTCCCTGTTGAAGACTTAAAGGCCTCCCAGTCAATAAACACATTAGCTCACTAAACATGCGGATGCCTTTTCTTCTCTGGATTAACCCTTTGGGAGCTGGGGCTTCCATTGGATTTGTTAGGGTATTGATCACAGATCATGTTTGCCTTTCAAACTCTGTTTCTGCTTTGGACTTGACAGATAGTTCCAGTGCTGAAGCCAAGCAGCAAATTCAGTGTGGCCACACAGAGAAGGAGCTCTGGGAACCACCCACGTTGGGCAGAGACCCCTTCTGGAGCCCCCCAGGGAACCATTCACCTCACCAAGAGTGACTTGTTCTCATAGGGAACTGCTAATTAAGCAAATACTTAAATGTTAAGCAATGTCACATATATGTCTATTTTCAGTATTAGCAGAAATTGTATTAAATTAAAATACACGTTAGCCTAATTTAGCTCTTCTTCCCCTACTGAACATCACAGGCCCTTGCAATAAATGTCTGTAACTGTGCATGGAGTGGAAAAGGAGCCCAGCTGAGCCAGCCCCACTGCTCTGGGTAAGAACACATTAAAGGAGCTCTTAGAGAATGATTTAGAAGAAACTTTACAAAATGGAAAGGTCATGTTTTATGACCCCGCTGACCCAAATGGATGCAAAAATATCAGAATTAGTGACCTAGAAGAAAGCAGATCTGGCTTTTCAACACGTGTGGTAACCTTATCCTCTCATTCCGAGTCGCCTGAGAATCTGGAGCAAAATGTCGCTGATTTTGGTTAAGGCCCTTCCCTATTGCATCTCTTGTGTGTGTCAGAGTCCTCTTTAACACACTCTCTTAAAAATGCAGCTGCACCTGCCTGGCTCAGAACAGGGCAGAGCAGGTGTCAGGTTCCCTTTAATCTGGACCATATTCTCAGGTTTTTGAGCTCCTGGTAAGTCCTCCTCTTGTATAACTTTGCTGTTCCTGTGCAGATACTGCCTTCTCCTGCCACCCTAATAAGTAATAGCAAGTCCACATTCTTTGGTTTTAGGGCTGTCTATTAGACTTGCTAAGATCTTCTCTTTTTTCCATCTAGTTGAGGATGTCATAGTTTTACCTATTTTTATAGTTTTTTTTGAAGAAGGATTTTTCAAAATTCTGCTGTGGAACTGCATGTGAGTCATGCCTTTTGCAGTCTGCCATACAAAGATAATCCTCTCACTGTAGAACATATAACTTCATCCTCTTTCTAGGCATTAAATTTAATAACAAAACACCCAAGAAGGTGGTATAAAAACTCATCCAAACCTTGCCTCCAGGCTTGGTTGCCCTTATGGTTCCTTTAACCCCTCTTTCCTCACACAGTCACTCCCTTTCCATCCATGGGCTGCTGGCTTTATCAGCACCTCCCTGCACATCCGCTCGACTTATCCTGAGGAGGAACATCATCCTCATAAGGTGGGATTTTTCAGGCAAGGAATGCTGAAATACTATAAATGCTTCTAGAAGAATCTTGAGGTGTCACCCTGCAGTGCACATTTCAGAGCTCATGTGGCCCAAAAGGCAATTGTTACAAAACTCTCATTTAAGTGAAATATCTGTATTTTGTGAGCTTAACGTGCTGCCTCCTCTGTCCTGCCATATTGTACAGGGATTTGTCCTAGGTGGGATTTGGTTCTCAAGGTTATTCCTGTGGTTCTTGTTAGCCTCTGTGTTTACTTTTTGATTTATTCTCATTTAGACAGCTGAGATTTTCTCTTTGTCTTCAGAATTCATGCAATGGGTTTGCATCATTTTCTGCATTGTGCACTGGGGAAATTATCAATTCAGCACACAGTGGTGCTGAAACAGCCACACTGAAACTTTCTTTTAAAAGCTCGGTTCACATGTGGAGCACGATGTTACTTACCACCCATCCCACCTGACAGCATCCTCTGGAAATGCCTTAGTGCTCTGTCATGGCTGTGACTGAAAACCGGGCTGTAATCCGAGAGGGAAAGGGTCTCTCTGTTTTAGTGCTCATATCAGAGAAGAAGCTGATAACAGTTACAATTTAAAGAACTTTTTCTAAGGCTGTGAATAATTAACCTTCCAGAGCTGCCTGGTTTGTGGTGTCACGCAGGAAGCGGTGTCACTTGCCCGCTCTGGCGGTGGTGACAGCTCCCGGCTGGTTTGGGGCACGCGGGGAGGATCAGCTCACGCTTCTCCATCAGCCCTGCCTGCTCTGCTCCGCTGCCCCGAGGAGCCACGCAGGGCTCGGGGCTCGCTGACCTGGCTGCTCCAGGCCAGCCCGTGCGGCCACTGCCCGGCCCTCCCTG
>QUSF01000099.1:983841-1147468 GCA_003676055.1 Chloebia gouldiae | reverse complement strand
CTCCGCACCCCCCCCGGCCCCGCCCCGGCACCGGGCACCGCCTCTGGCACCGTCCCGCACCGCCTTCCGCACCGCCCCCGGCACCGCCCAGCACCGCTCCGCACCGCCCCCGGCACCGCCCCGTGCCACCTCTCGCACCGCCCCCGGTACCGCCCCGCACCGCCTTCCGCACCGCCTCCGGCACCGCCCCGCACCGCCTTCCGCACCGCCTCCGGTACCGCCCCGCACCGCTCCGCACCGCCCCGGCACCGCCCCTGGCGCGCTCCTGCCCCTCTGACAAGACTCTTACCGGTAACGCAGGGCATGCGCGTCCTTCATCTGCCGAAGGCTGACCACACCAAAGTGTTCCCTGGATGAATGCCACAACGAGAAAGCTCAGATACTCGATCATGCCTGGCGGGGCTGTGATTGTCAGACCAAATTAACTTCTCAAGCGTTCGCTTTATTTACGTGCGTATCACTTTCTCTGAACGCTAGCAACTTATTCAATCGCACAAAATGCACCACGAAACACTGCAACTGAGTTATTTCATTACAAGCCAGGATCGTGCAGTTTGTCTGCATCTTTTTCTGGAGAAATGTTGAAATCAGTGCTTGACTTTACTGAGCAGAAGAAGTTGTGAAAGACTTGTACTTTGCCTTACAATTTCAGCTATATTATTTTGACTTATTTTAGTTATGTAGGAAAATGAATCAAAGAGATATGGATTCTCGCCAGTTTCTATTTAGTATTTGATTGATTAAAAATCACCTTGGCTTCAAAGAAGGACTGCCATAAAAGTACGAATTAGTACCTTTCAAAGTCTGATAAACATGTCTTTTAATTTCAAAGTTCTGAGTCACTTAACACAATGACCATATCTGATAATTTCATTGGCCCTTATAGCCTGGCCTTGATCAGAGCTTTGTTCCAAATTGTACAGGAGATAGTATCTTGCCACACTTTCTCAAAGATAAAAATGGAAGGAATAGGAGTACTACTCTGATTACCCATGGAATTAAAGACAAGCAAAAAATGTGGTTTGGTCAAACTGAAAAGCTTAGCCCTCTGTTTCGCTATCTTACAATACATTCTGGAAGTGTCCGTATAAACAACCATAAGACTCCATCTGTACATAAAAGCATTAACAGTGCTGGCTTCTTCTGCTCCACATAGGGATGGCTGTGCTCACCACAGGAGAGATCAAGACCTGAACAAAGTCCCTTTAGGTAGACACCTGATTTTTCTCTGCTTCTTAGAAATGTCCCAGCCAAAATGATACTATATTTCACCACTGTTAAAGGCATTCTCCTCACTTGGGTACTGTCATAGGTCTCTGATTGCCTGAAGTACTTTTGTTCACTTGGAAATTTTTAGCTGGGAAGTACAGGATGTAATAATTCCAGGCTTAAGGACTGAGGAATTGAAATAGTGTAGATTGTTCTTCTCACAATATTATGAAAAATCCTTTTTATGCTATTTTGATCCTACTTTCTAAATCTCCTTTTATAAAGGTGATTTACCTGTGACTCGTCCTTCAGTAAAGTAACCCTTTACTCTGCTTTTGCCACTCTCCTTCTGTGGTGTTTGTCAGGACCTCTAATATCTGCATTCAGCACAGTCAGCTTTTGATTTTCATGGGGGTGCCAGCTACTGCTGCAGTGCATGAAAGCAGAAGCTTATGCCATCATTTTTATATGGGTCTATTATATGGTTTTGGAGTGTGAATTTACAGGGAAAAGGAGGAACTCAGTAAATTGGAAATATCTAATTTCATTGTCTCATGCAGTGCACATAGACTTAGGACTCAAGCCTTTTCTACTGCAATTCTACCATGACCACAAACATCTCTGACTCACATTAGAGAGCAACAGAAATACCATCATTCTATTAATTGATGGTACAGTAGAAGAATGCAAATGGATCACATCACCAGAATTAGTGTTTTAATTGTAAAGTCTTCCCCAGAGCTTCTAGTCTCTGTGTTTGGATATTCTTTTCAAGCTTTCACTCCAGTTTGCATGGCTCCTGTTTCATTTCTCCTTGGCAGAAAGCCAGCTGGAAGAGCATCTCTGCACTGCAGTGAAAAGCTGCGGCTCTGGAAAGCTACCATGTCAAAAATAAGCAGCAAGTACTAAGTCTGAATCACCAGAAAACAGAAGGTATTTCTATCAGGTGGTATGAAAATATCTGAATATTTTTCACCTTCATCTGTTGTTGTCATCTTTTCCTTCCATGATCTACAATCCTACTTTCATGATACAATTTAATGTGCACTAGCATTTATTTTCAGGTTTACTATTTTATTCACTTATTTGCCTGTTCAGTGCAGTCCTCTAAAACTAAATTATTTCTGCCATGCAGGTTACAACACACAGAAATGAATTAAACCCTTTTGATATACTAATTCTCCCTCTAACTAAACCCTTGCAAGGTTTAGTTCATAAAGTTCATAGCCTGTGGTGTCATCATAGTTTAATGTGAAAAAGACCTATTGCATCATCTCCTAATTTATCTGCGGAGAACTAGATCACCTTTTGATTTAAGATTTTAATTTGAGAAAACTCCATAAGCTAGTAACATCAGCTGTAGCCTGCAGAGATAATTATTTTATATTTTTCTCCTTTTCTGTGTTTTTTTTTTCCTGACTATCTTTTGTCAGAGTCCTGTGACACTGTAGATTCATATATGCTTGCCAAAATGCCAACTTTCTGAACATTATGAGGTTTCAACTGCAGTCTTGGTGGGTAGAAAAGAATGAAATAGGGCAGGATGCTGACTTATCTGTCCATCAGGTTTCTAAACTATAGCTCACCTGTGGAAATCCTGCACACTGAAGGGCAGAACCTGACACTGTTTTAGGAAACGCTGCCTATTATTGCTGACTGGTGTCATTTAATAGCTGGGTTGCTTTTCTACCCAACTGCATTGGCACAGGGTGGTCCTTCCTTTTCTGTCAGAAAAGACACGGATTTTTCTGCCTGAAACTACTTTTAGGTGTCTCTCCCTTGTTCAGCCCGCAGAAGTCCCATACTTTGGGGTTGCTCAGCTTTTCAACAGAGCATCATAGGATCGCCAAGGTTGGAAGAGACCTTCAAGGTCATCCAGTCCAACCATCCACCCAGCACTACCACTGTAACCCCTAAACCACTAAACCACATCATACAGATACAGATCCAGACACCTCTTGAACACTGCTGGGGTGGTTGCTTCACCTCTTCCCTGGGCAACAATTCCCAGGCTCCAATGCCTGGCCACTCTGACAGCGGAAACAATTTTTCTAATATCTAATCCAGATCTTTTATGTCTCAGTTTAAGGCCATCTGCATGGAACTTCTTTTCAGCAGTAGCTGGCCAGAACTGTGAGCAAATTGTGCCCAAAGATATGGCCTCTCTTGTCACCACAGACACTAAGGACTGCTGCATACACCATGGCCAGCCAGTACAGCCACGGACAGCTCAGATTGTTCTTGTAGCTCATGGGTCTGGAATCCAGGAAATCCCATTATTTATCTCAGGAGAGCATTACACTTTCTTTTAATTGAACAGAAGGAAGAACCACCGGGAAGGGACCTGCTCACGGGCAATAGTGGAGAGATAAGGAAGGTGAATGACAATACCAAGCCTTGAATTCTTTAGAACTGCTGTCTTCTATGGCTTTATTGTGGGTATTGGAACAACTCAACGCCAAGTATTTAAAAATCTCCGTGGGTTTCTATATTTAAGTAATTAAATTCTAAACTAAACTGTAAACCAACACCCCTTCGCCCCTGATTTGTTCTTTCAAAGGTCTGAGCCCCGCTCACGGTTTTGAGCATCCGAGCTGGTCGCTGTACCGCTCTGTCGATCTTGACGGAAGGAACTAAGACCTCGCACCCTAGAGCCGGCGGGAGCTCACCGGCAGTCTCCGTGCCGGCACGACCTGCCTTGGGCGGGCAGCCCGGGAGCGGCAGCAGCCGCACGGAGGCAGCGGCCGGCTCCCGCCGCCGGGGGGCGCGGCTGCGGCGGCGCCGCGCGGGGCGGAGCGGGGGAGCCCGGGGGGCGGGGCTCGGGCGGGGCGGGGCGGGGCGGGTGCTGGGGCGGGGCCCGGAATGGCAGGCCACGCCCTCCCCCCCGCAGCGGCGCAGGACCACGTGCCGGCTGGGCCAATCAGGGGGGGAGTCAGGGCGCTTTAAGAGCCGCGCGCCAGTGACCGCGCGCTGCAGCAGCGGCCGCGGCGTTGCCATGGAGACGGCGGCGGGGCCGGTCGCCATGGGCACGGCGGCGCCGCCGGGCGGTGGGCGGCACGCGCTGCTGGCCGTGATCGGGGAGATCGGGACGGAGCCGGAGCGGGGCGCGCTGCGCGGCGCCCTGGAGCGCGGTGAGCAGCGGGGCCGCGGCGGACGCGATCCCTGCCCCTGAGAGCCGCGGAACTGCGCGCCTGCCGCGTCGTTCCTGCCGGCGCCCGGGACGAGGCGGAGCTGCCGGTGCCCTCCCCGCCCTGCGGCACCGCCGTGTCGCCGCAGGGCTTCATCCGACTCCTCCCGGAGGGACGGCGGCGGAGGCCTGCGGGCGGTGGCCGCGGGATGGGTCGGGGCGCTGTCGGGACCGCGGGGCGGAGGCCGAGGCTGAAGCCGCGGGGCTCAGTCGGGGCCCGGGCGGAGGGCGAGGCCGGGCGGGGCTCGGATTCCCGGCGCAGTGCGGGGCTGAGCTCTGCGGCATCTCCCCTGGTCATTGCTTTATATCCATTAGTGACATATAGCTACAGCAGTTTTCGAACGTCTTAAAGCTTAAAGACATTTCGTGGTTCTCTTTCCCCTCAGTCTTTATTTTAGTAGTGGTTTGGTAGGTTACATCTTGTTTCCATCTGACTCCAAAATTCTGTCTTAATGGACGAATTGTCTTGCTGGACTGTTCACTGTGGTCCCAGGGATGGCTGTGCACAGGGGTCTGCTGTAGTGTGGCCTCTCCCTGTCTATAGCTGCATGGACCAGAGTGAGGGAGGAGTATTCACAGTGACCTGCTTCAGGAATGACACAATGCAGGATAGATCTGCCATAACATTTTTCTTCTCTGTTATCCATATTTTAGTAACATCCAGAGGTCTTGGCAGTGAATTAGCTTTGTATATTAGACGCAGTGTTGTTTAGAAGTAAGGCAGAAGGAGGTGCTGAGATGATAGTTCTTCCCTTGTGGCAGTTTCTGATAGTTTCTGACCAAAAGACAAAGGCGAGCTGATCAACTACATCAGGACCTTAATGGAATCCTTCCTCTAATAAGCAGTTAGTACACCTTCGTGAAATAAAATGACAGCCTTCTGACTCACCTTCACTCTTCCCCTCAGCTCCCCACTTCCAAGGCATGTTGGTTTGAAATAACAGTCATAAGTATTGGCCAAACTGTGTTATTCAGAGATAATTCTGTGACTGTTTTCTTCCCAAGCGTCAGCATTACTGAAGAACAGATGCAATTTAAGAAAAGGGTGGGTGTAAAAATGTCAAATATTGTCCAACTTCTTCACTTCTGCATCTTTTCCAGCTACCTCTGTTAGCAGGCCACTTTGTTAATGAGGAGTATTTAATTTCCTTTTTCAAGGGATGGCTTTAGTTCAGGAGTGGTAGATCTGATTATGACCATCTGGCCTCTGAAAGGCCTTCTTTGAAGGGGCCACTCTTGCTTCTCGCCACAGCAGGGTGATCATCTTCACTTGGCACTTCACTGAACTGGTGTGCCAACCTACATCCTTATCCATTGTCTGAATCTTTGAAATGGTGACAGATCAGACTGTGAACTAAAGGATTTCACTCTGATTCTGTAGTCACATGCCAGTAACCTGAGAATTCCCACTGCAGAGGAAAAACATGCTGTTTGCAACATAAATTGTAACTGTCACAGTAGAAATAAGTTCTACAGTTGGCCTTCTGTGACTAGAAACCTGCTGAAATTCTGCCAAATGTAAACACTTTTATTTGCATGAGAGGGAGCCATTTCAGCAGTATTAGTACGTTACTGGCAGTAGAAGTGAATCACATAGATCTGGAAACCTGGATTTCAGTCTTTCCTCTTACATTGAATAGGACCTCCAGCAAGTTAGTTTTCTCCACAATGAAATGGAAAGGTGACCTCTTCTTAAAATGGACCAATATGTGCAAATTGAAAGATATGAAAAATGAGAATAGTTAAAATGACAGCAATCTTGAGACTTGTCAATAGTCTGCATATTATGATGTTGTAGATAGCTGCACTCTTGATTCAGGGAGTTCAAGAAACGTAGAAATAATGATTCCTACTTAAATGTTAGCTGCTTGTAGAGGGCTCATGTGAAGGTAGAACAAGTTGCTGAGCAGTGACTATACAACAGATGAAAAAGCTAGGGTTTGTTTTGTGTCCTGTTGGCTGTGGCACCCTGTCTCCATTAAAAACAAAAAAACCAAAGACCTCCCCACCCCCCAAAAAAAAAAAAAAAAGCAGATAACAAAACCAACAACAACAACAACAAAAAAAAGACACACAGACACAAAAAAAAAACCAAAGATTTTTTTTCAGTCTATAAATCTCCTGCCCTGACTGCTATAAAAAGTATGTTTTTCCAGACTTCTTTCTATACCATGGTTCAGGAGAATGCAATAGTGGCTACAGGGCATTATAGGAACCTGCTAATTTCCAGGTGTAGAGCTTTGTAGGCTGTGACACTGTGAATCTATGGGATATCTGGACAAAACTTTTTCCAAAATACTGTCTGAAAAATGCTAGTTTTATTTTTCTGTTACTGTGTTACTTTTGTCTAATTTTAAAACAATATCTGTAGGACTAGGTCTAGTACTGGGGAGAAAGGCCAAATCTTTTAAGCTAATTACCTCAGCAGGAAATAAAACATTCACACGGGCATAAAAAATGAGATGGAAAACTGATGAGTCACATGATCCCTTATTTAGGCTTTGCATTTGCAAAGAGCTTGAATATTTACTGTTATTGTGGTATAGTTTGCACTCCCATAGTAGAGGATTCTAATCAGCAAGGCTTATGTGCCATGAAGTGATAAATTGGAATTGTGGCATATTTGTAGAGATTAAGAGTAAATTCAGACTACGTGTAGGGAAGAAAATGATGAATAAATTGTTGCAAGTGAGATAATTCCACTTTTCCCTTTCTTGCTCTGAAAGAGCACCTATTCTTTCTGCAACCTAGAGGATGTAGCAGTACCTCAAATAGCACTTACTGCTGCAGTAGGACACGATGACCATGACACAGCAGCTAGTCAGCAAGATTTGCCCTGCAGAGTGCCACCTTGTTCCTGTCCAGGTCAGAATGCTTATAACTACTGCATTGAGATTCTCTTACACTGGACATTTTGTTAAACAATTATGCTCTCTTGGAGTGTAGGATAGGAAAACACTTTTTCCATCTTCTTGCTCGGTGTGTTTTGTTTGTTTGTATACCGTGTCCAAATTGAAAGGTGCTGTGCTGGTAAGTTGTTTGGTTTTCTGTGGTTTTTTCTTTTCTTTTTTTTTTCCCTGAAGCTCAGATAATTTACTGAGGAGTTTTTGTGCAGTCTGAAGTGAATACTGTTAATAAATAAGCATAAATAAGCTTTGTTACTCCACTGTGTCAGCTGTCACCAGAAAAAGAAACCCAGCACAAAGGTTTTTCTTTTAGCTGTTGTAGATTCTATAGGCCTTGAGGCTACTGACCTGTGTGATTCAATGATTACTGTGTCTTGGTATGTATAGAAAGCTGGAGCCCTTGAGGATCCTCTCCCACCAGTGGCCAGCAAAAGCTGTTGCACAACATGGAGAGCTAGAACTGCAGTAAATGGGAATGATATCTCCATAGAAATTAACATGATTACCTTGAAAGGAAGTAGATAATAGAGGCAATAAAACTTTTATGTACTTTATGCAACTTTTATGTATTTTATGCAAGAGAGATGGTGAAAGAACTTTCAGTGAGGACTCCATCAATAAATACTGGAGCTGAAATTCTTGTTTCAGTTAACCTTAGAAGTCTGTGGCATTGGCCTTCAACATCTGAACATCAGCAGTCATCAGCACCAGATGCTGGAGTAAGGATTTGTAGTGATGTCCTGCTTTTGTTCATTGTGGCACAGTGTAGAGTCACACCATCTAGGAAAGGCTGCTCCCTACTGGGATGTGAAAATCTGTGGTCTGTAGTGTTTGGTGTCCTCCAGAATGTACACCTGCTCACATTGAGGTTTGAAGGTGACTTCCCCTGTATGGCTTGGTGCCACTTGCTCTGGGAGCAGAAGCACCTTCCTGCTGTGATATGAAGGCACCTAGCTGGCAAAGATTATAAAGATTAAAGAACAGACTCAAATGGTCTCAGTAGGATCAGTGTCCTTGAAGGAGTGATTAGGCAGAGTGAGTTGGAGGGGTAGAGGGCTTTTGTGGCTTGGAGGATGCACAGGCTATAAGGGCAAAGAAGCTGATGTCTCTGAGCTTTCCAGTAGCATAACCACACAGTAGCCCATCTTTACTGGTGACGAGTGCTGGAGAGTGCAGATGTAAAATTAACATAATGTACTTGTTTGTTAAGGGCTAGTGTAATTCATTTGGCCTCATCTCCTGTTGATTTCCCTTGCATGAAGTCCAGGTTGAATGGAGACTTGCTTACTGCATGTCCTTCATGGAACACTTCATTTCTTCAGGAAGAAATGTCTTATACAAGGTAAGTATCTTATGGTCCTCTGCTTCTGAAGGCCTTCTCCATCCTAAGTATGCTCATCTAGTGGAGCATCCCTGGTCTTTGGGTGTCCTACTCACCTTTCTTTCTCCTCTTCTGTTTCTGGAGTAGATGTAATGACAAGGACAGCTTACTTTTTCCTTTTTTTTTTTTGTTTGTTTGTTTGTTTTTTACAGGAATTCGTTCCTGGAACATTAACACTCTATACTGTGATCTGAATCATCAACTGCGGCTTTTTGTAAATCGACATCTGGCTCAATTTTCTTCTGAAGTCAAAGGTCAGATTTTTGGTTTATATGCATTAACTTTTAACTCTTGTTTTGGGTCTGGAAAGAAAAACCAAACCAACAACAAAGAATAAAACTGATTGTGATTCAATTACTGACTTGTTCGCCCAGGATTCTGCAGAGCTGAATGAGAAAGAAAAACAGTCTTAATGGTATGTTGGATGCAATGAATTTACCCTAACATTACATCTCTTACTACTGAGAATAGAGTTGAATAAAAATATGTGCTGTTTTAAATTAAACTAGTTAGAAGTTCAAATCTATCTATGTACCTTCTGTATCTTACTCAGATGGCATAGTTTACCTTGTAAGCTATTTATTATCGATCTTTTCCTCTGAGGTTTTAGAATATGTTTTCATATGCACAAAAGGTGTTGCAAGTAGTGTGTAAAAGTAGCCAAATGACCTTTTGGATTTGTAATTTTGAAGCTCCCTTTCCTGAGAACAATGAATAAGAGCATTATAAAAATGGCACCAACCATTAGAAATTGGGTTTGCTTAGCTTGTGCTCTGTTTATAAAACTTCTATGTAACATATGTTAAGTTACTATAATAAGCACAGATGACACTTGCAAAACCTAGTTTATATAGGACTATCTTATAGTTCATTGTATGTTTTACACTCTTGTCAAACTTCTGAATTTTTCCAATTGAGGAAGCTGTTCTCCTAATGGACAGCTGTGAAAGAAAGTACCTGGACTCTTCTCAAATGTGCCACTGACTGAGAGGTCTCACCTTCTCTGCGAATTTTTAACATGGGGATGGAAATTCTCCCTCCTTGCAAGATGGTGTGTGGATGTGTGTACACTTACGGGATTAAAAAAATATGTATGAAACATATAATTTGAAACACTTGGCAGATCTGTCTCAATTTGAAGTAGCTGCAACAGGGCCTATTGTATAAATAGCCTAGAGCACTAATAAGTTACCATAACATTTGCCCAAGAATTCTTCTAAGTCAGACTTAAAACATCTGGATTAATATTAGCAAAATATATCCTACTCAATTCCCTAGTGTAGTCCCTGAGGACTAAGGGGTGATGAATGTGCCCTAGCTTTGTTCCTGAGGAGCAAAGGGTGATGAATGTGGTGGCAGTATATGAAGAGGTTTCTGTGATGGATCTGTGGAACTGCAAGTCTGTTAACCAGCTGTCAGACCTATTGAGCTAAACAGCAGCAATTACAATAGAAGGCAGGATTAGTGTCTATCTGGGAAGAGTCACCATTGGTTCTGCAAAGGGAAATTCTGCTTTTCAAATGTCTTATAGTTCTTCAAAGAGATCAGAAAACATGTAGATGTGTGGTTTAGTCTACCAAGCAAAAATATTTAGAGAATCTAAGTCTATGAAGTCTAAGAAAGCCTATTGGCCACAGAATTAGGGGCCAGGCTTTGGTATGCAGAAGTTACTGACAGAAGGATGGGTAAACAGAACTTCTGATATAAACTGTGTATATAAACATCTGGTCCTGAACTGAAAGCTTGAAGCTTTACCTGGTGTTAGTCATGCTGCCACTCTTCTTTAGAGCCTTCATTTACACACCTACAGAATTTCCCATGGGACTATACATTCCAGCTAGTTCTGCATAGTTTCTGTATCTAGTATATTTTTTGGAAAAGGAAAAGCATAGCTGCCTCTCAGCAGCTTCTGCTTCTGATGTGCTTAGCAGTAGGGATGTGAGAGATTCTGGTCTGGGGATCTAGTAGACATGGATTGGCCTTTGGACCAGAGGTATTACTATAGGCGCTCCTTGGTTTGTGACAAGTGTGTACATGTGGCACACACAATTTCTCTAATAAATCTCCCTGGCAGCACTTAAAGCCAGAACATCCAGACATAGAAAGACTGGGATTATGGGGGTCTAAAAAGAAGCTTTGCCTCAAGTTAGGTACTTGCACATTTCCTGTCTGGACCCGTGTTTATTCAGTAAGCATGGATCTTGAAATGCAGCAAGATGATCTGTTAGAGGCACAGGGAGAGTGTGTGAGAATAATGGATACAATTTAAAATGTGTTAAGCAGCTATATGGGACTGTGGAAAATTACTGTCTGTACAGGAAGATTGTGCAGGAGATGGTGTATCTTGAACGTTGAAAAGCTTAAATTGAGGATTTATGCTATAATCCTAGGATTTACCTGATGGTGGTAGATCTTGCATGCAAGACAGGTTTCTCTCAGTGACAGCAGTAAGCTATGGTTATGGGATGGTTTGTGGGGAAGACTGCTACAAGTGAAATTTCAGGTCACAACTGATAATGCAATCTAGAAGAAGCTCAAAATGTGAACTGGGAACAGTCTTGTCTGCATTCCATATGTACTATGAGATAATACCCTTTTGAATATAGCTGCAGTTTTAAATGCTGTTTTAACTTTGCAGTTTCTGCTTGAGCAGCTATTTTTTACTGACTACTTTGGTGGTAAAGAATCTTTATAATTTATGGGGTTTTTTCAAATTTTTGCTGTTTCTTGTTGGTACATGTGGCTGCAATAATCCCAAGCATTGCTCTTTCCAGCTGATTCCTGTCACAAGCATCCTTAGATGTTTCTCCTGGATAACTGGTAAAGAATATCTCTGTGGGACTTGCAAGCACCCCTATGATCTACCAGTTAGACATACTTTAGTCAGTTACTCCTGTGTTCTGTAGGAATACATCTTCTCTAAGGCTGCTGTATGTTAGGGCAGGTATTGGTACTGGTTCAAGCCAAAGGTGCATGCAGCACAGTGACAAAAAAAAAAATAGATGCATGGGCAGGAGTGTAAGATGAGTCTGTAAAAGATTTCTTCCTTGTACTATCCTGGCTCATATCTCTTTCCAGCTCATGGAGAAGTGTGTTTTCTACTGTTTAGTAACAGCCCTTTTCAACTTCACAAAGTTTTTCAGTTTTTCCCTGGAAGTAGAGGAAGCAAGGAATAGAATGGTTCATGGACCTGTCACAGGAAGAAACCTGCAACTGTATCTTATTTGCTTGGATTCTTATTCCTGTCTGGTCTCATTTTGATATATCTTCCTATATTGGACAATCCTGTCCAATCTGGTTATGTTATAGGTCTGGCATATTTGCCTTCTCATGATTTCTCCAGATTCCAGAGGCCAGACTTACCTAATGGTTTCTATCCCAGATATTTCATTTTATATTTTATATTAATGCCTTCCAGATCTACCTCTTTGGGATGCTGGGAACAGAAGTATGTAGTGTTACAAGTGGGCTAGAGCTATGCATTTATACAGTGGCACAAGGTTTTTTTCCTTCCTTTCCTGATTTCTGACTGCTGCTGAGCAGTGAGCTGACTCATTAATAGAACTGAGGTTATAACCCCAAGATAGCCCAGTGTTAAGGGTTAGCTCTGGTTATCAATAGCTAGTGTAACTTTATATGAGATTTATACTGATAAATAAAGGGGCAAATGAAACTCAGCAGTGTGAAGTTTCCCTGGCAGTTCATCTGCAGCCATACTTGGTACTATCCATAAACTTTGCCACCAGTCTGCTTTCCTCCTTTTCAGGTAGTCTGCAAATGCACAGTGAGCAGCACAAGTCACAGTGTAGGCTTATATGACATGACTTGGAAAATAATGATTGCACTATATCAATACAACCTTTGAGATTTTGACAAGCTTATTTGGTTTTTATTAAGAAGGAAGGTCATATTTTCTGTAAAGCCATGCTGATTGACATTAATTTAGTATTCTATTTGAATCTTTACTGCTGATGGGTTTTCCAGTCTCCTAGGACTTAAATGCCAGAGTAGTGGAGATCATATTGGAAGCTGAGAGCTTCTTAGTCAATCTTAGATCTTGTACAAGAAATTTTATTTTGCATAGGCTTGGTCTGAATGCTGCAATCGCCCACCATTGTTAAAATTTTATTGTCCCCAAAATATATTTTAATTTCTTTCAACTACAGAAAATAAATATTTACTGAATGTTTCTGGCTCTATTTGACCTGCAGAACTTAGTTTTAAAATGAGATAGCATTAAAACATCTGCTAAAGTTGGTAAAATAAATGCTTTTATATATGGTCTTACATGGTTTTGCTTTTGTGCACGAGACGTCCTCTGGACATTACACATCCTCAGAGTTCTCTTTTCTTTTATGAAGCTGGACAGAATTTTCCCCTCAATATTCAGTGGAGGAGCTAACAGAACCAGAGCAGCTGTGAAAAATTGATTCCTTCATAGGAATTATGCTTCCCATGAGTAGATGGGAAGATGGGATTCATATCATGCATCTGATGCCAGTACACTGATGCTGCTTTGGCAGGCCAGGGAGTTGTCAGTCTTCATCTCTGTTTGCCTGTTGTATTTCAAACTGTTCCTTTGTTCCTACCATGTGTTTTGAGGTTCTCACTGTGACACCCAAAAGGCTATGGTGTGAAAATAAGAAACCAAAGCCTCGGTGAGCTGTTTTGAACTTCAGCTCAGCATAGGCTCAGCAAACATCAGTTTTTTTCTTTTGTGCTATTCTGCCCAAACATGGTTACATGAATTTTAGCCCACCCCCACTTTCAGTCAGTAAGTTTTAAATTGACCCTCTGCAACTCAAATTTTTGTACATTTGAAATTGCTGAGGCTTCAATGAATCCTACAGGATATACTCATAGAAAACATCATTCTTATAAAAGAACCAAATTTTCTCAGCTTCTGTCCTTCTGTTAAGCTCCTCTGCTGAATACTGAGAGGGAGATTCTGTTAAGCTTTTTAAAAAAGGTAAGATCAAAGGAAATGTCTTACTAGTTGAGATCAGTGGTCTATCACGCCAAATTGATTTCCTGGTTTTCTGCTGGCATTCAGTGGAAGCAAATCCTCTTCCTCCCCCCAACCCCTCCTTTTTTTTTTTTTTTTCCCATTAACTGGTTCACGTGTTCATTAAGGGGAAATAGTCAGCACAAGAATTTCTGCTGCCACTACCACTGTGGTGGTAAATAGTGGAGAAAGACCTCTCTGCCATAGGTGTTCTGTGTGGGGCTTCTCTGGTGCAGGGGTGGTGGGACACTGCTGTGGCAGAAAGCCAAGGCAGTACAGGTCACTGCTGTGATCCACCTGCTCGCTCTTCTGTCATTGCTTAGGTCTGGTGTGTGTGGGAGCTGCTGGCAAAGCTGTCAGTAACATGCTAGAGGGGGATTTCCTGATGCAGGCATACTTATTGGAGAGAAAATCTTCACAAACCAGACTGTTTTGATATAATTATTCAACTAGAAATAAATCACTATAGTTCTTTTCTGCTCAGAATTAGTCCTTATACAAAAGAGTAAAAAATAATGTTTGGAAATGTTTTTCCTGTGTTTTCTGCATTTTATCTCCACACATAATTAACTTTCCAATTCTGTGAGTTTCTTAGCTCAAAACTCCTAGAGTTGAAATCACCCCAGTTGTGAATTCACTGGTTGCATTTCTAAAGTTAGAACTTGCCTTACTAAATTGTTACTTTTGCTTCTGAAACCAGATGCTGTGGTTAAATATTGCTGGCAGTTCATGGAATTCAAAATGTTGAACTATATATGGAGGCAAAAAATAACTGGGTTTATCCTGGAACAATCTTTCTTATCCTTCGAGGACAGAGGAGGCAGTGCATTGAGCTGAGCCAGGCCTGCTGTGCTGTCTGTCATATAGAAGATTTGAGAGGTCAAGATCTGTTTGAATGGACCTTGAGGGAAAATTAACCCTTGAATTTGATAGAAAAGGAAAATAATTGAGATCTTTGGGAAAGGGTTGGACCTTTCTTCAGGACATAATATAAAACAAGCATATTTTGTTTTTTTTTTTTCTTTATTACTTTGTGTCTTGGTAGGTGTGACTGGTTTTCCCTTGTTACCTTTTAAAATTTACCTTTTCTTTGTTACCTATTAAAAAAGAAAGCTTGAGCTTGGGCTGTGCTTAAGGTAGTAGTTTGGGAATAACTCAGCGGTTTTGATTTCTCAGGCCTTTTTTAAATGGCTTTGGAATATATTCTGAATTTATTTTAAACAGTGGAGTTTGCTCCAGTGATGTTGGTACTCATCTCAACAACAACTCATCATTGCAACAGTGATGTTGGTAGAACTTTTTAGGATGGTTGAGTTAGATGAGGCTTAAATTTCTGATGGTTAAAAAAAAGGATAAAGATCTCTGAACAACACAATAGGACAAGGACATAGATTTCTTTCATATGACCTGATCTCAGTGTTTCATTCATATTTTTGTACACTAAGGCCTATTCTGGATTTTGTCTGCCTTCACTCTGACAGTAGCTAATGTGGAAATTTACAATGACTATTTACAATGTTATGTGCCTTCAGGTAAGTGAATGCTTTGAATTTGACTTACTCCTACTTCTTTGCCTCTGCAGTTTTAGAGAGTACTAATGATTCTGTAGAAAAATCTGCAGTAGACAGACTTCTATAAAGAAAATTCTCCTGAGATCACTGTTCTAAAGATGGCATTTGCTTGCATTTTTATTCCTGTTTCATGGGGACGAATAATTCAAAGTGATAATTGATTTCCCTTCCTCCCCTCACCACACCCCCACCCCCTATTTGTTTTCCCTCTCTGGTTTCATCTGAGCTAGATCTTTGCAGGAAAGCATGTGCTTCAGTGCTGATCTTCTCATACAGGAGAGCATAAACGCAGGAGGGAATAGTGCCTGAAATGGATGTCCTGTTTGATCCATGTCTGAAGACTATTGGCATATTTCTCATATTTTTCCTTCTTCTTGACTAAGCAGATTACAAGCAGAAAGTGTCTAGAAACCATGACATCCTAAACAATCACACAATTTACTAGCACTAGTTTGGAGGGACTATCTTTTTATCTCTTTAAATCTAAAATATGCCTGAAAGAGCAATCTCTGTTCTGTAATAATAGCGTATGGCTATTTCTGTAGTGTCTTTGCATGTAGCAGCAACTAGATCCTGTCACTATTAGTTTTTCCTAGAATTTTCACTTTGTCTTCAAACCTGGATTCATTTTGAGAGAAGCCTCCAAACAATGCTTGTTAAAACTGCCTGAACATGACAGGTAATGGGTTCTACAGCCTCACAAAACGTGTCAGAGCTGTTTTGTATTGCTTACATAAAAATGTCTGCATGTCAGCATCTTGGTTTCCAATTCTAAATGTTACACAAAAAAAGCACCACCTCTGGTGGTTTTATGAACCCGTGCTAAGGGCCAATAAAAAAAATACCCCTTTTTAAGCAAGTCATCTCCAGTCAATGTCACAGCCATGTAAACATGGAATTATATACAGAGCATTGTTAACCTTCCAAATATATGTTGTCTTGGCAATCTTACTTGTGCAACTGCCAGTTCTAAATTCTACTCTATCCTCTCCGTAGCCTTCCTTTTGGTTTCTCTGCCAGGCTTAGCTCCTGCCTGCCATTTGCAACACCTTCATTGTTGCCACTGATGCCTGTTGCCTCTCTCAAGATCCTTCTGTGATTTTATTGTCAGAGCTATCCTACCAGCTCCTTGTCTGTAGAGCATTGTGGCATTTGCTACCCAAATAACAGGCAGGGCACCTGCTGTTATTGGTGCCTCTGGAATGATGCTGCTCTCCATAAGGGTGTTAGTGGCCTTTGCACCCCTGTTCAGGCCTTGAAGACAGAGTTAAAGGAGCAGGTTCACAGGAAGCCATTTCTGGGGCATCTGGTACCTTTTCCAACAGGTTACTGTCTGATTCAGGGCAAGAATGGGATCTGAGGCAGTTAAGCATGTCTGGAAGGAGAAAACACCCTCTGCACAAAAAGGAATCTTGCACTAGGATTTGCTCGTGTAATTTCTCTCATATTGCTTTGGTTGCATTTCTTTCTTAATTTCAGTCACAGACCTGGCTTGTCCCTCCTTCTTTGCTCTCTGTGTCTGAGGGGAAATGTGAGAAGCTTTGTTGTGTCTAGGGGTGCCTTTGTGTTGGCTTAGAAGGACAGCCAACTCCAGTGCTGACAGAAGGCATTATAGATATATGCTGCTGCTTCTTGGAAATGCTCTGGGACAAGTCTATTCTTGAGCCCAATGTAATTAGGAAAACACTGGGGTTTTATCCCAGTGTCACTAAGAAATCACTGGGATTTGATCCTGGTCCCCCTCTCTCATCTGCCACCCTTCTAGGTGCTAAGGAACCATGTTGCACTCATATAGGAGCACAGTGCTGTTCTCTCTGTGCTCTGGTATTTGCCTCAGCCCCTCTTCTCATGTTCCTTCTGGCCTCTTAGTACTGCTTGTGTTTGCTCCAGTTTTACAGCCTTGATTTATAAACCTCTTTATCCTTTCCACCGAGAGTTCTAGACAGGTCATCTTCCATTGTTTTCCCTAAAGGTTTGCAGTTGCTGAGTTAAATTAGGATCACCATTTTTAAAACCTTATTTTCTGGAGCAAGAAGGACCAGAATGTTGCCACTGAAAATTCACAGGGTTCATGAATTTGTTTAAAGTTGAAATTGGAAAAGAGGTTGATAGCAGGTGCTGACAGTCTCTCTGGGCCTGCATTAGGGATGCTATTACCACAAAAGTAAAATCTTACTTGAAGAAGAAAATTATACAAAACTAAATGGAATGGATGATTTGGGCTCCTCACCTTTAAACTTGTAAAATTCTGCATTAGGTTTGCTAATTCTCAATAGCTCAGATAATAAACACTTCTTGGGCCCTGAAGCATCAGAAAGATGAAAACATCATTCTCAAATTAAGGAAGAGAAGCCTAAATATGTAACTGTATTGTTATATTTAACAACAACAACAATAATAATAATAATAATAATAATATATAAATGTACCCGCAAAGCAACCTGAAAGAATAAAATACTTTAGGGATCAAAGTATTTAAATAGGATAGTTTAAATAGAACTATACTGACAACCAAAGGGTTGTCACTATATTTCAGAAATGGTTATTTAAAAATAAGGAAACTTGACAAAAGTGGGAAAAACCTCTTTGGTCAGAATTTAAGCTAACATACAGATTAAAAAGATACATATACCTGTAAATAAGAAAGGAGATACAACAGTTGCAGAGAAAGATACAGTATTCAGCAAAAAGGAGTGTCCTTTAAATACATCCTAGTAAAGCCTGTAGAAAAGTGTAAAAATTGCTGTACCTAGACAGAAATTAAGATAGCCAAGAGGATTTTGGGAATGATTTGCCAAAGACTTGAACAAGTCATTGGTTCTTTTGTTTGATTGAAAGCAGATAGCCTGTGGAAATCAGTAACTGGATAGTCAAAGCAAATAAATCTTCCAAATGCAAACAAATCCTTCTGCTTCTTGGCAGTTTTTTTCTGTCCTGTGTGCTGTGGTGAGAGCTTAATGCTTCTGCTCTTGGACGTACTGCGATAGCCTTGTGCAGTGAGAGCTTGAGAGCTGGGATGCAGACTAATGGAGAGGTCAGTAGAACTCTGCAGTTCATGCAAAGGTGTGGAGAAATAAATATATTTTACTCAAAATAATATCTGGGCTGTGTCTGGGTCAGGCCATGATTATTCTTTGTCCCAAGGCTTTTAGAAGATAGTATATTCTTGATTAGAATATATTTTCTTATTAAAGCCTTTGGCCTAGAGTTTTTAAGAAAATCAAATGTTTTTGAGCTTAAGATGGTACGCAGCTTGGAGCTTTTGTTCAGAGAAGCATGACCTTTAGACTCACTGTAAAACTTGTGCTTTAGCTGTAGTCCTTGATATCTCATACTTCATAGAAACATACAGCCTTAATTTATATAAAACTACTTTAAACGTCATAGTAGAGAAAAACATGGAGATGTGACCCTGGCATTTGAAAATAATAGAAAAACATTTCAAGAACTGACTTTTTATATTTATGCTAGCTTCGGGAAAGACCCTATGTCTATAGCTTTTTATTATTTATGATCCAGGACATTCCTGTCAGTGTGATACTGGCTAAGGTATGTAGTCATGAAATAAGTGTTCACATTTTTAACAGTTTAATTCCATGCTTAATTCCATATCCTAGTCAGAAAGGACCTACATCTAACATCCCAGGAAGCTTTGTGGCCTTTTCAAAGCCATGAGGACAGGGAACAGCCCAAAGACAGGATCTTTGTTTCAAACCACAGTTGTCAGTTTGACAAAATGGAAAAAAGTGGTTTGAGGTTTTTTAGCATAAATAGGGAAAAATTCCATATCTCTTTTCTAATTCAATACCTAAAATAAATCTATCCTTGCATCAGAGAATAACAGTGTCTTTAATCTTTCATGTTTGAGTGGTCGTTGGACCACTCAAAATAATTTTAGTGAAGCTTATCTTTGTACTGATCCTGGTGTCTGGTCTGTGAGGTTCCATAACTGTCAGATGAATCTCCGTATCTCCTGAAGGACTGAAGAAATGGAAATTACCTTGATCATAGCTCTAGGTCTTCCTGGTAGAAGCTCAGTGCCCTTTTTTTAGGAACTGGAAGAGCCTTAAAAAGCAGTGAGTGCTTCCCTTATTAGTTCCCGTTTGCTTTTGATGACTACTTTTAGGCTTAATGCTAAATGTTGTTTTCTTTAAAAGCTAAAAAGAAGAAATTATTTGCAGCTGCTACCTGAGCATATGAAGGCAGGAGGGCTGCCTCAGAGAACACGTGTGCAGGAGGCTTCTTAGGCTACTTGAATAACAGGTGCATGGTGAAGGTAGCAGCTGCTCTTCAGTTTTGAGAAGTGTTTTGCGGGTGAAACAGTACACATATGCCAAGAACTGTGCTTTGTGAAAACCACCATACCTTGTAAATTACTTTTGCTTTGTAAAAAAAACCACTTGCAAAGTATAAAAATATGCATTCCAGTTTGCTGTGGTGTGAACATGTAACCAAGACTGGAAAGTGAGAGGGAAACTAGAGATATGGTAGATGCACCTCCCTTCAGACATTAATTTCATAGAGATAGCTGTTTCTGATGTAAATCCTCAATAGCAACTGGAATACGCAAAATTTTTGTGACTTAAGAAGTATTTTGAGGCAAAAGAGAAAAGGCCATGATATATTGTTGAAACAATATTGTTTCCTTGTAAAATAAGATCATGGATGGAAGATAACAAATTGGTCTGTTTATATATTTAAAAGGTTTTAAAGGATATCTGGCTAGTCCATGCTTTAAGGTGTACTTGGGTGTGTGTTAATATGAAGGAATTTTGAAACAATTACTAATATTAGGAGATGTCCTGATTCGACAGTAAAATCTAATTTTGCTTCTTGAAATAGAATATATCAACATTAAAAAAAAATCAATGCGGAAGGAGATCATGCTGCTCAAGATATCCTGCTAGGGGCTAAATTTCATCACTGTTGTAGTGGGTGTAGAAAAGGAAAAGGCTTGAAGAGTTGTGTGTCACTGCATTAAATGGCCTGGGATATATGCCCTTCCTGAGTGTGCAATGGGAGCTGCCTTCTGGAGTGCTCCAAAAAATCTGCTGATGGCAGTGTGATTTCCAGTGTGGGTCAGTTCTAGACCCAGATTATGTAATCCCCTCCCTTCCCTCCTGCACCATTGGCACTGCTCTCTGAAGTGACAGACATGTCTCAGTGTTATGGGTTTACTAGAAAAGACCCCAAGAACTGCCCAAGGGATGAAATTGTTACTGGGCTACCCACCTGGAGCAGTTCTTACACTGAAGTGAATGATGTAAACTGAAATATTAAGAAGCCTAGTTTATATGAAGCAATAATAGCAAATACATCCTCCTGCTTTGTCTTCAGCACTGCTACATAGCAGCACCTTTAAGGTAATATCTTTTGCTCAGTTTGTGCATCTTTAAACTGAAAGAGGGGACTGCACATTTGGTTTTCAGTCATCTGCATTCCCACTTGTTTACTTGGCTTTTTACTTCTGACTCCTTTTTCACTTTGACTATGCAAAACTCTTCAACTTGTGTTATACTGGTTATAGCGGGATGACAAGTATAATGGGTAGTGATAATGACCCCCCTCTATTTCAGAGAATGTCCATTGTAGTGCACAGGGGACCTGTAGCATGGAGCTATTTTCTTCATAGTTTGTCCTTTGAGTATATTTTAACCTTTGGTCTTTTTTAACTAGAATGCTATGTTACATGTCCAAAACATACAGAAATAAGATGTTTGATCCAATGCATTGATTTTCTTCAGGTTTACAGATATTTGTCAGCGATTGACATCATCTGAAAGCTACAGAAAAGGTTCTGGTTTGGGGGGGGGGTTTAACTTTTAAAATTCAGTGATATTTTTATTTCTGAGCATTCCATTGTGTCTGATAGTCCTTCTAAAATCACTGAGAGGGAGACCTGCTGTGGAGCTGGCAGGACATCTCCAGCTTTCACAGCTAATTCTGGAATCTAGGAGTAAGCCAGCATCATGTATAAGGCAAGCAAGGCAGTGAGAGTGGTTTCAATTTTTGCTGTGGGGGGAAAAAAAATTTAAAAACATTGCTATTGCGAACTAGCACAACATGAAGTAATCTGTAGATTCCAATGCTGGACTGGGATGCCTGAGCCCAGCAAAGCAGAAACAAGGAGGCACAATTATTTGCAAGTACCTTGGAGCTGATGGTGATTATGAAACAAGTTGCAAAGTTCTCAGGAAGCAATGTAAACATTTATTTGAAAATATGCTGGAAATAGGTCTCCAGAGGTCGAATATCTGGTATTCTTGCCTCATTCATTCACATTCATTGTCTGTCCAGTGCGGTGCAAGCTCACCGCTGGCCCGTGTCTGTGCACGAGCAGCCAGGTGCGGGTGTGTGGTGTCAGTCATCTGGGGGGGTTCGTGTCACTTGTCTTTAACCGGAGGAGCAACTCTGCAGCTGGAGTCCGGCGTGCGGTTCCAGTTTGAGACACTTAAGCCGAAGGCACCCCAGGTGGAATGAGCACCCCTCCGTGAGCCCGTGAGGAGAGAGAGGCCCGTGAGGCCTAAGAGTGTTACGAAAAGTGTTCAGGCAGCACCGGAACCCGTGCTGGCTGGGGTCTGACCTGTGTCGGCTATTTCGGAGCGCGGGTCGCCGTTTGACCCTCGTCGGGTGCTTCGCAGCGCGGGACAGGATCTCGGTCCACGGCGTTGCCCGGAGATCGAGAGCCAGAGCCTCGCTGGGCTGGCCGCGGAGCACCGGAGCAGCAAGGCCGCCCGCGGGGTGCCCGGGGCCGCCGCTGCGGGCGCTCCGCGGTCCGCGGAGGGTTAAACCGCGCTGCGCACGGGTGGGGCCGCGGCGGCTCCTCCCCGCCCCCGTGACACGGCAGCCGCTCGCCGCAGCCCGGGCCGTGCCGGCGCATCCTCCGTGCTCGGGCCAGCCGGTCGACGTCGCTTCCCGGCCAGGATGGTAGGTGCATCTTCCTTCCCCGCCGGCCTGGGGCGAGCAGCGAAAGGTGCCGGGGCGGTCGGGAGTGAGGTGCCCCGGTATCGTGTAGGTTGCGGGATGGAGGCAGCGTCGCTTTGTTCGCGCTCGGATGGTGCTCGTTGCTTTGGAAGACGTTGGTCAGCCGGGGAGGACGGGCCCTTCTGGGGAGGTAACGGGGGATATCGGTGACGGCAAGCGGACCTGTCCGGGCTCTGCGCTCCTGTGCGCGGTCCCGGTGAGCTGCTGGGGCTGCGCAGCCCTGGCAGAGGCGCAGGTGAGGAAACGCACCTGCGCGGAGGGGTCATAGCGGGTGCGGGTTTATTTCGTTGGAATTTGTGGGGTTGAGGGGGATAAGTAACAAGAGGGGAGGGTGGCTGCGGATAGAGCTTGGGGTTTCTATGATCTGCGGACCTTCCCCCTTCTCAGCTGCTTGTGCTCGAGTATAGGAACAAAACCCAAATTCCCCAGCTGCTCAGCTGTTTGCTGCACTTGTGTCCTTAACTCAAACACAAAGAAGGACGTATGAAGATGTGTTTAGAGAAGAATCTGGAGAAAGTATTCTGCCTGTCAGTAACGTAAGGAGTCCTGCAGCATTATGTTTTATCCCAGTATAGTCTTCTGACCCTGAAGATGGTGTGGTGCTGGAGAACGGAGGAAGCGGTACAAGGCATCTCACAGATGCTGCCTTTGGGCAAGGCTTGGCAAAAGACAGTATTAGCGTCTGTATCCCCGTTCAGCTGATGCTGGAATGAGGCTAATGCCAGGCAGGAGGGGGGAGGGTTGTTAAGGTAGACTGTCATGCTATTGATTTGATGGAGGAGAGATACAAGGCCTATCTTCTTTTGCAATTTCTCTGTTCTTTGGTGCTTGCATATGAGTAGTCTTGAAGTCTGACTCTAAGCTTCACAACAGTACATTCTTCCAAATGTAAACCAAAAAGCATCCAAATGAGTCCAGTGAGTGGGAGAGGAAAAAGGGAAGGTTCTCCTAAAATGTGAATGATGCAGCCTTTCAGTGGCAGAAGAGGGAGAAGATGTGGCCAATCTTGGAGCTGATTTTCATCCTAGTAGGCTATAAGCAGGGACTTTGTGCTTAAGAAATGAGAATAACAAAATGCTTTCTTTTTCCTAGCAGCAGTCCTTTGTCATTCCTTACCTTGCTGGACTGCCCTTGTAACACAGAGGGATAAGGGGCCAGCTGTCTCTTTATCATTAGCTCTCCTGCATTACCAGTGGTACTGTGTGATGATGACACCTCTGCAGTCACAGACACATGAGGTTCTATTTTAATAGGGTATCTCTGGCATTCCTTAGTGTCGCCACCAGCAAGCTTCTAGTTAAAAGTGTTAAATTATCTGTATGCTAGAGCTGAAATGTGTTGAAGTATTTCAAAATATGGCCTTTTATCTCCAGTGTTCAGAACTAAAGGAGCAAGAGCATAGTTTGGCACTTTGCACAGACCTGGGTATATGGCCATGAATATCTGTCAGACACTGTTGTTTTGGCTAAGAAGGAAAAAGAGAAGAAGCAAAACCTCGTTAACCAGGGAGGGAGCAATGAAAAGAAGTCAGTAGTGATGCCAACAAAAGCTTTCTTAATATAGAAGAGAGGGGGCTGAGAGTGATCAGACCGGGACTGTCAGTGATGTAGGGAGGGGAAAAAGGAGGGAGCTGTAATCAGTGTGTCATTGATCATACACTGAGCTTGGAGGGGAGGAGCATGGCTGCTGCACACTCACACGCAGAAACACAGGCACACACACACACTGCGGCAAATTCTGCAGCTGGTGCCTGCTGGCTTGTGACTGCAGAAGAAACAAGCTCTGGTTTAAATTCTCTAATCTCAGAGACGAGGCTGTTTCTATTCCAAGTTGCTCTGGTTCCACTGTGAAAAGCCCTGCAGGCTGGGCACTGTTCCAGAATGACAGGGATTCCTCTTTCTTCTGATGGGGTAGGGGCCCTTTTGCTGTGTCAGGTCAGTACCCTCCCTGTCTCCTTGATGGCTCCACACTGGTTGGCTGCATCCAGTCTCTGTGTCTGTCCTTACAATTTCTCCAGCAAGTAGTTAATGAGTTGGGACACATTTTTTCTCCCCTCCTTTCCTTTTGTGTGATCTGACAAGGCCAGTCTGTGAGACCTTCTGCCTTACTCCCATTCTGCAGATAGAGAGATGTGTATCTTTGCAGTAATTTCTTTCCTGACAAAACAATCCACCTCCTGTCATGTTCTTTTGCCACTCTTCCTCATTGTCTATCGTGCTGGCATACCTGAGTCACATCCTCAGCAGATGTGGTGGTAAATGGATGGTAGACTGGATCACAGGAGCATGGTGAACAATTGCCAGCTCTTTGGTGAAAGCAGGGAAGCCGCGTGTGTGTGAACAAGAGGTGCAATGTGTCTCCTAAGGGGCATGGCTGGACACCAGGGGAAGCGCAGAAGAGTAGTTTGTCAGCATGAGTTTCTGTGGGATGTGGCTTGTGCTCTTTGTATGTGTTCAGGCACAGACCTTCCTAGGTAACTCCTGGAATGCATCTTGCAAAGGAAGAAAAAACTCAGAAGCAGATAAAGATGCAGTAATACATTCTTGTGATAGGCGTCTGAGTACAGAGATCTTAGTGGGTGCTGCTTCTAGCAGAGCCCAGGGTGCTTGCTACAGGCATTATCACAGACTTTCCACTGCTCCTTGATGGACAGAAGAGAGAGGCCTCCAGTCCTTGAGAGGAGATGCTATGGGAACCCAAAGCAGTTCAGGTAGTCTGTTTAGTACACAGAGACCCGACAGTAGTAGCTGGTTTAAAACACAGAGAGTAACTTCCAGCCTGTTAGTTAGGCAAAAGTACCTGGGGAAGAAGGGCAGGTGATAGAGACTCTCCATCAGCCCAGAAACTGAGTATGGGAGGAAAGAGAGCAAGCTGTGTGTAAATGAACGCCTGAAATTTATTCTAGAGAGAATTTACTGAGATGGAAAAAGATTTTTCTTTCCCCCTCAAAAATAATGAACTTTCTGGATTCCAACACCAGCACAGTAGCTGTTGACAAGTAAGGCTAGAGAAAGTATTGAGCTAGTTTGGTTCTAACTTCTTAGTTTGTATTATTTTTTTCTCCATCCCCTTAGAGGTGCTTGAGTGCATAGTACAAATTCCTCTCACAAATACACCTTCTGTGTTTGCAGTAATCACTTTCCTTCTAAAACATTGAAAATATTTCAATTAAACATTGAAATTAACAAGCTTCTACCAGTTTTTTTGAAAGTTGGTGGAGCAGGCAGGTGGTCAGAGTCAGTGCCTTCATAGGAGCAGTGCACATCTGTTTGTCCTGCACTCCCCGCTCACACGCCAGCTGTCAGCACGTGGCTGTCTGAGCATGCTGCCACTTGCACAGTTGGTAGTTTTGGCTCACAAGTGGAGCTGAGAGTGTGGCAGTGGACAGCAGGGAATGTGGAGGAAGATGGGATTATGATGGTGGAACAGAGCAGGGTGGACTCACAAAAAGCAGTCTTCATTAGTTCATGCTTTGCTGTGCCTAAGCTCTGTGGCTTGTTTTTACCTTTGCTTCACACTAAAGAAATGGAGATAAATTTCTACATGTGGTGACTTTAGATCAGTTTTCTTCTTCCCATAGCTTCCTCTCCAGGATTTCAAAAGTTAGTATTGATGGCAGAATTAGTAATGTATCCAGCTCTTCAGGAAGCTTCTGTCCTTCTGATGCTTTATTCAAAGATGAACGTGAGCACTAATCTCCTTGGCCAGCAGGTTCTTAGTTCTCCTGAGACAGCCCTTGAAGTCTTACTCCACTGATTTCTCAAATGCATAGACTAGTACTGAGTTGTTTTTTTGGTTTTATTTTTTAATGAGGAATACAATTTAGTTTAATTTCTGCTTTTCTGAAAAGCAACATTATTCCAATATCAGTATTTGGAAAGATATTAGTGAACCCTTTATTTGCTTTTGAAAGTAAAAGCTTGAATATTTCCTCCAAGAAGTTGAAGGCTGAGAATCAGCGGTGAAGGAGACTTGCAAATCACAAAGGGACAGGATTCAATATGCATGTCCATATCATAGCTACTGAACAACATTTCAGCAGCTACAAAACTATTAAATAACATTTGTCTCTCTTTGCACGTGTTACTGTCATTCATGCACCTTCTTGGGAAGCCCTGGCAATTTGCTAGAACCTGCCTCAGGGCTGTAAAAGTTCAGTGGTGTTTTTCACAACATGCTATAGCTACAAACTGTGTTAAAAAAGCGTGGCAGCATAACTGGCTTCCTCTATTGACTTTCAAGTTCAGAAATTCAGTTAATTGCTTTTGCACTTTGCTAACCTTTTATTTCACTGAGATATCATCTGTCCATTCTCTATTAAGCTTCAACGTAAAAATTTTAATTAATTGAGGAGAAAAACTAGAAGGAAAAGGTCATTAATACCTCCCTTTAGAAAACTGTCTGAGGAATATTGGTCTGTCATCAGGCACTCCAGATGTTCTTAGAAGAGAAATGGATGAGAAGCCAGTGATTTATCTTCTGGGTGACTAGATTTATGTTCTGAAAAGATAAATTGATAAAAATTGATTAAGAGGGGTAAGTTAAGTTGCAGTACTTAGACAGAAATGCAGACACTACACAAGCCATATAAGAAGTCAATGGCCTCAATCAAAAATTAATCCTTTGCACAACAGTAAAGCATTGTACAGGGTTACAGGGTGGCTCTCTGCACCTTTGACCCACATAGCATCTTTCTGAAGAATCAGCTTGCAGGCTAATAGGTACAAGCGTAATACGTGTTTTAGCCAAGTTCTTGGTTGCTAGATTTATGTGTGAGTTTTATTTGTTATGGCTTTTCTTTCTTGCTGTTGGTCCACACTCAAAGGCAAAGACCATTGCCAAGGAAGAGGGAGGCATGGGAGCAAGGAGGGCTTCCATGCCTGCATAGCTCTGAGGGAACTGAACAAGTGAGAGGCCCTGAAAAGAAGTGTTTGTGGTGATGGAAGCCCCTCCTGGTCCTTTTTATTCTCCCTGGTTAGTAAGTTCAGTTCCTGATACCACTGTGTAATCTGCAAGCTGAAAGAGACCTAACTAGATGGGGTGGCATTTGGAAGCAGGGGCTCCTGGGATGAAATAAGACTTAAGTGAGCTTGTTTCAAGCAGACTGGTAAGAGGCTGTGGCTGAGAGGACATAACGAGGGGAAGATGGCCTGGAACTACTCTGCTAGAAACTTCCTTGGCTGCTTCCAAAGCCCTCTCCCTTCAGTGCTAAATGGACAGGCTCTGTGTTTGTTGGCAGAAGGGACAGGAGACCTTGAAGTTCTCAACTTTGAAATAACTTTTTGTATCACATTCATTATTGCTGTACTCCACCACAAATCAAATCCCAGGAACACAGACCATGCAGAGCATCTATCAAGGGTCAACTGGAACCAATAGTGCAAAGTCAAGATGCAACAAAGAAAGCTGTTGGCAGAGGAGAGCTGCTTTTTCTCAAGGGCTAGCAGAATGCAGTCCTGGGCTTTACCAACCACCTCAGCCACTCAGAGTTCACAGCTGGTTTAATAGCTGTATCTTCGTGAGGGCTGACATTCAGCAGGTCATCCTAAAAACAAGCAAGGGAGAGAAGAAAAGCTATTTGAAATGAGACTGTTAATTGTATGGAATAGGAATGAGGTTTAAAGAGTCCAAACAGTTGCTGTAAATCAGAGGCAGGACTCTCTTCCAGAAATTTGGCATCTCAGTAGCCAAATAGGAGGAAATCTCAGAGTTATTTTCCTTTGTGTACAGCCATCCCCTCTTTTATACAATTAAGTTCTCCCTGCCTCAGGCAGTTCATTTGTCATATTGATCTGCTGAGGAAAAAAAAAAAAAAAGAAATAGAACAGATCATGAGCTGTGTCTCCAAGTCAGTCAGAGTCAGCATTTCCCAGATACTTTTCAAATAAGAGAAACATGCAGTTTTCTTCAGTCTGTGCTATGTTCTGGTTGGAAGAGCATGTGTTCTGGGATGCATATTCTTATTAAAATTAAGAGATAATAAGCTGTCCAACTTAATGATTTACCTCAGTGCCAATGGGAGTGGTTTTATGGGATCTCTGTTTCGGGAACTGGCAGCAACTCCTTGCTGAAGTCCAGCTGACACAGGAATGGGAAATATTAATGTGGTTTCCAAAGGGACCAGCTGTAATAAGTCTGTCAGGAGTTTGTGGAGTGAGGACACCATATAAGAGGGTATCTTAATCTGTGTTTAGATTTTCTTTAGTGGATATAGCTGGAGACATTTAAGAAGTCACAGATTCAACTCCTCACAGCTGGAGGCCATATCTCTGTGCAGGGCTTTGTTCCTGATTTATGTGAATGCCACACACTGTTCCTCAGCAGAAGGATGCAAGGCCTACATGAGTCAGCAAAGCTGCTGCAGTGAACAGAATATTTTTTGTGGCCAATCTAGCACCTGGCAAGCTAGGTAGAAGTGCTTGCCTTATCAATTATCTCAGTGGTGATATAACTTCCAGTTGTGAGGCAGTAACTTCTGGAAATGTATGAAACTGTTTCCAAAGTGAGTACCTGCATCTTTGGTTAGTGGTTCTAAAGTGGCTGAGCGATCAAATTGCTCCTTAGCATGAGTGAGACAGTGTGTGCAATTAGGGAGCAAAGAGATGGTTGCTATGGTTGACATGGTATAGAAATAGAGGTTGCCTGGGAGAGGAGCTGTAGATGGCATGAAAATATCACAGGGAGGAGGGAAGATGGGAAGCACAGTGGTTAGCAGAAATACCTCCTGGGATGTGGCAAGTGCCCACAACCTCCCACACCTTAAGGAATATTTCATTTCCTTCTCTTGCCCTGCTGCTGGTTCACCTTTGTAGTAAATCCCCAGGAGGCACTCGGTCACTACACAGAGCCTGCTCTTACCTTAAAGCATGAACAGTTCTCCTGGCATGCAGTAACGGTATGGTAAGGTGAGTTATGAAATATCTCCAGCATTTTACATAAAAGGAGACCTGAGAACACATTCAGATTCCTCAGCCCTCTTCATCCTGACAGATTCAGCAATGTTTCTAGATCTTGTTCTCCTTCACTGCTGCTCAGTCCTCCCAGAGATATTCTTCTTTCTACTGGCTCACTGCTGTGTTTTTCCTTTCTCTGTCCCTCCTAGTATGGTTCTCAATTAATTTCACTTGTTTACTCTGTTCCTGTTGAGAATCTTGATTTTTCCTTTGTGGAGGTGTCTTGCTGATGCCGTCTTCTTTCTGTGGCTTCTTAAACTAAGTTCTCTAATTGCAGAGTTCTGCAGCTTTTAAGGCTTTTGCTCTGCCTCTGAGCTGTTCTGAAGTTTGTGCCTTTTCTGTCCCAAATCAGATGCTCTCTTCTCTGGTGTTAGCATGTCACAGCTCCTTTTACACTGAGAGAGTTGAAATGCAGCAGTGTTTTGTGGAAGTGCATCTGTGACTAGTTGTCCTGTTTGTCCTCCTGAAGATAACTGTGCAGGTGTTCTGGTTGGATGCTTGAGATAAAGCCCTCAGAGGAGTACAGAGTGCATTACCAGCTCTGCTCTGGCTCTCCTGATGCTCCTGCACATGCTGTGTGCTTCTCTGCTCAGCCCTCTGTGCTGCACTGCCAAACTCCCTGTCAGGGCTGGGTAATTACCTGGTGACAGGTAATCCCTGTCACCCTTTTGTCCAGGTACAGAACCAGACAACAGGAGACCTGTGGTAGCAGCTCTCTGGCCACAGAGAGCAGGCATGGACTTTCCCAGGCATTTTCCTGGGGAAGGTTGTGAGAAAATCAGAGAAAGAATGAGAAACAATTCTTATTTCCACTTGTTGCACCTGCTGTTGTGCATATGAGGAATGTGTTATGGAGATTTGCTTACCAAAGAGTGATTTCTTAATTGGACATTGGATGGTGTTTGGATGGATTGACCAATTAGGTCAAAGCTGTATCGGACTGGTTGTAAGGGTTACTGAGTTTCTTAATAAGTATAGTAGAGGATGATATAATAAAGCAATTGATCAGCCTTCAGTGCTAATTATTACCCGTCTGAGGGCCTGCGGCAACAGAGACCCTTAGTGGATGTGTGGTCATAGTGTAGAGAGGGTGCTCCTCTACCTTCTACTCAGCTTCAGTATAACTGGAATATGAGCAGTGGTGGTCAATATGCCATGTGTACCCCAAATTCTCCTCAGTCTGCAGCTGGGATATTAGCTAAAGCCAAAGCCTGTATCTGGAGATTTGCCCTTGTTAACAGGCATAAGTTGGTGTGGGTGTGCTTTCAGTCTGTATAGAATGCTTTGCTTCATAAAGATGTTTGAATTATCTTCCTTCTCTCTGCACACTGCTTTGTACTTTCCTGTGCTTTGTTTATTCAGTTCCTCCAGATAAGGCGCATCTCCTATTGCAGATCCACAGGACTTTATTTCAGTAGTGCTGTGTTTTTAACTGTCTGACTTGGCATCTCAATATGAAAAATCATCAAACACTATTTTGAAATTTTAATAAAAAATAAAAACTCATACATATATTCCTGCTTAAATGCCATTGACTTCCCCTTCTTTTCTAGGTGCAGTTTAAAACCCCTCATTTTAAGCCCTGGTTGCATCTGTGACCTGTTGGGTGATGGTTTCCACTGCTCCACAGACAGCACATAGCTCTGCCCTGGCCCTCCCTGACAGAGGCTTAGCACTTTGCTGCAGTTTCTTGCCTCTCAACTTTCATATGATTTTCATATTTCTGTTAAAAAATGTTTCCCTTTGCTGGTACACAAGGAGAAAATCACAAAATATCCTTCTGAGAAAATCACAAAATATCCCCTTTAAGGGGATAGATTTTTTCATCTAGCCATTGACAAATAAATATTTCTCTATTTCTGCAGCATGTTTGAAGACTAAAAATAGAAAGTGTATGAAATAAATCTTTACAGTAGACTTTTTTTAGACTATGAAAAGCAGAGCACTTGCTGCGGGACCACAAAGCCATTTCCTCATCATTCTCAGATGCTGAATCATGCTAGCAAGCTAAAACTACAGCACTTTCCCAGTAAGCTTACAAAAATAAGTAGCTACTGCAGCTATCACATGTTGTGTCAGGAGGGAAGGAGGCAGTGAGACAGCCCTTTTGCTGTGATCCCTAGTGATTTGGCTGAGCCCTTTTCTCTGCTCATCTCTGGAAAAGCAACAAAGAGTGGATGTGCCCAGAATTTCTGGGACCGCTGCATTGCCTCAGGCTCTGGCAGGCGGTAGTTAGGCACCAGTGTGCACAGCAGCCACCCACCGAAGACTCAGAATCACTCTTAGCCTTTTCTGGGGGGTTTCTGCCAAGTTCGAGCCGAGTTCTGTTGCTGCAGGGCCCCGCCAGGTAATAATTAGCATTGACTCCATGATTCCAGAAGGCTGCTCAAACACTTCATTATATCATACTATACTATATTATTAAGAAACTCATCACCGTTACAGCCAGTCTGATACAGTCAGACCAGATTGGTCAATCAATCCAAACACCATCTTTGGTAAACAAATCTCCACGACATAATCCACATGTGCACAACAACAGGTGCAGCAAGTGAAGGTAAAAAATGTTTCTCATTCTTTTTTCTGGTCTTCTCACAGCCTTCCCCAGGAAAATGGCTGGGAGCATTATCTGCTGCTCTCTGTGGCCAGAGAGCTGCTGCCACAGTGTTCCTCACTTGGTGTTTCTCTTCCTTACCTTGCCTGAGAGTCTCCTCTCATCTGGCACAACACTGCCATTAAATGGTAAGGAGGAACAGAGTGGGACTTGTCCTGTTATTGTGATAAACACATCCAGGTATATCCCTGGGATACAAGAAACTGTGTTTGAGTTCCTGAGCTGGAACCACCACATGAGGACCTGAATGGTGAATCTATAGTTATTGGCTATGTACTCACTGCCAAAGCAGACTTTGTGTTTATTATTTTTAAACTCCTGAGCATACCTCACTAGCTGGTAGAGCATCTAGGTCTCTGTCAGCCAGAGCTGGTCCCGTCTGCCAGCTGTACACTGTTCAGGTTGCCTGCTGGAGGAAGGACCTCTTCAGGTGTGTGTGCTCTTCAGGTGTTGGGAGTATGATATTTACTTCCAGCAAGGGCCCATTCGCTCCTTTCCCTCACTACTGGACAACATGGGGCAGCCCTGGTCTGGCAGAGGAGTGGCTCCATAGTGCAGTTGAACGCAGACAGGATGAGAGGCAGAACTGTGTATCTGCACAGACAGGATGAGAGGCAGGACCCTGTGCAGAGTTCAGTGCAGAACCTTTTCTCCTTTTCCTCTGGCCTTTACAATCTCCCTCCCGAGGAGCTGTGGTTTGCCGTACTTGGTACAGTCCTGGAGTGCTGCTGAATGACTATGTTGTTTCATTCTCTGAATGGACACCATTTGGGGCTGGATCCTTTTTCTTACATTGGCACTGAAGAAACTGCAGTTGGAGACTTCACAGCCTCAGAATGAGAGTCAGTTACTATCTCAGTGTTATTATATAATTTCAGAGTGAAGGAAATGGCAGTCTTTCAGCTTGCACTAGCTCTGAAAATACATGTGCTTTAAAAACCCTATGCATGGTTTGACTGTCTTCAGAGGTGGACTTTGTTCAGTAAAAATCAGGAAGACCATGTGATCCCATGCTCATCTCTTTGCTGAAGTGTGGCAAAAAGGTACTGAGCCATAGCAATATCTAGGATCTTCTTGTTAGTGTCTTTTCAACAGTGTCCCCTTGAAGAGGGATGTTCATGTCAGCTAAGACAGACAGACGTGAGGAAGAGTCAGTTTTTAATCACTGTGGCTTGTGAGCCTTGATAACATTTTCAGACTCTAAAACTTCTGTATTTTTTATCAAGATATTATTTGCATTCACTTTACAGGTAGAACCTGGCCTGGTAATAAATAATTTTAGGGAAAAGGAGGGGGGAAGGGTGTGGGAAGGCCTAAGAGAGGTAATGAGGGATAAAGAATGCACTTTGGGTGAGAAATGGCTGATTTCTTTGTGGTCAGACAAGCAGTCTCCATCCTGTGGACAGCAAAGTTATGGGAGCTCTGGTAAGCCCAGATTTGTACCTGCTATCAGACAGGTACACAGACTGGTGAGATCTCTGCCCTGAGTTTTCTTTTATTGGCTAAACAGTCCTACCTGGCTTCTCCTCACATCAAGACGTGCCAGTCCTTTAATCATCTTTTGGCCCCATGTTCATTCTGATTTGTTGTACCAGTCAGAGCATCATGACTGATTTCAGCACAGTCACCTGAAAGATGACCCAGTGCTCTCGCCTAAGGCATCATTTCACAAAGGTGAGAAACTGAGACCTGACACTCGGTCTCTGATTTCAGCATGGTGAGCTGTAAGTGTGGTTCTTCCAGTCCTGATTAACAGAATAAGACCTCTGAAATTCCATGGTCTGAAAGATTAAAGAAAATAACAAGCAGCATCTTGCATTGCTATCCTTGACAGCTCTTCAGACTAGCCCAGAATTTATTCTGCAGCTACAGGGGCTTTAGGTGCTTCCATTTAAAACAGCAGAACACAAGGATCTGCACTGTCAGCATGACCTCCTTTTCTGCCTCCACAGCCATCTGTCTGTTTGTAGGATCATCTCTCTCTCTCTCTCAAGCATCTTTTGTCACAGTTACCCCAGTGCACTGTCCTTTCTTCCAGCCTAGTGTGACCTCCACAGAAGAGCCCTCTCTGCCTGGCTGCTGAGCACTAAACCTACAGCATCTGCTGCTCTGTTCTCTCCCTCTGTCTTTTTGCAGGTGCAGCCCTGAATGGTTAGTCCTTGCCCACTCCAGAGTCAGTGTGGTTTTGCTCTTCACCTGCTATCCTCTGCTGTAACCAAAGGAATTCTACACTCAAGGGACCATATAATCAGAATATGTTATTTGGAAGGGATCTGTTGGGATCACAAAGTCCAACTCCCTGCTCCTCACAGGTCTAGCTAAAATTAAACCATATGTCTAAGAGCATCATTCAAATACCCCTTGAACTCTGACAGGCTTGGTGCTATAGCCAACTCCCCAGGGAACCTGTTCCCATGGCTGCCCACCCTCTTGCTGAAGACCATTTTATAATGTCCAATCTGAACTCTCCTGATGCAACTTCATTCTATTTCCTCATATACTAGTGCTGGTCACCAGAGAAGGGAGACCAGCAACTTCTCCTTTGCTGCCCTTCTTGAAAACACTGTGAACAGCAAGGAGGGTATCCTCAGCTCTTCTAATATGTGAGCTATACATAGTCTTAAAAAAAAAAGAATTCTGACTTTTCTTCCCTTCTCAGCATTAGTAATGGTATTCCATCCTCTAGCCCAGATTAGCTGTTGTTTACCACCTCTGGGATGTTTTGTGTCGTGCCTCCTGGTGAGGAGGAGGCACCCATGGGTGGCTGCTCTGTAGGAAGGAGCTGTATGTGTCTTCTGCGGGCCTTTGGGTTGAGGGTGCTGATATTCCTGCACAATAGTATTTAATGTGATCTGTGTGAAGAAGGCAAATGTCCTCTTTTCTGAAACCTTACTGTGGTGTGTTTGTGTATTAAATCTTTCCACATGTTTAAATGTTTCCATGTGTTATGCAGCAAGCACTTTGTGTGGGTAAAAGGCAAGTAATGCCATGAGTCAAAAATACTTAAAAGACAGACATCAAGTTAGCAAACAAATGTCATCTTTGTGCAGCATTCAGAGGTAAAATACAAGGGCTTCATGATTTCCACTACTAAATACAAAGTTGATCAGTACAGTAATGATGAAGAAGCATGGAGGAGGCTAAATTTATAGATGATGCAATTACTGAGATCTAGAAAAGTCTGTGAGGAACTTCAGCAACTAAATTGCACAGTCATGGTGTCCATTAAATTCATTGTCAAAAAAGGCAAAATCAAGCACATTAGAGAAATTAAACCTTCTAGACTCCCTAAAAGAGCTTAATAGTTTCATGGCAGGGTGAAATTTGGATGTCACTGTGTACCCTAACTGACGATCTTTATTCGGTGCAAAGCTAATCTTAGGTTATATTATGATGCATAAAAAAATAGGTGGGGAATAATACACAAAGTACAATAATGACACCCTGTGATTCTTCTGTGCTCGTTCTTGTATACTTCTGTTCTTGCTCATCCCAGTGGCCATAGGGATAGATGACAGCAGTTCCTTGGCACTAAAGAAACTCTCCTCTGAAGAAACAAATGGTAAAGACCAAGGGCTTTCTGCCTTGATGGGGACAAGATGGATGGGAATATTTCCTGGAAGTGCATGTGCACAAGGATCATTGCAAAAATTAGAATGTGCCTGAACACACAGAGAGAGGATTCATACAAAATGAGAAATGCAATGCTACTGAAGAGAGGATATTTATTTAATGTAGCAGCTTCTGAGTATAGTTGGAGAGGGCTGCACAGGGTCAGGGATCTGAGTTCAGAATGTACCTGGAAATGAGCTGTGTCCAGATACTTATTCCAGGTAAATTGAAGATGTCAGTCTTCAGGAGCCTGAGAAAGGATATTCTTGTACTGGTCAATGGAATGGAGGGATTTTCTCATTTGCAGTGCATGCATTTCACTGTGATTGAGCTCTAATAAGTGTGATTTGAACAGCATGCTTCCAGTCACCATGTCTGCAATGTCAATCATACTGCTACATGTTCCTGGTGCATGTGGTTTTTGTTAACGAGAGGAATGATGTGCCAGGCTGCGTGTTTAAATCCTCTGTCTGTGCAGCTGCTACCACAGGCTGTATAGAGAAAGTGGTGAGCAAAGGGCTTCTCAGCCTGATAAATGCTTGGAGTCACAGACGCTTTGAGTGTGCACCCTTAGCTGTGCACCCTTCGACTGCCACTGCCCCAGCTTGGGGTGAATAGGGGCTGGTGCATGGGCCACATTACAGCACTGTGTTGCTGCCTTACTCACACTTCGCAGTTCAGCCTGGAGTTTATGTGCTGTTCTGTTTGCCTCTGAATTTAGTTAAAAAACAGTTTGGGGTATTGGTGTGCATGGCTGTGTGCAGCGAGTCCATGTTTCTGGTGATGGCCTGTCTGTACAGCTCTGCTCCTGTATCCTTCTGAGAGTCAACTGCTGCAACTGGAGAGAGGGAATCTGCCCTGCAGCATGTCAGGAGCAAAGCTATGGAGGGCTGCAGTGCTTCACAATGTCACAGAATTGGTAAACTGTAGGCTGGAAGGGACTTCTTGGGATATCTAGTCAAATCACACTTGTTCAAGAGGGGTAAGCAAAAGCAGGTTTCTCAGGCCTGTATCCAGTTGTGGTTTTAGTATCTCTGGAGATGGATGTTCCACAACCCCTTTGTACAACCTATTTCAGTATTTGACCACTCTCACAGTAAAAACAGTGTTTTCTTGTGTTTAGATGAAATTGCCTGCATCTTAATTTGTGCCTAACATCCTGTCACTGAGCACTACTGAGAGTGCCTATCTGACTTCCTCTTCTTCATTCCCTCCCATCAGATATTTATTTATTCATATTGAAAATATCCCTCCCCCACACTCAGTCTCACCTTGTATGAAAACAATTCAGTCCCTTAATCCTCACAGCCCTTCACAAGACTCAGTCCTTCCCCATTCATCCCTCCCATCTGCCAGCAACTGCTGGCCCTGCAGCTTGAGCTTTCTCTTTCTTCCCCACGTGCAGGGGACATTCCCCGCGGGGCGAGGGGCTGCCAGCAGAATGCTAACAGCCAGGCTTTGTTCACAGCCTCAGCGGGGACAGCTCAGCTGCCTGGGCTGGGACCGTGGGATGGCAGTGAGAAGCAGTGTCTTCATGCCTGTTAGTGCTGCAGATGGGCGCCTTGCTTCTGCAGCTGGCACTGTCACCTGTGCTGCCTGGCTGGCAACCCACAGGCTGGCCTTCTCCCTGCAGCACCTGGGCAGATGCCTGCAGGCCTGGAAAGATGCCCACAGGCGGCCACGGGGATCGCACTGTGCCCAAGAGCCCTCCCTGGCATGTGGCACAAGGACGAGGCTGCTGGTGTTGGTGCTGTGCACCACATGGTGTTCCCCAAGTGATGTGGGTAACCACTGCTAAAATTATGTCTGGGATGTGCAGGCACCAAGGTAGCAGAGGCTGTGTCACTTTGTCCCAATAGTAATGTTGAAAAATGGGGGCAGATCACTTCTCTTCTGCATGCCCCAGGCAGCAGGACTGGACATCCTGGCATGAGGGAGCTGTGTGGATACTGCCCTATGGATCCCTGAGAATCCAGGGTGCTCCTTGTCAGCACTTCTGGGACATCAGCAATGCCTTCACAACAATTATGATTGCCTCAAGGATGACTGGGGTTTTGTTTCTTCTGGCTGCACAGAATGCCCCAGAATACCTCCTGGGCCCTCCTCACCTGTGCCTCCTCTCACCCTCCCATGCTGCTCCCCTGGCTTACTTGCAACATCCCTTCTGTGCACAGGGACTTGCTTCCCAGTGTTTCCAGCCAAGTACCTATTCCACATCAAGTGCCAGAAATGCTACTGAACTCAATGCATTTTGCACAGTGATGGTTTGGTTTTAGTCTGGAGGGACAATTTTTAGCCAAACTGAAAGACAAGTTCAGAAAGCAGCTAGAGATGCCAAGTACAAATAATTCTGCTGAGAGCTTAGCTCTCTTTGAGCTGAAAGCTACCTTCTGGGCTTATCTTTCTGATTAATTGCTAGTAAAACATTCCAGTAAAGTGAGTTTGATTTAAAGCTATGCTGAATATTGACCTTCCTTCTTTCCATCCTTTCCATCCTTCCACCAGACTGATAGAGCTATTTTAGAAGGACTGAGATCTGCCTAGAAAGAAGCAATGGGAGGTTTTGGAGGGTGGAAAGAACATTGTCAGCAAGCAACAGTTGTCTGAAAGATGCAAAATAAAAATAGTTGTTCATTTTCAGTGAAGATCTATGGACCTACAATGTCTATGAGGGATTAAAACCTATGAAAGTCTTAAACCCTATGAATTATACATTCCAATAGTTAAGTTCTAAGTGCCTGGCTTTTTGAGTGGATGTAATGTCCAGAGGTAGGTATTAGCAAAGACTGTAATCAAAAAAGGTTCTGTGCTGCCTGCAGTGATAAGGGAAATGCTGCAGGACGGTGCTGTTGTCCTGCATCCCAGAGCTGTCTGATGTGGACATACAGCAGTGGCTCTGGTCCTGGCTGTCAGCGTGGCAGACACTCACTATCCTTCTGTCTAATAATTTAACAGGGCCCTGGAATTATGGTAGCATTTTGCCAAATATCTGTACAATGCCCATGCCAAGGTGAGCAAAATTGCTTTTTTGCTCTTTGGCTTCTCCTTTTTTTCCCCTAAATGTATAGAGAGAACAGAGTCCTGTCTTGTTTCCTATTTGTGCCTCTGACAGGAGAATGAGAATTCTTGTTGTCTAGGTACTTCCCATGGCAGCAGTTTAGGAGTGCACAGTTGGATTAAAGAAAAAAATGTTACAAATGAGTGGAGACTTGTTACCAGTGCTGCAGCACTCCAGTGAAAGCTGAGTTGGCACCCACTGACTGGCTCACAGACCCCTGTGGTGGCTAGGGTTTGCACAGTGCTAGAGCCACCTCTCTGTGGTAGCTGTGATGAGGCAAGGCAGTTCTGTCTGGAAAGGAGAAATTTGTCTGTACCAGTGTTTACAGACACAACCATCTGGCACAGGCAGGCAGCTCAACATGCCTGGCTCTGTGGACTTCAGAATATGTTGGAGCTGACTGTGCTGATCCAGAAGAAGGATTTGTTTCCTTGTTGTTGAAAAGAGTTTGCTCTGTTTTATGAGACTTTGTATCCGACTGGGTCTTGAATGCAAACTGAAGCCTTGCAAATCAAACCCACGCTGAAGTGGAATTTTTGAGGCTAAAATATCAGTAGCTGGATGCTGTCTTATCAGCTTCTCTCATCCTGTCTAATTCTTTTTCTTTTGTCAGGCCAAAGAACTCTCCATCACCGGAGTGACACCCTGGATACGGTGATCCTGGTAAATCCTAATGTGGACAGCATCGTGTCTGAGGTAAGGACCAGATATATCATCAAGCTCTCTCCACATCAGCTCTCCTGCCCTTGCTTGACATGAAGGTCATGATTATCACACTTTGTACCTTCTGGAGAGTGCAAACCTGCTGCCAGTCTGCTGCAATGTGTGGTGAAAAGGTGAGGTGTTCTGGTCCTGCCAGTAATCAGGATGTACACGGTAACTCTGATGTGACATGGAGCTGTGTTGGGCAGACAGTAGCAGTGTCTTCCCTCTTCAGTAAGCCACTTCCTTGTATGTAGGAAAGGTGGGGTTTGGCTATTTGTGAATAACGTGAGTTATCGCCTGTCGGTGGGATTGGGATTCTGGGTGCTGGTGTGGAGTACAGGTAAATTCTGATGGCAACCCTCTGTCTCATCTCCTGCCTGAACAGGTCCGCTCACTTGTGTGTGATTCATCAGCCCACAAACTGCTGATCCTCTGTGGTCAGAGCTCAGACCAGGAAGGAGACCTGGTCCTGCAAACAGGGACCTTCACTTACCAGAAGTTTGCCGAGATACTTTCAGATCCGGAGGTGAGTATGAATTATCCAGCACACCCCCTCCTGTTCAGAGTGCACGGTAGAATAATGCAGCCTACGCCCTCCTTCAGGTAACTTCAGGCAAATTTGCAGACAGATGGGTTTGAAATCCAGAAAAAAATTGCATACTGTAAATAATTCATGTTATTGTCTTGGGAATCTTGCTTTAACTCTCTGTCTTAAGTTTTCCAAGGTGCAGGCATGGGTGATTCCTTTAAGTGTTCACCTTGAAATAACTTTCCATACTGGCTCTGCAGGGGACAAACACTTAAAATTTCTTAAAGTGGGTCTTAACATAACTGTGGGCAGCTTCCAAAAACATTAAGAATTTCAAAAGAGAGCATGGCTCTGTACATTGATTTTCCATGGATTTTCAAACTATTTTGTCTACCCCCAGTGTTTCCCATTGGTAAAGTGCTCATGGTGTCTTCAGTATTTCTGCATTAACTAGCTGCATTTTTTTTTAGTGCTGTATAGGTCCCAAAGCTCTATTTGACCTTTATTTGTCTGTGCTTATCTCATTAGGTCACCCAGATCCTCAGCAACTCTGATTCAGATACCAAGGCGTCTCTTACTGTGTCGTGCCTGGGAGAAGGAGCCTGGAGCAACCTTGGGCATCCTCGATTTCAGGACATTATTAATCTGAAACTAAATCCTGATCCAGTTCTACCAGAAATGGATGGGGTGTCTGAATTTGCAGAATATGTCTCTGAGACAGTTGATGTGCCATCTCCATTTGATCTCCTGGAGCCACCTACCTCAGGGGGTTTTCTGAAGCTTTCTAAGCCCTGCTGCTACATATTCCCTGGGGGAAGAGGTGATTCTGCTCTCTTTGCTGTCAATGGGTTTAACATCCTTGTGGATGGTGGCTCTGAGAGGAAATCATGTTTCTGGAAGCTGGTAAGGCACCTGGATAGGATTGACTCAATCCTGCTCACCCACATTGGTGCAGACAACTTGCCCGGCATCAACGGGTTGCTGCAGAGGAAAGTTGCTGAGCAAGAGGAAGAACAGTCCCAGGGCTCTACCAACTACAGTGACTGGATGAAAAATCTAATTTCTCCGGAGCTAGGGGTGGTTTTTTTTAATGTTCCTGAAAAGCTGAAGATGCCTGAAGCCTCCATGAAAGTAAAGAGGAGCATCGAAGAAGCGTGTATGACGCTGCAGTATCTCAACAGACTGGGCATTAAATCAGAGCCTCTCTACAGGGTGGTGAGCAGCACCATTGAGCCCATCACACTCTTCCACAAAATGGGAGTGGGTAAGCTGGACATGTATATACTGAACCCTGTCAAGGACAGTAAAGAAATGCAGTTTCTAATGCAGAAATGGGCTGGCAATAGTAAAGCAAAGACTGGCATCATTCTTGCAAGTGGGAAAGAAGGTGAAATTTCTGTTCCCTATCTCACATCTATCACAGCCCTAGTGGTATGGCTACCAGCCAGCCCAACAGAGAAAATTGTAAGGGTTTTGTTTCCTGGAAATGCTCCTCAAAATAAGATATTGGAAGGTCTTGAGAAACTCAAGCACCTTGATTTTCTGAGGTACCCAGTGGCTACTCAGAAAGATATTTCTTCTGGAATACCTCCACCTGTGCTGAAGCAGACCAAAATTAAACAAAGAACTGACAGTAAAGAGAGTCTTAAGTCTTCCCCCAAGCCATCTGGGACAAAGCAAGTCAAGAAGGAAGAAGCAGTTGAGGAGGGGATTAAGGAAGTAAAACCAGAAGTTGTAAAGGATGCCAAAATTGAAAAAAAGGTTAAGGAGCACACAGAGAAAGTTCCTGAGAAACCTGTTAAACATGAAAAGATAAAGACAGAAACAAGTGATGCTCTCAAAGCTGAGAAAAGAAAATTGGCAAAAGACAAGGTTGGAAAAAAGCATCTCAAAGAGAAAATATCCAAATTAGAGGAGAAGAAAGACAAAGAAAAGAAAGAGATTAAGAAGGAGAAAAAGGACTTAAAAAAAGATGATGGAAAGAAAGATGAGAAAAAAGATGCAAAGAAAGATGATAAAAAGAAAGAAAACAAACCAGAGCTCAAAAAAATTTCTAAACCAGACTTGAAACCATTTACCCCAGAAGTAAGAAAAACACTGTACAAAGCAAAACTTCCAGGCAGACTCAAAACCGAGAAGATCAAAGTAAAACCTGAAAAGGAACCTGAAAAGGTACCTGCTGACCTTAAGACATTATCAATGGAGAAAGCACCTGTACAAGTGGATTCAGGAGAGACATCCATAGTGGAACAGAGGTTAGTCCTGTCTTCACCAGAAGATCTTACAAAGGACTTTGAGGAACTGAAGCATGAGGAGAGAGGGGCCTTGCAGTTGACTCAAGAACTGTCTGATATGGAGGTTAGTGATAAGATTATGAGAGCACCTGAAGCACAGATAAAAGACTCTGTTGATATGACTGGTCAGAGTAACCTTGAAGTGGATCTGATTTTAAAAAGAAAGACCCCTGACCAAGGAGAAACTACTACTGATACGGAAAAAGAATCATCAGCAGAGGAAATGGCAGTCCATCAGTGGGAGCTGAGGGGAGGTACTGCTGAAAAAATAGAGGATGAAAGAAAAACAATAGATGAAAACCATGACATAAGATACTGGGAGGGAAAAGCTGAGCAGGGCAAGGACATTCAGGTGTTTCCTGACAAAGAACACCTGCCATCACACACAGACCTCTTGGCAAAGGGTGTTTGGCCACCAGTGTTCATAGAGGAAGAAAAGGAGGAAGAGGAGAAAATCTCTTTGGACAGAAAACAGAGGGAAGCAGAAACTTGTGATAAGTATATTGAGGGGAGAGAGGTACAGGAAGAGGATGAGAAGGAAAAGAGAGAAGATGTGATAGAAAAGGCAGAACTGGAAGAAAAGGAAGAACAGCACATGAAAGCAGAGGAGAAAGTGGAGAAGAATAGAGAATTCTGTGGGTTGAATCAGGATGACAGGGAGGACAAACTGTTTACCGTTACAGAGAAGGAAAGAGAATTTAGTTTCATGGATGAAAAAAACAAGTTACTTGGAAAGGACATAACAAAGGAAGAGTCATATCTGAGCAGCCTGCCAGTCCCACCAGGAGCAACAGCAGAACATGTTTCTTATATCCAAGATGAAACTATCCCTGGCTACTCAGAAACAGAGCAGACTATTTCTGATGAAGAAATACATGATGAACAGGAAGAGAGGATCCCACACTTGAAGTATGATGTCAATGCCTATAACATTTCTGTTCCTGACCATCCAGGCTCTTTTGAAGCAGTACATGGAATACAGGCCATGCCTCCTGCTGACCTTTCAGCCAAGGGCTATGCTGGGCAGGAGTCTGAAATCCTGGCATATCCTGCAAACATTGTGGCAGCACCTCTAGCTGAGGAGGAACACATATCTTCTGCTACCTCCATTACTGAGTGTGACAAGCTTTCATCTTTTGCAACGTCAGTAGCAGAGGATCAATCTGTTGCATCCATAACAGCGCCACAAACGGAAGAGACTGGGAAAAGCTCCTTACTTCTGGACACAGGAAACAGTATGCCTTCTTCTCGGACTGAAGCAACCCAAGGTCTTGACTACGTTCCCTCTGCTGGCACAATTTCTCCCACATCATCCTTGGAGGAAGACAAATGCTTTAAATCTCCACCCCCTGAAGATTTCCATGCATTAGCAGAAGGAGAGAGGAAAGTGGAAACTCAAAAAAAGGACCTTCATGAGGAGGCAGAAGATGAAGATGAAGAAGATGGGACTCCAAATATTGAGATGCCTGAAAAACTCCGAGGGAATTACAATGCCCCCGCGTTTGCTCCTCAAGGATGCCCTGACAACGTGGTAATCAGTGTTCCCACTGAGATGATGCCTTTATCCACTGAAGAAACACCATTTTCCCAGGCTGACTCTGCAGAGGCTGAAGAACGATGCACAAGTCCCGATGACAGCACAGTCAAAATGGCCTCTCCCACTCCATCTGGCCCCACTAGTGCAGGGCACACACCCTTCCACCAGTCTCCAGTGGAGGAAAAGCTTGAAACAGTAGATTCAGATCTATTTGAAAAACAAACGGATGCTGCTGCCAAGAAACTGGAAGGCCAAACTTCTGTTGTGGTGAAGGGAGCCAAGGGTGAACCTCTCAGAGAAGACAAGGCATCTGTGGATAAATCCAGACATGAAAGAGAAGTTCCTGGACCTGTGCAGCACAAACTGGTTTTGAGCAGTGATGTTCCAGTGTCTCCTGAGGAGGAGGTACAGGAGCAACCAGTGAGGAGGGAGGAGATGCCCTGGCTCTCTTACCACAAGCAGGACACAGTGGTGATCAGGGAGGATGATGAGCATCCCAGCACAAAACCAGATAAGGAGCAAGAAACTAAAACCATGACAGAAAGTTTAATGGGATATCCAAAACACTTGTCCTTTGAGCCATTTGCAACCACAGGAACTTCTCTAGGAAATGTGGATCTTCCACAGTTCACAAGCCAAAGCAAATCTAAAAATGACAAATCTTTGCAATTTTCACCAGATGGCATCAAATCACCTTCTTTTACAGAAGAAAGGATTGGTAAAGAGAAATCCTCAGATATTTCTAATGAAGTTACTACTGAAGAAGGAAAACAGTTATATTTCACAGGAGACACCTCAGAAGAAGAGAAATCTCATGCTTCTATTGAATATATTTCCCCAGAAGAAACAAAATCCATTTCTCTCACTGAGAGTTCCAGCAGGAAAATGTCTTCAGATGTTTTTATTAAAGGAATTTCTCCAGGAGATATCAAAGCTCTTAGTTTCACAGAAGAGATATCTGCAAAAGAAACTGTGTCCAGCTGCACTGACAAATTCTCTTCAGAAGCTGTGAAATCCATGTGTTTCACAGATCAGAGCCCAGCTACATATGAAAAATCACTGGAAATTTCTGCCAAAGAACTGAAAGAAGCATCAAAATCTTCTCCTTGCCCAGAAAGTAGTTCAGTTAAAGACACATCACCCAGAGATTCTTCAACTGAAGAAATGTCTCCAGATGACAGCAGTTTATTTTCTGCATCAGAAAAGGGCCTGTTGAGGGGAAGAAATGCAGGCATGGATTCTCAGGAAGTATCTCCAGATGCAAAGGGCTTACCTTTTACAGAATCTAGCCCAAGTGAATATAAAACATGTTCACATGTTTCTACTGAAGGCATAAAATCTTGCAGGTTCAAGGAAGCTCAAGGAAAAAAATCTCCAGAAATGGAAAAGTTTTTCATGAAAGATTTAAGTTATGAGAAGAAAGTGTGGTTTCCAGAAGAGGTAGAAGAGGTCCCTGTTCATGGAAGGCGGCAGAGATATGACAAAGAGAGGGAGAGTACATTCTTGGATGAGGTACCAGAATTTGAAACAAAATCTCTTCCTAAATTGGGAAAGGAGGAGAACCTGTCTCCTGCCTTGCCTGGCAGCCATACCTGGAGAGGAGCAGAAGGGGAAGCATGGGGTTCTGCCTTTGGGTATCTTCAGGAAGGGAGAGACAGTGGGAGAGGAGGGCAATTACCCAATGAGGAGGATCAGGAGCTTCACCATGCTGAAGACAAACCCATGCTACTGCAAGCAGAAACTGAATGTTTAAAGATGGAGTCATATGATTACAAAGAAGACACACAGAAGTGTGCCAAACCTACGTCAGAAACAAAGAAAGTGGATGTGGTTCCTGCTGACATCACTGTCCCAGAAAGAACACAAAGGGGAGGTTCTCCTCTATCTCCTCAGTATGTCCCTGGCGAGGAAAATCAGGCCAAAGCTTTAACTGGAAACAAAAAAAGTCAAGAATTGTTGTTGACCTCTAAACAAGATTGCTTCTGCTTAGACAATGAGGAGAAAGCTGTCCTAGATATCTATGCAAAGTCATTAGACCAAGTTCTGACATCTCCCCTGTCTGCAGTGGGAAAGGAGATAGAGGCACCACCAGGAGCAGAGAGGCCCTGCAAGTTAGATCAGTGCAAGCCACCTTTATGGGAGGATGTCCCATCGAAGATGTCTGAAAAGAAATTGGATATCAGTGATTTGTATCAGGAAATAGATTGCAAATACAAGTCAGATAGCAGGCAAGAGGATGACTGCAAACCCACTGAGGGTCTGTATGACTGTACAGGAAGAAAAGAGCAGACAGCAGCATCTACGCTGTTGCAATCTACGAGAACAGCAGAATTTATTGCAGAGTCCACAGAAGGGAGTGCTGAGCTGTCAGGGCAGTGTGCACATTCCCCTCCAGCACAAGGCCCATGTCAAAAAAGTAGCGATGCTGTCAGCTGTGCTGGGGCTGTGGGTGCTACCATGCGAGAGGTGTATCCTCCAGAGACCTATTCCAGGAGCTTCCCTGAGCCTCATTCCTATGAGGAAGGTGTCTGCATACAAAGAGATGATGACACTTCCACAAGACAGGAGCCAGAAGAAAGAGAACCAACTCCCTACCCCGATGAAAGAAGTTTCAAGTATGCTGACATCTTTGAGAAGATAATTGTGTCTGGAGTGGGACCCTCCCCCTTCACAGCCATGGGTGCACACAGCCCAGGTCACACTGACAAGGTGCCAGTGACAGCACTGAACTCTCAAAAAGGTAAACATTTTCATGTGTCGGCAAAGGAAGAAGAGTCCTGCCTTTATACCTCTGCTGAGAAGGAATTGTCATCTCCAGCATCCCCTAAGGATAAAGCAGAGGCAGTCTTTGACTATAGAGACATCCATGAAAGATATTTGCCCTTGTCTGAAACAGGGAAGCCTAGGACATCAGAAGGACAGGAAAAACTGAATGTGTCTTCTGCTTTGCCGAGAGAACTGGATTCTGCACTGCACCCATCATCTGCAAGTGCAGCATTTGGCTCTCCCACTATCACAACTGACACCTTTTATCAAGGAAAATCATCCACCTATATTGATGCTGGTTGTCCAGATGAGAATATAATTTTGTCTAGCCAGGAGCAGGTATCTTTGTCTGTGAAATCTGAAATCCCAAATCCCAAAGATGTATACTATGAGAAAGCAGGTCGAGGGGAAGAAAGTGCAAGTGACTCAGAGCTAGAAAAAGGTGCTAAGGAGAAGTCTGAAAAAGAGTCTAAACTGCACAGCCCTGCTGAAGCTGCAAGCACTGTCTATACACACATCTCAGCCATCAGCAAGTTCTCTGTCTCAGACCCTTTCCTGCAGAGCAAATGTCAGGAGCCCCTTTCACCCAGCTCCACTGCCTCTTCTCCCTCTGGTCCAGGCTGGCAAGAGAAATATGAAAGTAGGACAACTGCATCAGCTGCTGTTGTGGAGACATATGTTGCTGGTTACGGTGACTTGCCAGACATGGACAGAGATCAGCAAACTTCAGAAATGTGCCATGATTCTTCACAAAAGATAGAAGTTGCTGAAAAATCCACAAAGGAATCCCATTTCTGGGTAGCAGATTATCCAAGTGCAGCAGTGGCCTCCGAGTGCCAGGAGCAAGCCATATACCTGAAATCTGCTTCCAGCAAACAAACAGAAGTATACCAACAGGGCCTGAAGGTCGAGAGCAGAGGGATGGATAGCTCTTCTGGGTTTGAAACGGCCAGCACATTCAACAGACTTAAGCAAACCTCAGCAAGACATTTAGGGGATATTTCTCTTTCTTTAGAGTCTCCTTGTGCTTTGCTCTCAGACCAGGGAAACAAAGATGAGTACTTGGAGGTTTCTGAGAAAATCAGCAGTCTTGACTCATCTTTTCCTAAATTCTCACCGCTGAGTCCATTTGAAGAAGACAAGGTGTTCTCCAAAGGTGTGGAGAAAGAGTCTGTCACCCAGCAGCAGCTGAAAGATGACTCTTCCAGCCTGTCAGAGGAGCCTTCATCTGAAGCCACCACTCCTGTGATACAGACTACAGCAGAAAGTTTCTATTCCCATATGCTTTCTACATCCACAGGTGCAGGAGTGGAATCGGGTACCAGGAGTGCTTGGGACGTGTCTCCACTGGTTCCAGATAATGCTGTGAAAATACATACAGCTGAAACCAAAGACTTTGTCTTTGCGGAAGAACACGGGTCTCCATTTCCTTGTGGCATGGGTGACCACACCTTGCCATGCAGAAAAGAGTGCCAGGGCTCAGAGCCCACACCATTCTCTGCAGAGCAAGAGCAGCAGCACTGTGGTAGCAGCCCAGAGCAGAAGGCACCATTTGCAGAGCAGCCATTGCCACTGACATCTCTCCCTGATGTGCTGACATCATTTTCTCATCGTCAGCACAAAGATAAAACCACAGCTAATGGTCCAACGGAGGTGAGCACCAGTCTGCCAGCTTTCCAAAGCACATACCATGCAGCAGAGGCAAAAGATGAAAAAACATGTCCCGATTCTGACAGCAGTTTTTCTCCATGCACAGGCAAAGAGGAAACAGAGAGGCAAAGCCGTCCTTCCTCTCTGATGTCCCCTGAAAACAGTTTCCAGCCATTTTTCCCAGATGTGCAGAGGGGTGAAAAAGCAGAGGACTGTGGAGATGCTTCCCATGACATGGAGACCCATTTAGGAGGCAGTTCTGATTATGGACAGAAATTTTCCTCATGTGAATACAAGCAGAGAAAGGGAGAGCTCTCTCCCTCATTCATCAACCCGAGCCCACATGAGCTCTCTGACGACAGTGACCTCTCACAGGAGGAGGGTCACCCTTCAGTGCAGGGGAAATCACCCCACACTGGGAGCAGTCCCATGCAAAGTGCTACAGTGGAGGAAACTCCTCCGACATCAGTGAGTGATTCTGGAACCTCCCAGTCAGACTCCGATGTCCCTCCTGAGACTGAAGAATGTCCATCCATCACAGCAGATGCCAACATGGACTCAGATGAAGATGCTGATTTCCTCCCAGTAGACAAAGCTGTGGGGAATGCTCATCATGCCAGTTCTAGGTCCAGTCATGATCCTCAGCCTGTTCCAATGGTAGATCCCCATCCCCACCCTCCTCACCCTGATGTGTGCATGGTAGACCCTGATATATTGTTAAATGAGCAAGGTATGAGCAGAACTGATAAAATTTCCAAGAAAGACATAAAAGAAAAGAACAAGGGTGTGAGGAAGCCTTTGAGCAAGCCTAAGTCTTCCTCACCTGCCCGGAAATTAGACCTGAAAGGGAAACGATCACCCACTCCTGTGAAACAGTCATCTGACAAATCTCCAAAATCTGTCACTGCCAAAAAAGAAAGAGATGGAGGAGAAAAGCCCAAACCACGTAGTGCGCTGATGCCAGAGGATGAGTTATCCAGGAGCAGCAACCCTGGCAAGAGCCTTGTTAATGGCATCAAAACAAATCCCGGTAAGAAATCCTTCCTGAAAAATGCATTTTCTCTATAGGTCCAACACAGAGAAAAGCACTCGGTTAAACACAGCAGAACAGAGAACCGAACTTCCCAGTCAGGCATAAAAAGTTATAAGCAGTGATAAAGTTGAGATGCACAAAAGGTTGATTTGAAAGTGCAATAGAGTCCTAGGAGTAGCAGCAATTCACAGGGATGGCAGGAAGCCAGGATGGACCTTCCAGAAAGACTACTGTAATACCCCAGGATAGCATACATAGGCCATCAGAAAGGGGGACAGGGTGTACCTGTGTGTTTAAGCAAATGTAGGTTATTAACAAAAATTAGGACTGTATATGAATTGGAATGACAACTCCACAAAAGTTAATAATGCAGATTTTTAGTTCCCTTCCCCAGAAAAAAAGCTTCTGATCCTAAAGCTTTCCAATTCCTCCCCAAAAAATAGCAGAACCTCCTTTCCCACCCCAGACCTGTGACAGCACTGGCCCAGAAATGCACCCAGGTCACCTCTGAGCAGCAGAGCATGAATAAGTCTCAACTTCACTGCTGCAATGTAAAAGTCTTTCTGGAATCCAAGTCCTTCTGTGTTAATCTGAGTGTCTGACCCCTTGCAGAAGGGTTTTGATAGTCTCTTGTCTCCTGTTTTCCAAAGCTTCCAGTAGTCCTAAGAGCAGTTTGTCAGTGCCTATGGGTCCACCTGTCTACGTGGATTTGGCCTACATCCCCAACCACTGCAGTGGGAAGAACACAGATCCAGAGTTCTTCAAGCGGGTTCGAGCATCTTATTATGTTGTGAGTGGGAATGATGCAGCCAATGGAGAGCCAAGCCGTGCAGTGTTGGATGCGCTTCTGGAAGGGAAGTCTCAGTGGGGAGAGAACCTGCAGGTAGGTCATGGAAATGCAAAGGGTTGTGTCATGCTTTTGATATCACAAGTGCTCAGAAGAAGATGGGTAGGTATCACATACACAAGGGAGTACACTGAGAGGAAGCAAATGGTACTGGGCATACCCTGTTTTGCAGTCTCAGCAGAGTAACTGCTTGTACCTGTGAGGAGGAGGACACCTCCAAAATGGTATGAATGGAAGCAGGTATGTCCTCTTTTCCACATTCTCCTGAGGGGAGGAAGCATTGAGAGATCATACACTCATCCTTACCTACTGCAGGATGAGCCTATCCTCAAGCAAAATCAAACACCAACACAAACTGAATTTTCATCAGTGTCCCACACCCAGTGGCATCTCTTGCTAGCCTGGCTTCCTGAAGATTTTTCTGACATCAATTTACTAATAGAGCATTTAAACAAGAATGTTCTGTAACACAGTTCTTGCTTAGGCAGGCTTGCAGGACACCCCTGGTGGGCACTCCTGAAGACATGTACAGAAAGGTATAAATGTTCTTAGAGATGAAGCAGCCTCATATTTCAAGGTCCCTGAGTTGCACACTGGGTCAGTGGGCACATAGTGTCCATTAACAGTGACACTGCCAGTATTGTTCCTTTTCACACTGAAGGATCTTTCTGAGGCTGTTTCTAGTGCTCCAGAGCACGATGCTCTCCCCTGCACTGCAGCCATTCTCATCATTATGGTGTCAGTGCTGCCAGTTTGCAGCCAGCTCATAGTCCCATTGTGCTGGTACTGTATACAATAAAGCTCTGCCTCAGAACCCGACATCTGAAAGACACTAAATAGAACAAGCAGTACCAAGGGTACAGTGTTCCAAAATTAAAAAGAAATTTTAGCCTCAGCTCCTATGGGCATTCTTTGTCACTGCAGTTGTTCTCAATCATCCCTGCTGCTTTCTTTTCCCAGGTGACATTGATCCCAACACATGATACTGAGGTAACACGAGAATGGTATCAACAGACCCATGAGAAACAGCAGGAGCTAAACATCATGGTACTGGCAAGCAGCAGCACTGTTGTGATGCAGGATGAATCTTTTCCAGCCTGTAAGATTGAATTCTAGATCTCCCACATTTTGTGTTCATCCATTGATTCTTCAGTCACCAATGCAACATGAGAGACACCATCTAATCACAGTCCAGTTCTTCTCTGGTTTAGTCCTCTACATGGTTCCCATTTGTCAGGCAATCGGGTATCCATCTTGCTCAGCACTGGATGCCATGAGGAAGAAGTGCAGGGCTCTGTAATTTTCTGGACTGAGCTAAGAGTTTGTACAAGAGCAGTTGCAGGCCAGGGGCACTTTCACCTTCCCTGCTTTATTCTGCTGCCTGTACAGTTTCTGTAGACTATCTTGGCTGCCTTGCTGCTGTGAGAGCTTGTTCTACTCTCTTCCTGGCTGCCTTGCCATTTAAACTGAAGCACTATGAACCTTGCCTTTCTGGTGAGGGCTGAAGTGCTGCTGCTGCATGCAGAGTGCATGGGAGGTGGGGGCAGAGGCGAAATCTAACTTGTAAAGAAATTGCACCAGGGAGAAGACCCTCTGAACTGCAATGTGACAGTGAAGGTCATTCTTCCTCCCCTCCTGAGCATTCAGGAGGTGTTCTGAGCAAGGGGACCTGTGCTCCAACTAGGCACAACCACCACATGCCAGCTTGGCAAATTTCTGTCCCAAGTACTCTCCTGTGGCATCCTGCAGCACCTGTTTGCTGTGCTCTGGGAGCTGGGATGAAGGACATGGCAGTGGGAGGGGAGGGTTAAGCACATTCCTAACTTGCTAACTTGAGCTTCATACACTCCTGCACTCCAGTTGTGTGGCAGGAGGAGGCACAGAGGCTGTGGCCTGAACAATTACACAAAAAGAGCATCCAAACGCACAACTACAGCCCCCTCAACAGCAGAAGGGCTGAGAAAGCCTTGGCCACACTTGGCCTGGAATGTACAAGAAACCGCCCTCTCCCTAAACCAAAGGCTCTGGAGGACTGTGGTGAGGCAGCCGAGGAGCACGCAGGCCATGCTGGGGGAGGCTGGTGCCCAGCTAGCCTTGCTGTGGTGGGCCAGCTTGCACACAACAGCCATCTCTTTGCTGCCTGTGTGCCAGGCTCCAAGCTTTATAGTTGTGTTCAAGCTTTTTGTTGTCCCCTCAGCTGTCCAGGATGTGGGGAATACAACTTGTGGTGTGAGGGAAGAGAAGGCCCTTCCAAAATAGTCGGGAAAAAGTAGTTTAGCAGATGTAGTCATTCTCAGTTCCCCCACACTGTGGCAGGGATGTGCTGACAGTGCAGGTGAGGTGCTGCTCATCCATGTGGTGCCACCTTGCAGCTTGTTCCCTGGCCTGAGCATCCTTGTGGGCATCTGTCCTTGTTCTCTGGATGCCCTGGCAGAAACACGAATATTTGCAGTGAGTGCATTGTGGCTACTGACTAGCCACCCAGAACCTCCGTGGCACACAGACCTGTTTCAGTGTGGGAGACGTGTTCTCCCAGCAGGAAGTGGGGTGTTCAGGTGCACTAAGCCTGCAGCATCCGTGAGCCTTTGCCACATCCAAGAGAACTGACAGAGGATCTTCCCACAAAGACAGCATTTCTGTAAGACAAAGAGAGTGGCAGCAGGCTGTGCTCTGGGAAAGAAGGAATGAGATGGAATCCTGTGCTGCAATGGTTGTCATTCAGCACAAAGTATTTCCATCTGCTGTGACACCCACTGTGCTTGGCCCTGAGCAGAGGGCTGACTCCACCATGAGCATCCTTGGACCCTGTGTTGCACTTGCCTGGGACACTTCAGTCTCAGTGCTAGTTTTCTGGCAGGTGACATGAAGAAAATGCTGCTTAGAAACCTGCTCCTAGCACTAAAATGGAGTTTCTAGGGAAATGGTCCATTTTGCATTTTAATTTATATATTTATTTTTTTTAACGTTAAGCTGCATTTTGTGTTGATTTAATATTTTAATTTATACATGTTAACTGATACCATGTACTTTAAGTGTCAGTTCAGAGGTTTCTCAGTACAAATACTAACATGCTCCAATTTAAACAAAATGAAAAGATCATAGAGAACTTGTGGGCAGCAAAAATGTCTCTGCAAGGTTGTGTCTAAAACTCAGCAGCTGTAGGACAAGACCTGAGGCCAGCAGCCTCCCCAAGGCACAGCCAGCTCTTTGGCTATGGCCCTTGTTAGGAGCATGTGAGCTTACTCAGGGCTTTAGCAAATCCCTGTCCTGTACTCTGTTCATTTTAGCCATGGACTCACACTGTGTCTGCCAGCATAATAAATGTCATTCTCTGAACCCCGATGGGGTCAGCATTCATGAATGTTGGTTCTGGCAATTGCAGGCACTAAAACACCTGCCCCTGCCCCTCCCTGGAATGCTGGGGGGCTTTGCCTACTGTGCTTTGGGGAGACCCTGGCTCACTCGCCATGGTGGCAGCTGCAGAATGCCAGACACCAGAGGCACAAGCATGGCCCTCACTGGCTCCTGGGATCCCTCTGCATAGCTAGATGTAAAAGCTAATGCACTAACTTTAGATAGACCCACATATGAATGTTTTCCTTTTAAACTTGAAGCAATTCTGACTAAGCAGAAGTAATAGTGAGGCTTTGTGAGGTACCTGCATCCTCCAGGCAGGTGTGGCCACTGGTGGATTCCAGGAGGAACACTGCCCTCCATGCTCTGCTCCTGCCCTCTGCAGCTCTGCTGCTTGGCTACCTTTATCCTACACCAGTTTGCTTCCCTGTCAAGTCTCCACGTTTGTTTTTTTTCAGTTTTTGTCACAGTCTGTTCTGCCTTGAGCTTCTCTCACTCCCTATATCCCTCTCTCCTCCACCCCCTTCCATCTTAAAAAAACAATGGGGAAAAAGACTTTGGAAAAAGCTGATTTGTGGAGTATGGTCCTGCTCAGGCCACAGGAGCCAGCAGGACCCATCTGGAGCCAGAGGTAATACACTATAGAGAGAAACAGTTAAACTCTGCTTTTGCTTGTTTCTGCATGTGGGCAACAACGCGTAATCTTCCTGTATGTAATAGGTAAAAAATACTATTTTAAACCTATAATTAAAAAAGTGAACGTCTTAATTGTATTGAAATGGCATCTTGTGCTCCTAGCTTCTTCTATGCTAAATGTTTTAAGAAGAGAGCCCTGATTCTTTTCTTCAGCATCACATTTCTATTTGAATTTAGTTCCTTGAGTTCTGTCCTTTTGCCCATTTCCATGTGAAACACTGTAACTAACTGCTGTCAAGAGAGGAGCCCAACACATTAATAATAAAGCCACATTAATTCCGAACAAGAACATCTCCAGTGGTTTTGAAATGTTCTTTCAGTGAGTCCACGCTTGTGGGCAGGAGCACACAGACATGGCTGCTGTGCCACCCTCCCATGCCTCCCAGCTTTTCCACCAACACCCCACCTTCACCAGCAGCTGCTAAACTTTCCTGTGACTCAGAAAGGGACATGCACATAAGGACACAGAGCCTGCCTGGGACAGCCCCCCAGCCCTGGCCTTAGCAGGGTAACTTGTGGGTCCCTCCTGGGAACATCTGGGACAGCTGCCTAAGGGCTGTAGGGGGGAAGCAGCTCCCGATAATCCAGTGAGGGGCCTGGCGTGGCCTGTCTGCCATGCAGCGCCATCACTCCTCACAGTTCCAGAATCATGCATTCCATTGCAGCCCTCTGCCCGTCCCTGCACTTCTTGGGAATGGCAGCTCTGCCCAGCACTGCTGGCGCTCTGAGCAGGAAAGGTTTCTGTCCCTGTGGCAGACGGCACACCTGCTGCCTTGGGATCTGGGCGCAGGCATGACAGGATTCCGTGCTGCCTGACCCCACTGCAGCAGCTTGGCTGCAACCCCATGGCCAAGGTCTCTGTTGGTGCAGATCTGTAAGGCAGGGAGAGAGAGTGCAGGGCAGGCACAGCAAGCTGGGAGGGGGGCTGGGGTGCCCCCACACAGTGCTGCACCCTGGGCAGTTGCATGACTGCTCCATTCTCAGTGCAAGTAAACATGTCCTTTCTTACATGCCCAAAGTGGCAGCTTGGGATTCCTGGGCATGAGAAAAAGGACATGACACCCAGGATGTGCTTGAAGTGACGGGAAGGTGTGGACCAAGTGAAAAGAGCTGAACACATCATTCCAGTGTCTTAATTCTCCCACAAACGCCCCTGAGACCTGGGAAGCCAGGAGCTCTTCCCCAGTATGACCACTGCTCCCATGTATGAAAAAAGAGGTTTTTTTCCTGGCCTGGAGCCTATGACTTTACTGCAGGCCTGACTCCAGCTACAGCTGCTCTTCCAGGACAACAGAGCATGAACAGTGCTTACTGTTCCAAGCACCTGCAAGCTTCGGCACATAAGACACTGCTGCCAAGTCAACATCAGAGACACAGACACAGTGGACCCACAGCATAGATTTACTGTGAACACACATTGTCACAACACAGCATAGAGATCTTTGGGCACAGCTTCACAAAAACACAGATCCTAGCTATAGACAGACACGCAGACTTGTCCATAAATACAGGAGTAGGAAGCACAGCCCTGGCCAGCACTCAGGATGCGGCAGGGACACCCGTATCAATCTTGCCCTCAGGCTTGTGCTCACAAGGCATCTTCATAAATATCCATTAAATACTTTCCATTTTATATAATAAAGATTTATCCTTATTGGTTTCTAATAGTCCTGAATTGTCAAAATAGCAGTTTCTTTTAATCCCTTTCACCAAGACCACAGAGCTTTACCCTGCCTGATCCTTGGGGATGAGAAAAAAAAAAACCTGTGTGTGTCTTCCCTGCACACCTCTCTCAGGCTGGATCCCGGGGCTCCTGCCTGCCCCAGCAAGGAAACATCCAAGGCCACGCCAAAGGGATGTTTCCTTGCGAGTGGCAGTCAAACCTGATGCCCTCACTACCCTTCTTTTCCACACTCATTCAGAATGCTTTCTGCTTCTGCTGGTTTTCCTACCATGGACTCACTGGACCTGATTTTGGTGGCCAGCAGGGGGAATTGAGAGGGGAAGAAGGAAGAAACAGAGAAGAGGTTGGTGGTTGTGATAGATCCAATTAATTTGGGTCCAGAATGCCTTTCTCTGAAGGCTGTGGGCCAAAAGGTCACGAAGGAGGATCTGTCCCTTTTGGACTTGCCACCCTAAAAGCCTTGGCTGTACCAGTCCTCTAATGCTGCTGTCCCAGTGAGCACAAAGCCCTTGGGACACCAGTGCAGCACCATGTCCCTGCTCCATGGAGGTGCCATGCCAGTACCAAGACTGCATTGTTGTTCATTTAACGAGGCAAACATTCTTGCTGAATGGCAAAGAGCTGGCTTGTGGAGAAGCAAAGCAGTCTCTTCCACACCACAGAATCCTGTGGCCCTGGGACACGGCTTCTTCTCTGGTATGGACTGCCAGCTGTGTGAGGTGCCAAGCAGGAAGCTGGGCTGCTTTCAGGCTTAGAACTGCTTGCAAGTGTACTGTCCAGTAAGCCACTAAATTCACTGATCCTTCTGACACAGCTGTTGCAGTTCCTCTGCATTCTTCTCAGGAGGCAGTGGCTCCATCTGGCACAGCTGATCAGAGAAAAGCTGGTCTGACAGAGCACTGTCCCCAAGCAGCTCCTTGCCTGTATGCTCTGGTTCCAACACCTCTCCCAGCAGCTCCTCTTCACAGGGCACCAGGATCTCCTTGGACATCCCAGACTGTTCCAGGCCAGTCATTCCCCTGACAGACTCCTCACCTGGCTTCACTGTCTCCCCAACCAGCCTCAGGTCAAACCCCTCACCACACTTTGAATTTCCTATGTTACTTGGCTCTAACATTTCCTCAGATGATTTTTCTTCATCCCGCTCCCCCATGCTCTTCTCTTCTGAATGAGCATCCTCCCCCACCACCTCCCTCTTGCACAGCTCCAGAATCCTGCCTGGCTCTGGGCCCTTATTCCAGATCAGGGTCTCTGGGGCACTTGGCTCTGCAACTGACAGCCCAGACACGCCACCCTGCACGTCAAACCCTCTGCCGGGAGCTTGACTCTCTTCCTGCTCAGGAGACTGGCTACTCTGCTGCTCCTCGCTTTTGGGGGGGCTCATGGAAAGTTTCTCAGTGAAGCTGAAGCGAGCACAGTTATCCACAGAAGTTGGGGAGGACGGGCCTGCACTGGAGACGGTACTGGAGGGGCCACTGCTGTCTGCAAAGAGGAAGAAAAATCTTAAAGTAGCTGGTATTTTCCCACCCAGACTGTCACAGTCCCACAGTTCTACAACCAAGAGGTGACGGCTGTCTATATGCTGTGTGACCTGTCAGAGGCTTGCAGCTGGTCTTGGGCATTTCCAACAGTTCAGCTGATGAAAACCCAAACACACAGAGTACAGTTCTACCTTGCAATCCAGTGCTATGCTGGCATACAGCCAAGAGTGGATTCTGTTGTCACAGCACAAAATGTGAAGTGTGATGTTTCTTTTCAAAATGAAAACCAATTTATTTCATTCCCTTATTATTATGGAACAATCCCAGCTTCAATTTGCTCCTCCTGGTTCCTGACACACACAGTCCCTGAGTGTTGAGAGAGAGTCAACACTAGAGAAAGAAATATTGATTCTCTACTAATGCTTATTCTTGCCTTATAGTGCAGAATAAGCAAAATTAAAGAAATACCTAGATTGTACCTAATCCATTAAAGGAGAAGAATTAAACAACTGTTTTCAGCCAGACTGGTTTCCTGACCTTGCTGACTTCACAAACTTCCCTCCCTCCCCATTACATTTGCCTCTGACCGAGAGCAGAGCACACTCACACCAAGGGGGCTTATCCGAACGCGGGCGCAGCGGCAAGGACGACGACGACAGGATTCGCTGGGACATAAAGGGGTCTCCTGGTATCTGGCTCCCAATCATTGAATCAAATAAAGCTTCAAGAAAAAAAAATACACAGATCAGTAATATTCTGACAGACATAAAGGAATGGCTCGCAGCCCAGCAGTCATGAGCAGGTGCTCTGGGAAGAGCTAAAGACCAGTGCCAATTCAGAGCCATGCCTGCCCATCAGCTCCTGGGAATCTGAGGCTAAGATTTCCAAAGCTGGAGTTGGTATCCTCTGTTACAGTGTGCTGGGGCTATGCTTTTCCCCATTTCCAGGGACCCCTGTGACTCTGATCAGGTAAGCCTGGTCCCCTCCTTCCTGCCCTGACGGGTTTGGCGGAGAGCCAGAGAAGCCCTCCCTGTCCAGAGCCTAGATAAGCCCATGACCCTTCCTGTTCACTCTCTTTTCCTCCCTCACCTCATGGAATAAAGAAGCTGGACAACCATATCAGGGTGAGAGCCTCTTTTGAATCTTTGCCCATCTCATGATGTTCCTTCCCTCAAGGCCTTGTATCTCTGGGCTAGCCTAATAATTTAGGGGCTGAGAGGGGGTAGGACTACCAATCCTCATCACTGTACTCATCAGCTACAGACAGACCTAACTGATTATTTGTCACGTAAGTGGCCTAGGATGCTCTGAGCTGGGTCCATGGCTCATTCCTGGGCTAGAACACTGGGACAGGCTCTAGGGACTGCACTTATCTCCAGTCCTGTCCCAATAATGTAAAAGAGTAGGAGTGCTTCTTGCCTTGCCAGAGACAAGTACCTGCTGTGGACTGGACATGTGATTCACTGCAGCTCCTGCACACGGCTGTCAGGAACTCATTGACCTGCCGCAAAGAGAGGGAGTTGTGGAGGGTCTCCAGGGGATAGATGCTGGGAACCATGGAACAGCCTTCAAAACCTGGAAAGAGACCCAAGCAGAAAATGAATAGAGGAAACAGCAGGGAAAATCCATGCAGGAGCACTCATGGCTGAAGGAGCTGGGCACTCTGGGAATCAAACAACAGGCACACTCAGGCCTCAGGTCATCTCTTCTAGCCCAAGAAAATCACCACGAGGCAATCCCATGCAGTAACAGATCCGAAAGCAAGCACCTGAGTACACATGGAGGGGAGAGGAGGAAAAGTATCTGGCAGCTGCTATTTTTGCTGCTGAGCCTGGGACACTTAAAATACACAGCCATGACGGAGAACTTGGCACAGAGCTTGGCACAGTGCCCCCTCTTACAGAAGCCGAACAGAACCAAAGCGGTGCCAACAGAATTTCCATTAAAGAGGTCCCACTGCTGGTGACCCCCTGCCTGGCACAGCCCCCTCTCCCCACAACAGGGAGCACACTGCAGCAGCCACAAGGAGCCACAGAACCTCCCTGTCACAGCAGCCCCCCGTGCACCCCTGACACACTGTGTCCAAAAGAGGGGCTGGGTAATGACTTGCATTATTTGTTCTCTTAACTAGACTTCACTGCCCTCAAACCTAGAATGAGCACAAACAGGCATCTTAGACACTTTCTCAGAGCTAAGCTGCATCACAACCATCCAGATTAAATCCTCTGCTGCCCAAACCAGTGAAGTATCATAGTAAAACATCTTCCTCTTCCTCCCAGCTTCCTGTAAATGCCTTGTGGAACCAAGCCAACCTGAACTGCCAGAGGAGCAAGGAAGAAACTGATGAGTCCCTGGGTATATGGAATGAGGCTGCCCTTGGCTCTGCACCTCTCAAGTTAAATGGCCTCTCAACTCCTCAGGGTTCCCATTCTCTGACCCCCCAGTCTCCTCCAATGACTTCAAAAAGACTCTGGAAAGAAACTATTTGTTTCTACAGAGAAGGAAAAATACTTTGAAATGCAAAAAGTAAGAGAGTTCTTACTTTTCAGTGATGGAATCCATGGCAGGATGTCTGCCCAGCACACCAACAAGACAAAACTGACCCCTGCAGCTTGGCAGCACCTCAGGAGAAGCCATGGAGTACCTGTTTGTGTACTGCAGACAGTTGTTCCAGTTACCTCCAGGACAGGCTCTGCTCCAATAACCTCACTTAACCCTCTGCAAGAGGCAAGGAGCATGAGCCATGAAGGTGTTCACTGCAATAATTAACTGTTGGTGGAGATAAAGAATCCTCCAGAGAGTTGACGAGGTTACCTATGCCACAAAGGGCCTACAAACATAATTCAAGACAGAAAGGATAACAAATCCTCAGCTAGGATGAAGCAACGTAAGACACAGGAAAAAGACCACATTCTTGTGTCTGTTGCTGAGAAGTCCTGAGAGTGGAGGTGTTGAGCAAGGATGAATGTACCTTCTTTATTTTCTCAGAGGCCTCCTGGGAGACAGAGCTAAACGAAAAAGGTGAGGGCAAAACTTAAAATGGTCACGGCATATAGTTAAGGAGCAGCTCAGTTTGAGGCTAATGTCATTTCACAACAGAATCTGGTTTGAGAGGGGCCAAAGTTGGCTCAGATATTGGGGTCTTTAAAGAAAAAAGGAAGTTTAAATATAAGATAGGGCAAAGCAATGTTACAAAATACACTGGGGGCACCAATGGGGATCTGAGTGCTTGGGTTCCCCTCTAGTAAGATGAGGAAATCAAAGGTCCAGCATTAAAAGAAACATTAGACACTGACACATAGCTGGTGTGAAATCATATACCTGTATCCCCAAAGTGCCAGGTTCCAGCTCATGCAACTCCGCATAGCGTTGTGGCACTGCACCACTCTTGAGCTAGCAGAATAAAATGGCCAAAGTTTCCTCTTTCAAGGTGGAGGAGTACTGTGTTCAAGGAATCTTTCTCATTTGTTTATGGGACCTCACTTCCCTGCACACCTCCCTAGTCCTGCTGCGCTGCTGGGGAAGAGGCCAACAGTGGCTGATGCCACCACAGCACAGCTAAGGCAGCAACCACCACTACGGATCACAATCCCCACGTGTCTCCAGTGAAGGCTCCAACCACTGCTGCACCATACACAGCTAGCAAAGAACCTTTGGGAAGGGGCAAGAAAAATAAAAAGTGACAGCAAGCCACAGGAACCATCCTTGACTGACAGTTATCCTGTGCTGACTGTGCAGCTACTGCTGATGCTCCCCTAAACTCTTTCCTGGGGCCTGAAGGGCAGGAGTCTGTGATGCAGGCAATGGCACGGGAAACTGGACAGAATTACATCCATTTTGTACCAACATCCAACAGCAGCCCACAGAGGAAGTTCTGTGTGCCAGTGTTCTGCATGCCAGCTCTTCTGGAGTGAAGAAGCACTTGTCCAGTCTCAGCACAAACAAAAGCACTCACCAGGCTCCTCTCTGACATGCATCATCAATCCACTCCTATTTTCCTGGATGAACTCCAACATGCCACATGTATATTGTATATGAAGGGTTAGGGTTACAAGTCTAGACAGCACATGTGACTGTCTAGTCATGCGCCCCAAACATCAGTGACCCACAGCTCAGAATTGCTACGGACATCGTCTGTCTCTTCCATATTCTCATCTCCCCTTGAACTCAGTTAAGCTCCCAACATCCCCAGGTATGGTGGTACGGAGCTTGGAAAAAAACCACTTCTGTTCAAAGTATCTCAGCTCACTCCATTAGAAATCTTCTTGCTCCTGGATCTACATGAAATTGTGGATCCCCACCCCTTCCCTCAGGCCACTCAGACCACTATTACAAACATCCTTCCCAGATTTTTAATTTAGCAAATTTCTACCTTTTCCACATTGTCTCAAGTGATGATGGTGAGATCAGAGCCCGCTATTTTATATATAAGAGTTTGGGGCTGTTTCCTTTTGTAATTTAAATTCATTTACACTAAACATCACCACTACTTTCCTACTCATCATCACAGAGCCGCTCTGTGTCCACAGCTGACCTTTGGCCTCAGTACCAGTGTGACTCATTACCAATAAGAACTTACTTCACACATTTCTTTTTCCCAGCTATGACCACACAGGTTCCTAAACATTTCTTCAGGGCTCCACTGTTGATCTTTCCAACTATGGATGCCAACTGCATACTTCTGACTCACTGATTCTACCTTATAATTCATGTTTCCTTTGTGTGGATAGAAGTACAGTGGAAAGCCAAGAGAGGACAGAAGAATGCAGTTTTCACAAGGAAGAAACCTGGGCTGCCAACCATGTCTGCTCTGAGAAGAGCCTCATCAGGAATCCCAAACCCATCAATGACCTGTGGGCTTGCCGTTGGACTGTTGGGAAAGCAGCATGAGCTTGATAGTGGGGATTTGATTTCCAGCTGGGAGGACTGCTGCGCTGGTGGGCAGTCGGGTGAGGAGCACCGAACGCCTGTGTCTGGCTGTGTTGGGGCAGGACGCGCCTACTGTGTCCAAAGCACTGAGCTCATTTTCTCTCCCCACCCAAGCTCACAAACATGGCCATGACTTGCTCTGGATCAGTCTGCTGTGATCCAGCATCTCTTCCCTTGAAGCAATTCTGCTCCTCTTTAGCATTTGTTGCCAGGAGATCAAGGAATTGTCCTAATTACATGTGAAAAGCAACTGTCTCCAAATCGTCTGCTTGACAGAAAGGGCCATATCAAGGAAAAACAGATATGTAAGAAAAATTCTCATCTTCCAGGCTCTGAAAATGCTCGGTCCTGCTGCTTCACTACATGGAAGGCTGCATTGTCTGTGCCCCTTCCACCTGTGGGTCTGAATAGAAAAGGGGATCCATGCATCACACCACACAGCTCAGCAAGCCACATGCTCCGAGCAGCTCCTATGATGCAGGTAAACCTCAGCAGCCAGCCCCAGCTCGCTGCCTCATTCAGGGAGCAGCAATCTTTCTACCTGTGTGAGAAGCACCAAGGCCTCCATGCACCAGACCTCCCGTCTGTGACAGAGGCTGAGAAACACCAGAGAAACAGCAGCAAGCTTTGATTTGTAACATCTGGATTCAATGCTGAAGTTGCCTACCTCTTCCCACCAGAGACAGGACACACTGAGAGGCCCTATCAGGCAGGAAAAATGCCATGCAGTGCAGCCACACAGAAGCTCAGCTCTACCCTGTCTTAACTCAGTCTCTCTAGATACAACACACCCACAAGCACTCACTTCCCCAAAATTTCCACAGCAAGTTCACTCAGCTTGTGACCAGCTGCAGCACCTCCTTAATCTCTTCCTATACTCTCACTACTGACTTTGGTTCATCTTAACTAAGGGGACACTCTAGCAGCTCACCAAGACCTGCACAGAGCATCCTGCCAGCAGGGCATACCCACTGATAGCAGCTCAGCACCTATCCTGAAGGGAGCTTAAGGGTTTACCCTGGCTAAAGGAAGGAAGCAACAAACACTTGCCAAAGATGGAAAGAGCAGTTACAGCCAGTTGGGGAGCAGAGGCTCCGTGTGGAAAGACTCCTGCCTGAGGCTCCAAAACTGCTGGTACAACAGCCCACACAGCTTGCTGCTGCAGCAGCTCAGAGACCTTCGAGATTTGGTGAGGGAAACACTTTCCTTTTTCAGAAGCAAAGCATACTTTGCACTCTCAAGCAGACAGTGGTCCCTGCTCAGCTACAAGAGCATGGGACAGAGGCAGCTGCAGCGTGCAGTACCGTAAAGACACTCCAAGTCATCCTGCCCTGAGATCAGCCAGCTCCTGAAGAGGCGCAGGTGGTAGGAGCACTGCTGCAGGTGATGGGCTAGGGTGGCATCCAAGGAGATGGTCCGGCTCGTGGCACAGTCAGAGGAAAAACGGCGTAGCAACTGGGCAACGTGCTGGTGCTCCAACACATCTGGAGGAAAGGGGCCACAGAGAGTGAGAGGAGAGGGGCAGGTACAGCCGGGGACAGAGAAACTGCGGAGATGTGCGGGTGGAGCTGCCAGCACCAGGGCCGCTGGGTGAGAAGGACCCACACCACACATTAAGCCAAATCCCTCCCACAGCGAGCAGGTCAGGAAAGCCCTTAAGAGTTATATCCCCCCACTGACATCAGGGCAGACCAGACTCCCACCCAGCCCAGGCGTCACCCAGCTGCAGCACAGGGCACTTCCTGAGCAGCAAGGGCTGATCTTTGTAAGGGAAAGTCTGACAAGTGAATAATTTTCAGGACACATTCCAAGTCCAATGCAGTTCAAGTTTGGCTAGCTAAAAAGATCAGGTTCAGGGCCAGACTTGCCCTCCTGCAGCTCAGATGAGAAATCCAACAGTGCCAAGACTGCCAGCAGTGTTTGAGTTCTGCATCCAAGCGCAGCCAGGCACATCAGCACAGGAAAAGAGCAAATGGCCCAGCATCAAATGAGCAGAGGCTGTGCAAGGGACTTCGGGGACAGCAGGGTCTGACTGAGAGCCAAGTGTTGAGAGTGCAGAAGAACAGAGAGAGCCCAGAAGCGCTGACTTTCCCTGTCTTTGAGAACAGCCCTGTGCAATCTTCTGTGATATCCTTGCATGGCAGACAAGATACCAGCATTCAGGCACGTATTCTCACTATACACAGCCTCGGGACGTGCATCACCCACCCAAGACTTGTGTGACCAGGGCCTAAACCATCTGGCCTGATACTGTGCTTGACCACTCCCCTGGTTCACCCATTCCATTTCAACACACAGAGGCAGCTCTCCAGAAACAAAATCCAGACTCAGAGCTGGGAACACTTTTTGCATTCAGTTTTTTAAGTGGTTCATGGGGTAAACATCCTTCCTGCTCAAAGCAGTGCCAATCGTAGACCAAATATCCCTGACTTTGAGCTCTCACCTAGTGGACCCCGTCTTTGTTTTCTTGATTAAGAAGAGCTTTGCCATCAGAAATACTAACTGGGGTTTTGGGAGAAACATGATGCCCGGTTTCACCCTATTGTATTTGGAGCAGGGACAACTGCTTTACAGCAAGTCTTACAAAGGCTGGAACTTGGTATAACCTTTGCAGGAAAGATAGAAAATACACCCTGCTGACATACAACACGTGAGCTCCAATGCTGTCCAGACACACAGAATAACCAAGCAGTTGGCAACTCTGGGAAAACCAAAACCAAGTAAACACAGAGAATAGGCTCCCTCTAGTTATTTGAAACAGTAGTGACCTGTCCTTTCCCATTTCATCCTTCCCAAAACTTTCATTTTCACAACGGTCTTCTGAATTTCATTCATCTTCCAGATTACACCAAGCAGGATGTCTTCATATTCGCAAGCTGCCTTGGTCACATCAGGCAGATATATTTGGTAGTGTTCAGTGATCTCCTTTGATTCCAACTTGTCTCAGCAGCAGGAGCCATGCAAGAGGAAGGGTGCTGTGAAACCTTTTTAAAAATATCTGTGCAAGAGCTGGAGAGTAAACACTGATTCAAGGCACCTGCTCCAACAGAGCAGGTGGCCTATAACCTCACAGATTCACACTTTGGTTATCAGGCAAGTAGCAACATGGAGCAGAGATAGTGAATTAGCAGGAGCTCTGTGAGACATCTGTCACTAAGCCCTTCCAGAGATACAGGCAGGATGGGATGAAGCTGATGATGCTACCCCAGGTAGCACAATGCCCATCCCTTCCCCCCAAGCCAGCACCATCCACCAACAGCAGATGAGTAAGAGCTCTGGAGAGACACAATTCACAGGGTAATGTCTGCAGAAAAGGTGAGCCTACCTGTGCCAACATCACCATGCTTGGAGGAACCACAGAACCAGCCTAACAGAGAGGTTTCACAACAAGAGGCCATAAGGCTACCAGTACTCCTGACATGATACACCAGGTGCACTTCCTTCTTTCTCACCATATACTAGGCGCTTCCAGGTGACACGTGGCTGTCCTAGTGTTATTCTTATTTTCTTTCTGCAAATCTGCAGTGTAGAAACTGAGGACCTAAGCTGCTTCATGATATGGAATGGGCATCAGCCCCCAGTCTAGTGGTATTCTTCCCCTGATCCCCATCCTCCCAACAAGGAGCATGACAAAAGGCCTTAATGTCACCGCAGAGTTAAAGGCTGCTGTAGCAGCACACTCACAGAGCCATGGCTTCTGCCTCTTCACCTGGGACAAAACACCTCGGGGCAGAGCAGAGGCAGCACTGAGCAGTAACAGGGTATGACTGAGCACATTAGTCACAAGGAGACAATGGAGGAAGGTGGAGCATGTTTGGACACCAGATACACAAACACAAAAAAAACCACAAGAAGACTGAAAGGAGAACATGTGCAGAGAAAACTGAATGTGAGCATGGGGTTAGAAGTGTGAGGGAACATCAAATCCAGAAAGCAAACATACCATTAGTCGGATGCTTTGCAAACGACACAGAAAATCGTTTTACGGCTGGCATAGACAAGAGCTCTGAGGAAATAAAAACAGATCATCTCAGTTAACAACCTGCTTCAAAGGATTCCCCGACCTTCACACACTTGATTACACCTTCAGGTTCACCTTTCTGACCCCCACAACAGCTGCTCCATTGGCACTGCTGTAGCACCTGACACTCTGCCTGTGGGTCTGACTGAACCATTCTACATCTCCCCAGCCCTTGCAGCACCCTGCCAGGGTCTCCCCAACACTGCACACTCAGCCACACCCTCAATCACTCTCAGTCAGCAACTCACACCTTCCCACCACCACACCAGGCTCAGTCCAGAATGGCAGAATGCAGAATGTAGCCAGGCCATGCTCACAGCCACCAGAGCACACGTCCCAGCAAGTAGCAGCACCACAGGAGGACTGTTCTCAGGATTCACTTCTGCCCAAGGAAAACACTGTTCTGTAGAGGGGCTAACGAATTCCAGCAAAGGTACAGCTTAAAACAACCTCTTAATGCAAACTATACAGATCTATTTATGAATATAAAGGCAAATCACTGGAGTAGGGAAGAAGGAAAAGACCCATGAAGACAAGCCTCTACAGTTCTCTGCTCAAAACATTTCAGTACAGGGGAAGCTCTGGGATACACCTGTCAGAGTGGTCCTCAGGCTTCTCCTGGCCATGCCCCAGGCCAGGCCCATACAAATCACGTATCAGAAAGGCCGTACAAGGACAGACACTGTAAATCTAATGGAGTGCAAACAGATAGGCTTTAAAGGACATGGATTAGGCTCCACATGCACACACACATAAAAAAAAAAAATTGAAAAAAGGCTGGAAACTTTGCTTTTTTCTCCACACTGGAAATTCCTCAGCTATCATGAAAAAGAATGGCCTGGATCAGATCATCTATATGTAGGATTTGACACGAGACCCCAGCCAATCATACCTTTTGCTGCTATTGGGGATCTTTCAAAAAATAGTAGAAAACCCTTTTATGTCTCTTTCCTGTTTCATGCATCCATTCTCCCTAGCCCACAGGGTGTGTATGCCTATCTCCCGATCGATGAACCAGTGCATGCTCCATATTCCCAGTGTGCTCCTACAGCTACATGGAGTGGCTTGGCCAAATAATATATCTAAACCAACTCTCACTGGAACTTCCTCCTCTAGTGTACCAGCCCTAAAAATTGTTTTTCTTTCTTTAAACTCAACAAATAGCATGACAGTCTTCCCTACACATGCAATCCCTTGGAAGTGTCTAAGCCCTCAAGCTGCAGTCAGCTGGTGACCATCTCTAGCTGACCCACACCCCCCCTTGCCCTGAGGGCACATCAACTGAAATGGCACTGACCCAATTTACTGGAACCCTGGCTTCAGGCAAGCCAACTTGAAATCACAACCATCCATGGACCTTCCCTCAGCTTGACATTCAGAAAAACTTTCTGCTGAAGTGTTCCTTAGTCCTCCTCCAGCTCCAAGCAAAAAAAGACTTCCAAAATAAGGGCCCTTGAAACTTCCCTGCAACAAGGCAGGTTAACGTTGGTGAAGTGCTATATGCCACACACTGCACCTTGAAGCATCACAACCATGAAAAACTACCAAAGAGTTCATGCAAAAATGTGCTGCTTTTCAACGTCATTAGTCTAAAGAGTGTGGAACAGGTCTCAAAACAAATGTTCTCCAAGAGTCCACTGTAGCTACAATGCCACTGATTGCAACCACGTGTAGTGATCTTTAGATTCAATTCCATTGTTCAGCATTGCAGTAGTGCTCATTTAAGCAGAAACATGACGATCAAGGGCTCATTTCATATTCTAAACTACTTTCCCCAGATGGTAAATGTCCTGCTTCCTCCTTGTTTTCCCAAGCCCCCAACACCGTCCCTCCAAATGCCCTTATTGCAGCAAGGCACTGACAACACAGGGTCTCACAGCATGCCAAGGAAATGAAAACAGAAGTATGACATCAAGATTTATAATTCTGAGCTGTGTTAGACACATGCTAGTCAACTAAGTCTGCATTTTAGGTACTTGAGGGTACAACTGCATCTCAGCACACAGAGACCTTGTCACTGAATTTAGGCTTAGCAGGAGTCCATGGCCTCAAATGCCTGTAGCCTGCTGCAGGCATATTCTGCTACACAGCCTACAGAGGCAGGCAGCCCAGCGCCAGGACTAAAGAGTTCCAGCAGGTCTGTTCCCTGCCTAGCTGTGCACATAGCAGTCTCTGATGATTTTCCCTGAGAATCCGTGCTGCCTTGGGCTCCCACTCCTTGCAGAGTCAGGAAAGAACAGCTGCCAGGGCCTTTGCTGGCCTTTGCAGAGGCTCCTCTGTGACTCACACATGGTCTTGTACCAAACACCATCAGCTTGTTCTGCAACCTGTGAGCAGCCAGTACCTGCTGCCTGGGGCAGCTCAGACTGGTATACTGGGGTTGAGAACACTCCCATCTCACCCTCCCTGCCACCATCATTCACAGCCCACCATGTGGCTGGGGGTGCCCTGGGGAGGTGAGAACCAGCTCGGTTCTCTCTTACACAAGAAAAGCAGCACAGGCAGCTAGTGCACATAGTGGCACCTACAGAGTTCCAAGAGGGCTGAGAATTGGACATTTTTCCATCCTGATTTGCGAGGCCATTTTCCTTGCCTCAAAACTGCACAAAAATCCGGATGAGCCAACCTCCTGTCTTTCCCAAACTATTCCCTTAATCCTCTTCCCAACCTTGAAATCCAGCAATGTTAATGTTCCTTACAACCACAATAAGAAAGGAACTCAGATTCTGCATTGATTAAAATACCAAAAAGATAAGACATCCAAGACAGACAACCTCACATCCATCTATTCAAATGCTGGGAAACCTTAGGTGGATTTCCAAACTTGTCAGAGTATGCTGTGCAGACCCTGCCCATGGAGCTCCTCAAATCAGTGCTCCAACAAATGGTATGTGAATCAGTACTGAAGAGTTTGAGTGAATGTCTTTCCTATCAGGACTACAGTGGACACTTGCACTTGTGCATTACACCCTCCAGCTGTTCCAGGACAGTTCAGTCTGTCCCTGTGTCCCAACTTCCTTGCACAAAACAACCCTCTGCTGCTCCCTGCATATTGCATCAAGCGTTGCTGGCAGGTCAGGGTGCAGTTGCACCCATGGGCATAGAGCATTTGTAACCTTGGCCACAATGCCTTCACCAGACTGTCTTGCTGACCTTCCTGGCAGTTTTTGCACAGCTGTACAGAAACCAGACCTTTCAGTCCTTTTGCAGTACTTCATTCAAGCAACTCACTTACCTCAAGCCTTTCAGGCATATTGCCCTTGCCTCCTGAGAGCTACCTCAGACTCTGCCACGTGCTCAGCCTTGCTCTAATGCCCATCTTATCCATGCCCAAGCATATCATTCTGTCTTTGGGATGACTGCACCTTCCATGGGGCAGAATTACTGCCCCAAAAAGAGCTTCATTTTAGCAAGATGATCAAGGTAAGCAAGATGATGTAATCTGCTGGATTTCCCTACCATGACAAACCAATTTAATATCTGGACCAATACATTCCCCTTCACAACAGCAAGTACCACCAAAACATCAGACCAAAAGCAGACCTCAGCAATACCACACATCAGCCTAAAACTCCTCTCACAATGTCAGCTCCCTTCTGTCCTAGCAAGGATCATGATTTCTTGGGATATGGTAAAATTTGTCATTGTAGATGTGGTGAAAACACACATTCAACTGTCACTGTTTTCAGCAGTCCAGGTCTGTGCCACAGGCATAGCTCGAGACACCAGTGTCCACAAAGTATCACCCTGCTGCCAGGGAACACACATACCGTCTTTGTAAGTCAGGCTGCTGGCAAACTTTTTGCCATGGCTGCGTGCGTAGTCCTGGAGGTTGGGGGCACTGGAGGAGCCTCCCAGCACAGTGGTGCTAAACAGCCCGGTGCACTGTGACCCTGGAAAGGCAGGGAAGGTGTTAGTAACACATACCCACTGCATGCAACTACAGAAAAGCAGGGTTAGTCAAAGGATGAAGAATGAACTGGCCACTTCACAAGCAATTTCAGGAAAAAAACATGATGCCTGGAAGCACAGGGAGGCTGTGTTCTCCATTCTAAGCTCCACAGTGCCAAATGCAGACCAGGTAGCCCAAACCTCAGCACCAGGAAAAGTTCCTAACTCCATCCAGGAGTTTAACTCCATTTGGCTTTCTTGCCCTGACCTAGGAGAAACACCTTCACCCCTTTCAGTAAGCAAAGCTACACACTGATGCCAGAACAGTCAGGATGCCAAACCCCTGATGTTCATGTCACAGAGGTTCATTGCTTTGTTCTTCTGCTCTTTCTCTTTGGAAAGCTCCTTTTTGTGTAGGACACTGAGGAGAGGAAAGAACTGTCTGATCTGTGGATCAGCCAGTGTGGATTCATCTCCAGCCAAACAAGCAGAGAAAGTACTGTGACCAGAGGGCACGTTCTCACAAGCTTGTACTCCACAGACACTTTACTCATCGTGTCTCACTGCTCCAGCACAGGAGCAATTGGCCCATGAACCAGCCTTGCAAAGCACTAGATGTGCACACAGCATGGAACTTTACCCACCCAGCATCAAGGAACATGGCATGCAAGGTGGAGGGCAACCTCATTCCTGGGGCTTTGGCTTTTCTTCTCCAAGGCACAGTGCTCTGAAGACTGACTTGACTTGGTGTGATATTTGGTGAACACCAGGCATTTGAAAGAGGATTCTTTCAACTAACTGGGGAAAGCAACTGTGAATCGAGACAAAACTCTCTTATGGGCCAGACACAGCCGCTGTTTGGCAGTAAATTCTCTGCAAACAGTCTTGCTGCTGGATTCTGTACTGACTGTTCAAACCAACATTACTCCTACATACAAAGGGCTTCCAGAAACAAGCAGATTGATCTGGTTCCACCTTGTCTGCCACAGTAAAAAACCTGCAAGACGGAACAGTACAACTGTTAACTGCTATGAAAGAGAACCTGCCTACATTGGAAGCAGCTCTTGATCCTAAAATACAGCATCATAGCATGACTTAGGTTGGAAGGAGACTGAAGCTTTTTTCCCAACACCCTAGGAGGACCAACTCAGATCAGCTTGCTAGGGTTTGTCCAATCAAGTTGTCAATACCTCCAAGAAAGTACATTTCACAACCTCTCTGGGCCCCGGCTTTAACATCTGGCACATTCATGGTGGGTGAACTTCTTATGCTGCAACTTGTGTTCATTGGTTCTACACCAACCATCACAGGGCCTTGGTGACAGTCTGTCTCTGTCCCCTCTGCAATCTCCCATTTAGGTGGTGAAAGAGCATTAAGGTCTCCAGTTCCCACAAGTCCCAGTCTGAACAAGCATGGCTCTCAGTTTCTCCTCCAACACCATGTGCTCCAGGCTTCCCACCCATTTCCACTGCCCCCCAGTGGGCTCACAATCCTGACACACACATCCTCCACACCTCAGGGAGCCCAAACAGGACAGCAGAGCTTCAGGCACTCATGAGAAATGAACAGATGGAAAGAGCCAAACTCCTCAGCTGGATAGCTGTACTCCAGCTGATGCAGCCTAGCATGCTGTCAGCCTTCCCTGGTGTGAGGACACATTGCTGCTTCACATCCACTCATTGCTCTTAGGGACCCCAGTTTCTGCAAAGATCCTTAAGCCAGAACATCTTTAGAGAAAACACAGAGATCCTGAGTCTTAAAATGTTTTTGTATAAGCTCAGGCTGAGCTGAGGACATCTGCTCCTCGGGTGACCAAAACGGTCCTTGTAGCACTGAACTGCAGCTGCTCCCCCACTGTGACACTGCTGGTGGCTTTCCACAGCACAGACTAGCACATATGTGCCCTTGGACATAAAAGAACTCTTGCCTGTAGGGTCACTGATACACAAACCTTAGAAAATTTCCTCCTAATGACTTAAATTGATGTAAAGTACTGACTCAGAGTGAACTGGAATCTGTTGGAATGAAAATGAAATTTTGTCATACATCAGACAGGATGATGCTCCTAATAGCTCTTCCATGGTTTAAAAACAAACAACAACAAAAACCACCCAACAGATTAATTTACTGGCAGATAAAAATGGAACATAAGCTTTTTAGGACTGTGCATCTTGAGCAACCTTGTGCTGTTAATCATTAAGCTAAGGATACAACAGCGTTTCTGCTCTCCTGCTGCAGACAGAGGCATTAAGCCAGAAGAGAATTTACAAAGAAGACTTTATGGACAACATCAATTGTCTACAGTGAACTCCGGACAACCACTGTACCCAAAACAACCACACACACACACACACAGCCTAAAGAACACAGCGGCCATTTGGATTTAAATGTAGCAACGCTTGCTAGAAATTACTGTACATGCTAAATATTTACTGTACATTTAATTGTCATATGTCCATTCAGTATGTCATATGTTTAAAAATAGTCATTCTTGGTTTCCCTCTGGGAATCCCAGCACAAGGTTTTGTGCCACTGGCAGTGCACCACCTCTACTGCTCAAACAGCCAGCAGTGATTTTACTCCATTTTTAAGGGTTCTTGTAAGCAAAGAAAGGTACTGAAACATCCCTAGGCTTTTCAAGCTAGAAGCACACTCACTATGGCAAACAATCCACAGCAATGCATGTGATGCTACCCAGAAAAACCTGTCACACTCCAAAGCATAGACAAACCAAATTGCAGCCATCTATTTTCAAACAAGGAATTACATTTTTTAAATTACAGTAGAGGCACCATTCTGGAAGGTACGGCAGCAGGGCAGAGCTATTGCAGGAGCTCTCTCATGCTCCCTCTTCCTGCATGCCTACACATATGAGGTTATACCAGGAAAGATATTCCATTTTCCAGAGATAATGACAGCCAGGTGCTGACTGACAAGGTCAGGCAACAGGAGGTATGCTCAGCTTCAAAAAATTCAGAAACAGCAGGTAGTGCCTCAATGAACCCCCCCACAGCTGAGACGAGTATTAAAGCCAAAGTTCTAGAGTTCTGTATTATCTCTTAGAGAGAGAATACATTTCAAATCTTAAAGGGGCAAGAAACTACATTTATAAAAAACAAGCAGGAAAGGAATCAGGAAGATTCCTTGAGGAGCTTGACTTGGACAGGTAAAGGGGCACGGTTCTTCATAGCAGGCTTCAGGTGAAAAAAAACCTCACAGAAACAGAGATATCCTAATCACCAACTGTTGTGCAAGCTGGTGCGATACAACAGGTCTTTCCTGCTCAGTCCTTCTGTACCTGCAGGACTCTACAGAGGAGAACCATGGCTGGGCTAGAGGTCTATATCACAGATCAGATCTATCAGTTCCTACTCAAGGTTTTGTCCCTGCAGAGCTTCACAGGTGGAAGAGTAACCAGCACAAGCTTCCCAGCAAGGCACATGAAGCAAGATTCTGAAATTAAACCTGCTAGGATCATATTTCAGATTTTGCTGTGAAGGAAAAGTAGTACTGTACAAAGGTGCAGTCTTCTCTACTGCCAAAACAGACATTCCTCAAAAACCAGGAAAAGGCTGCAGTCCGAGGGCTGTAATATCTGCTTTCCAGAGCACAGGCTTCCTGGTAGTTGTGCATTCAAACAGTAAAACCAGTTTGCAGTGCCATTTGATGTACTCAGTAATTCTCCAGGCAGATGCACCTCCTTGACTATGTGCCATTTCAGAAATTCCCACATTCATCCATACGGACTCACAAAATAGCCACAGGTTTCTTCAAGCCTAAGCACAGCAGTTTGTCACAGCTCATTGAATCTTGCAGTGGCACTGGGAAAGGCAGAGATAAGTGAAATAACACATTCAAAAATTACCATGGCCAAGGCTACTGTTCCTTTATGAAAATAATACACATCAGCCATTCCTATTTAGATTTTTCCAGCTGGCTGGACACACAGCTGGCAGACTCCAGGGATACTTTCTAACCACTGAGAAGAAAATTCTCTTTCCTTGGTAAGAATTAGATTCCAAAGAAGCTACTCATTCCAAAGTGGAAAAGAAATGAGCAGGCCTTTCAGAAGTCTCTTGGCTGCAGGTTGTCCATATAACAGAGTGATGAGTCAGAACTGTTGCAAGTCTGCAGCCATGCTACAATGCTAAGATGGTTTTAAAGAAAAAGAAAGTGGGCATGACTTGGGCATTATCACCTCCTCTCTTCAAGACACAGGTTGCACAGCCACCTCTGAACCTCATGACAGCAAAGACAGCTTTTCCAGTTTCAAAACAGATCTTGCTTTAGCAGAAGTATTTCAGGAAGAATTTCAGCTGTTCAGACATAGTTTAGGTTAGAATGACATGGAATGGAACAATCAAGGACAGAGAATGTCAAATGCCCTGGCTCTTCCCTTCCACTCGCTACCACAAGAAGAATGGCTGGCCAAGGACCTCAGCTTGATTAGAGAGCTATCAAACATTCTGTATGTGGCACATCCATTCCATACAACAAATCTTTATGAAGCAAAGGTAGAAACGAAATTGTCTCACACGAAGAATAACTTTGCATATAAACTGGTGTTTTCCAGAACAGAAAGCACGCTACTTCTCACATAAAATCATCTTTTCCTACTAAGTTGAGAAATGCAAAAAATGAGAGCAACAGAGAAGTAGAGGCAAGCCTGCAGGTAGGCAGTTTGCCCTGTTACTCCCATACTGAAAAGGACAAAAAGTCCATCTTCTGCTGCTAGCAGCTGAAGGAAAAGTTTGTACACAAAAGGTACCGAGTAAGACAGTCTCTACAGTGATCTCAACAGTAACACTGAGTGAAGACATGAAACACACAGAGGCATACAAGGAACTCAAGCCAGATGTGTATGTGGAGACACAGACTAATGCCCATGGAAATAGAGAGCTACAAGTGAGTAGGCTGGTTAAAAGTCAGGTACAGTACCTAATCCACTTTGCTTCATCTCAGAAGACTGCCTGGAATAAGTGCTGAAGAGGCGATAACCTCCTGATTTTGAAGAAGATTCAGACAGCACCTGCAAAGACACAGTGTAATTAATCAGCACCATGCTCCAAGTTACCCACTGCTATCAAAAGCCTTTAAACATCAATTGAAGGTAAAGAAACTTATATCTCTTCCTTAAAATCACCATTTTAAAGAACTAAAGGTAGTCAAATGCTAGGCTTGTGACAGTGAATATTCAATTTTAATTTCAATATTTTGTTGGATTGTGGAACAGTGGAAATTTGTAAAGTATGATGGGATTCATGTAGTGAGCATCTTTTTTCCCAAGACTCTTGCTGAGATCCCTGGGACACAGCCTTCCTTCTTTAGCAGCAGGAAATCATATCCACTTTAACTTAGTATGTTCCTATCACAAAGAGCCTCTGAGTGCTGCATGCAGAGGTGACATTGTGAGAAACATACAGCGATGGAAGACAGCTAACAAATACCTCAAATATTAACTCTGTTGTTTTCTGGTTCAGAAAACTCATGGCAAAAATGCCTGTGAAATCCTTCTGAAAGAGGGGACAATTCCAGAGTACTCTGAAGGTAACAGTCACCTGCTGACTGTGACACTGGCCTTGTGACACAGAACAAGCCCAGAAGGAGAGAGGTTAGAAGAGTAAAATTAATTCTGTTACTTCACCAGATCAGTGAATGGGACATTTCTAAGCCCTGATGGCTTAAACGTCCTGAATGAATCCACCGGTGAGCAGGGACCCCTGATCAGCATGAGATCTTAGATGGGATGGAAGAATGAGAAACATGGAGCTGCCTTTGTGAAAGGCAAAGCTGGAGCCTAACAGAAGGCAAGATGTCATCATAGCTAGGTGGTGAGGTTGCATGTAATCTCATACTGGCTACACAAGTGCCTCTATTGAGCACATAATCCAAATAATGCTTGTGTTTCTCAAGCATTTCCTTACTTTCTTTACTTGCTCTTCCTCATGTGCTCCTGTCCTTCCTCAATGAGGAAGAGTTTCAGAGGTCAGCCTTCCACACATTCCTCTTTACCTTCTGCAGATCCTTTCCCAGAATCAACTCAGACTCTGGTGTGTTAAAAGAAATGCCAGGAAACCAAAACCAAGCAAAAGGCCTTTGCAAGAACAAGGAAGGGCACCAACAGCATGGTTACCTCCATGGATCCCGTCTTCCGGCTCCTGACCAGCGGCGACCTTCTCTGGATGCTGACTGGCTCCAAGGGCTGCGGGGACTTCTGCCGGGCACGGTCTGGCTCATCGCTGCCCTTCTCACTGGAGAGGTCCTCTAGGCTGCCTTGGTCTGCCTTCTTGTCCTCGTTCTGCCATAAGGAAACACTCCACTCATGTCTACAGGCATGTGGCCTTTGCCCATGCTGCCCCACACCAGCTCCGGGCTTGGATCTCCTGCTCTGCCAAGCTCAGGAGGCACTCACAGTCCCAAATGGGACACAGACACAATGTGCCAGCTCCCTTCCAGCAAGGAAGCTTCTGCAGCAGGGCCATACAGAGCAGGACAGTGCCCAAGTGACCCTGGGGCTGGCAGCTCCTGCCCAGGTGTCTGCTTACCTCTGCTGAGGCCGGCCGAAAGCCAAACCCCGTGGGTATATTCCTGTCCTCCTCGCAGCCTTTGACGCCAGGGCTGAAATGCAGCTCCACATGGAAACGCTCCTCTGAAGAGGGGTCCTGTGAACACATGTCAAATAGGTAAATACACAGGTAAAGAAACAAACTGATGGTAGGATTAACCATCGGTCCAGGCCAAGGTCCCACCGCACTGTGCTGGCCAGCACACATCCCAGCCCGTCCTTTGGATGAAAAGCAGGGGCAACAAGCATGAACAGAATGGCTCCAGGTTTGTCCCATCCAAAAGGACAGCCCTGATCAGCACCCAGCTGAGGTATTCTGACTGTTGCTATTTTGGGACAACAGCCACAGAAGAGTGTAACAGAATCAGGCTCTATTTATATATATATATATATATATATACACACACCCCTAAACCTCAGCTCCTTCTGACCAACTCCTGCAGCAAACCCAGCATATGCCAGGACAGGGGGAGACTGGGTCCCCACTGAACCTTCAGTCAGGCTGTTCCAAGATTTAAGCAACTGTCTCTAATAATAATTTTTCATTAACACTTTTTTAAGGAAGCCAGAGCTTTTACAGTGTCTGGCACTAATGGTATCTTGACTGACTGACACATCCACACCACTCATGAGAGTTCTAGTCACATGTTTTTTGACAAGCATCACTTCTAACATTAGAAACTCTCACCAGCTCTGTGAATACAAGGCTTCAACTCTGTAATGTGTGGGGTAAGGGGCTGCTCCCCTCACCACTACAACCTCCTGCAGCACAGACTCAATTCATAAGGTCTGATAATCAGGACATGCAGTTTGGTGGCAAATCTAGCCAGCACCCTTAGCTTCTACATTCTAGCTGTTTATTAAATTATTCTCTTTGGTTCCTGAAGATACCAGTTTACACTTCCCTAACTATATCAGCATGCTTTCAGAATAAAAATTAGTTTATGGATGTGGAATTTCTGGATATTTTCTAGATACATTTCAAAAATACAAATCAAATATCACTCCATTTTATTTAATTTTTCCTACTGCTCACTTACAATTAATACTTAAAAACCGCAAATAACTTTGCACTAGGAAATGCTTCAAAATAGTCAGTATTAATTACATAAGTTGGGTATTACTGCTCATTCTGCTTACATGTAACAAGCATTAACTGGGTCACTGCTCCCACATAAACTAAAAACTAGCAGTTGTGTTAATGATCCATCTGTCTTTGACCACAAGCAGCAAGAGCTCAAGTTACAGACTTCCAAATGAACTCATCTCTGAGGACTGTGCCTTGCAACAGGACAGGAAGCATTGTATCCTACTGCTCCATCCCTCACCTTGTTGTTGTCCTCGTAGAGCATGATAACAATCTGGGTCATGTAGTTCAGCTCTGAGATAGCACTCAAATAGTCCATGGCTCTCTTCCACTGCTGGTCTTTGTTTTCCTGATATATACACACAAACAGTCGCATGGGATAAGCAACAGCAGACACTTTGCAGCATTCAGTGAAATGGGACTGAGTGAGTTTCTCTCTCCACAAGGTAACATTGTCAGGACAAATTGCTTAACTTGCAGGAAGAAATGACCTTGCAATGTGGTGGGGTGTTTGCAGTGAGGAGCATCTGCACAGAGGGACGCTACAGCTGCCCAAGCCACCCATGTGCAGATGCGAGTTGCAAGGCGCTGTGCCACGCTGACTGGAGACAAGCAGAGCCCACAGCAGGCTCCCAAACACAGCCATTCTCAAACTACAGAAACGAGCACAAGGGATGAACCTGTGCTAAGTAAGGGACCAAGTGAAATGCTGTTACCTGACACTGAATGAAAAATGTGGAGACACGCTGAACCCTTGGGCTCTGCAGAGCAGGGCAGCCCACCCTTCACTGCCTCCCAGCACTGCCAGGAAATGGTCACACCTGAAGTGCCACCCATGATGCTGAGGAGCCAATCACCACGCTGATGGACATGAGCTGAACCCTCCATTACAAAGAACCCAGATGCAGCCCAATAGCCCTGTGTTGGCAACACAGCATCCTTGGGCACTTGAGTCACGGAATAAGGGAGCATCTTGTTCAGTGAGTGATTTAGAGGTACTTTTCTGATCGCTGTCTACAGATATGCTAAACTGCCACAGAAATTGTGCCTGTTAAGCGAGCCCAAACTCTCAAGGCATTTCAGACCACACTTAAAAATGGGAAGGTAAATCAGAGAGCCTCTTTAAAGCAGAGCTTTTCCCACGGTCTGCATACCAATTAATTCAGGAAGCAGGTGAAGAGAGAGCAAGTGAAGGGTGAGCTGGATGATTTTTAATCCCTAAAAATGTGTCATCTGCCTCTCTGGTAGAGAGCACATCCTGTGAAATAGCAATCTCAAGTCACTTCCTCTGTAAGAAAACTGATTTTATTGATTTAGAATTGATATAAAGACTATAAATGCAGGACCATGCTCTTAAAATAAAGGGTTGAAGGAAGCAGAAAGGAAGAAAAGAAGGAAGTAAGCAGGAAGCACTCATCCCCACTGCCTCATACTGCTCTTCTCCTAGACAAGTAAGTGCTCTGCTCACCTGAAACCAGCAGAACAGATCTTGGAGAACACATGTCTCTGTGCAAGCAAGGGAGGCACTGAGGAAGAACAATCCTCCTACATGCCACAAAGGCAGGACGCTGCAGCATGCAAACACAGCAGAGATGGAACTGGCCAGATGCCACTGATGCACAGCTTTTGTGGCAGAGCTGGCTTAAGGAGTAACCTACAAACATACACTGTCCACCTTGGAAAAGGCTACAGGAAAAAAGTAGGGAGGCTTACTCTGTGACCATTGCTGGGACACTTACATCCAGTAGCCCGCCATAGCGAAAGATACTGAGCAGGGAGTGCACATGGCTCTCACTGGTGAAGTACAGCCGTGTTCGAACATGGCGACCAGGTGACAGAACTCCTCTTGAGTACCTAAACCAAAATCAGCCCACAGTTACTCATCTGCCAATGAACTGCCATCTATCACACATTAGCAATTCTGTACACTTAATGGAATGACATGACCCCACACTGAGAAATGTCAAAGGCAGCAGGACAGAACAAACAACAAGAGAAGCGGGCACAGGAGCAACAGATTTTGTGGAATCCTAATGGAGACATATAGTAGGTGGCTCATCACTCTACACTGGTCCCCTGTGCAGGGAAATGCCTGGATGAGGCATCACCATCCAGCTACAACGGGTACAAGCCTTTGTGGCCCTGTGCTTCTGGTCAGCAGCCTCAATGTGCTTTCTCCATCTGCCTTCTAGCTCTGGGAGCACCAACATGCCTTCCTCCTGGAGGGTCTTTCAGTGTATGCTCAGTACTTCCTTCCACAACAGTACACTCTTTTGCCATGGGAAGCACCCCCTGCTCCATAGCTGCCCTCTCCACTGCCAGCAGCATGCAGCACAAGCCTTACAATGGATGTAGTTTGTTGACAGACTCATCTTCATGAGTTCTCTGTAGGTCCAGCTGGATCTTTTTAATGAGAGGAAGACAAAAGCCAATAGCAATCTCCAGTTTCTCCTCCTTATTAATCCCATATTCCTGCAGGAACAAAACAACAGATACCCTGAGCCCTGGTTCTTTGCCACATCCTCACATAGAAGGCCACTTAACTTCAACAGCCCACTCTGCAGCACCACTGGTTAAGCAAGGACAGGAAGAGAAATATCACTCAACACTTTTCACTTTTTTTTTTCCCCACATATTGCAGGGGGTAACAGAGGACTGAGACTTTTCCAAGAACCCCAATTATGTCTGGACATGACTATCAGTATCCTTCAACAGCTGAGAGGTGAAAGGACCATGAGCAAATCTCAGATCTCATGACATGCAAACTTACACCCTGAGCTAGCATGAGCATTAAAACAACAGCTGCTATTGGCAAAGATAAAAACTGCGGTGCTATGCTGAAAACAGCCAGGCTGCACATCACCAGCAACACTGAAAAAGTTTAGACCACTTCTGCTCTACAGGGGCAGCTGGACCTTGCTGGTAGAAACTCATCCCGTATAAATTAAACTTTGCTAGAAGTATCTCAACTTTGGAACTGAACAAGTCCTAGTTTGACAGTAATAACAAACTTGTCAGAACTTTAACACAGAAATCTCCCTTCACTTCCACAACCCTACATATGGAGAGGATGGAATGTTGCTGTAGCACACACACACACAGATTGGAGCTGTGCTGTGATGTACTACAACAAACACAGAGAAGCTACTGCATCAGCTGCTCATTACTCTGACCCTGCCAGAATCCTCAACCAGAAGCCCAGCCCTACCACATTTCAAATCATAAATGGTTTTGGTCTTATACAAGCACTGAGACAGATCTGAGAAACACCCTACTGTGATAGGCTGCCTTAGCAGTTAATGTGCAAGAGAATCGAGACAAAACACAAAGCCAAAGGGTCAGAAATTGGCACCACAGGCATCATCATAGAGGCCATACCTGGGGTATGATCACATCTGCCAGGGCTTTGGAGAGCTTGAAGAGTTCAGTTGTGCCTTCCAGATTCAGTGCACAGTTGTGCTGTACATCATACTTGATGCAGTCATATATATCAGGGATCTTGCTGATGTCATAGCGCCCGTTCTTCATGCGGAAATCTCGTTCCAGCTTACTCCAGCGTTGCAGCATCAGCTCCAAAGTCTCACTGTGGTACAGCTGCAGGTCTAAAGAGCAGAGAACACCAAACAACATTCACATCCTAGAACCACAGAATCACAGAACCGTGGTTATTGCTGCAGAGATTTCAAATTACAGCTGTGATTGACTTCTCCCAGCATGAAAGGGCTCCAATTCTTGTGTCACCCACAAATCCTAGTCTGGAAAAGCCACTGGAGCTGTTGCAGAGTTTTAACCTGCAGCAACAGACTACTTCTGAAATGCTTGAGAAAAGTGAAACCGTTTGCCTAGTTGCTCAGGTCTGCCACAGATCCCATGGCAGGCCCCCAAGATGCCTTAGTAAAACTTCTGCACTGTTACTGGGAAAGTTGAGATGAGCAAATTGTGACTGAAAAACTTTCTGTTTACAGTCTCCAGAAAAGGCCTGAAAAAACACAGGCATAACCCTCCAGGCTATACTGCTGCTGTTTACATTTGCTCTAAGCCAAGATGCACATACTATTTCCTTTACATTACAGCTCTCTTTAACAGTAATTGAAAGTGAAGCCTTCCACATCAATAGCACAGACAAAATTACAATGTAATTTACCGCTTCTTTGCTACAGACAAACATAAGCCCTAGTGGTGTTTGGGAGATCTGAAGATGTACCAATAAATTATTCTCTTCCAGACTCTTTCCAGTTCTGTTGCTCACCTGCAGATTTTGGGTCTTCCAGACGTTTTCGTATCTGGGAGGTGAGATTCTCAATCAGGGTGAACACCTGGTTACAGACCTCAACTGGGTTCTGGATAAACGTCATGGAGTTGAGCAGAGAAGCACTGCCTGTAGGTGCTAGCTGAAAGAAGATTTGAGAAGACATTAGTTAGTCTTCGCAGAGGGGGAATGCAAAATGTCTGTCTTTTGCAGCCATACTGCCTTCTGACTTGGGACAAAAGCTGTGCTTCCAGCTGAGCACAATAAGCTGGCCTATTTCTAGGAGTAGTCAGGCATGTCTTAAAATCTTCCTCAGGATCAAACTCAGAGGGAGCAAACAACTGCTCCCATCAGACTGGACATCCCTCCACCTAAAATATCCACTCTTGTCTCATTTTGCTTCTGTGCTTGAGCAAAAGGGCTTCATTTTAAGTAGTTCTCTGAGATAATAAGTATGTTCCTTAAAGGATCCAGTCCAGTAATCACATTTCAGAGCCTGGGAAAAACAGTATTTTGTGGACCTGCTGGAGAAGCAGCAATAGTGCTTTCACTGGCTGCTGTGCTGGATGCAGTCCATGCTCTCTACTCTGCAGCTATCAGAACCTGACAGGACACACCACAATATGTAACCAAAAGGTCTGTTCATATGTGCATAGAGCACGGATCTAGAATCCAGTGAGGCACACTCCCTGCCCACAGCAGCTGGGTTTGTTCTGAGTAGCATGCAGGAGCTCTTTTTAGCATACTCACAAGAACAAAGTGAACTGGGAATTCTGAAGGAAGAGAAAGGCACCAAGATCTGTCTTGAAGGGGACAGCAGAGTAACACTGAGGACTGTCACTCAAAGAAGGGCAAGGACTATTAACCTGCACATGTCCATACATATCCTGTCCTTTTGAACAGAACTGATCTCAAACTAACCAAACACTGTTCACATACCACACACTTCACACAAACCACTGGAGCAATGCTATTGTCCTTTCAGATATAGCAAGCGATGAAGCCACACCAGTGCTTTACCTTTTCATAATCTTCTTCACAGAACTCAGCATCCTTCTGCATGATTTCATGTAGTCGCGCCTTCACTCTGTGCTGACAGCTGCTGAGGGAATCACTGTCACTGTCCAGCAGACCATTCATGTTGGCACTTTTCACCATCTGCACTAGGATGGGGGTCAGCTCTCCTTCCAGGGCTAGCAGACCCTAAAGCCACACCACACAGGACAAGATTTCAAGTCTGTGCAACCCAAGCAACAAAAATTCTGATAGTTTCTTAGCCAGAACTCAGGCAACTTAAGTGAAATCTCAACTGTCCTTGAAGGGCAGTTTTACAGCAACATCCCCTCCAGTCAGAGATGACTCTGGCATGGTTCTAGAGCTGTTCAAGCAAAGGACAGCTCTGCCTGCGGCAGCCCCAGATTTGTCCAGGCAACTGTTGAGCAGGCTCAACTATCAAGAGGCTCAGTTTGCTTGCAAATGTTGATACAGTGCTGCTTCAAAGAGCAGCTAAGGCCACCACAGGATTCCCTTTGGCTTCGGCAGCAAATTAACCTGTCTTCTCCTCAGCCTCCATCCCATACTACACCAAAGACATTTCACTCCCCTTTTAAATTCAGCAGGCAAGGAATAACCCATCTGGCTGGACAGCCACCCCAGAAACATTAATTTTATAGGCAATCACTACTCAGCAGCACATATGGTGTGCTCTAAGATCAAGCACCAGCAATAATCCATACATAACTCCTTCTTGACTGAGAGTCCTGTCCTGGACAGGACATTAGAAGTGACAGGTGTGTGTAGATAGCACCAGATGTTCAGTACAGCCCCACACACCTGCTATTAGCACAGTGTACCCCAGTCCATCCAACAGAGAGGGGGAAGATCCTAAGAAAACTCTTTCCTCATCACCAGAGTTTTTCCTTTAGAACCAGCACATTTTAAGAGTAATGAAGCAGAACAAATGGATGCCCAAAAGAGAAAAAAGACCTTTGCAAAAGCTGCTGCTGTCATCTGAACTCTCCCCTCGTCCGAGGCATAGATCTTGAGATCATGGCGGTAAGTGCTGTGCAGCCTGAGCAAGCCACAGCCAGGGAAACCAGCATAATCACCTGGAACCAAGGACAACTCAAAATTCATGTTCTCACACCTGCAAAATTATCACTTGAATACACTGGTTTAGACAAACAAATTTATTGTAGTAACAAAGTTATGCAGAGAATTAGTCACTTGTATAGGCAGCACTTATGCTGCTCCAAAATACAGTTCTAGCTATAAACAAGGACTAGAACTGTAACAAAATCTTTGCTTAAATAGGGAAAGTTCATTTTGAGGAAAAAAATGAGCATTCAGCAGTCAAGTCTGATGCTGCCCAAATTCTGCAGCAAACTCTACTGAACACCCTGTAGTAGTTCTGATAGCCTAAATACCCTGGTGCAGAATGAAGATGCACAAAAAAAAATAACTTCCTTCTGCTTGTTTTCTACATGAGAGCAGGTCCTGCAGCCCTCAGAGCTGCAGGGAGGGCGATTCAGCAAGTTTCCAAAGCAGATCCTGCACAGCTACAATTAGCTTATGGCACAAATTGCCAGTTTATTTCTCATGTCTGAGTCAAGCTCAAGAGTCAGTTCAGTAATGGAGGAAAGTAACTCATTAAGCTCTCAAGTCTGACTTCCAAAGACAGTGCAGTGGTTATGGTTTGCTGCTACCTGGAACCCCAGGGCAATTCTGCACAGTACCCAGTTACACTGCGTGACAAGACAGGAACACTACTCCCAGCTCAGAGCTCACAACTCAGAGAAACACCCTGACAGACAGGCACCAGCCAGAAGTCAGATGTATGTCTTGGGAAAGCTGCCAGGCACCAAATGCTACCCAGGAAAATAGCACTTCCCTGCGAAACAAGATCTCTCCCTCTGCCTGAATGACCACATGGAGCAGAAGTCTACAAAGCCGTTGTTCAGAATGACTCTCATCTAAGCACAGGGGTCACTTCCCTGTAGGAAGTTACCAGGTTAGTTAAGCATTACTGCCCTTTGTGAATCCATGCTGACTACTCACAGTCCCTGCACCTATTTATGTACTCAGGAATGACCTCCAGGATTAGCTGCTCCATTACCAGCTCAGAGACTGTGCTGAGGCTGACTTGGCTGCAGTTCCCTGGGCCCTCCTTCTTGTCAGTTTTGAAGCTAGGAGTGACAATTCCTCTCCTCCAGTCCTCAGGCACCTCCCTCAATCTCCAGAACCTTTGAAAGAGAACCTTTGCAGGGACACCTGCCTGCTCCCTTGGCATTGTGGGTGCAGCCTGTCAGGGCCCTTGGGTTCATGTATGTCCAGCTTGCTGAAGTGTCCCCTGATCCCATTCTCTTCCACCAAAGGTAACTCTTTGTTATTCTAGAAAGAAATCTTCTCCAATCCAGTTTAAATTTGCTTAATTTATTTGAAATGTAATTAATTAAACTGAATTAATTAAAAGACAAGCATATCCATTACTGGGCTCACTGGATCAATCCAGTATATTATTCCTGACTCAAAGGCAATCTCAGCATTTGGCATTTTTCCCTATCAGCTCTTGCTGATTTATGTGCATATTAGGTGCTTTTTAGCATCACAGAATTATGGTGCAGAAAATATGGAGAAGTTACCTCTCTATTCTCCTGTCTCAGGGCAGAATTATCTGTGTTTCAAGACAGATCTCCTCTGCTGTCTACATTTGACCTAAATTCCTTGTTAACCATTCACAAATTTTATATTTGCTGCATCAGAATGTACCCTATTAGAACCACCTGTCTTTCTTGAATCATGGCACATTATGTAAAGAAAACTGCTGCATTCCAAGACATACTGAAGTTCAACACCAGACCTCTCGGGTCAGCTTAGGGTTCTTTGGGTGCAAAACCCACCTGAATTTTTTATCTCTACCATGCCAACTCAAAAGAACAAAAACTAATCCCAGAGGCTGTATACAGCCACAGATGCCTGAGCAGCCCTCACCTGGGCTGGGCAGCCTGGCAGCCATGGGCAGGACCAGAGGCACCTGACCAAACTCACCTTGGCCTCCAGGATACATGCAGCGAAAGGCCCGCCCCAGCTCCTCAGCCTGGACTCTTCCTGCTGGGGTCAGCTCTCCACCCCACTTAAGCACCAGGAGAAGGGAGGGGGAAGACTCTCGTCGAGCTTCTAGGAGACAAACAGGTATTAACTGCATCAGAGCTCATATCTGAGCTTGCAGAGGGAGAGGACGGGAGGAAGTCAGCAGCACCTTGCAGAGTGTTCTCAACACAAGCCTGACCCAAATTCCCCATGAATCAAATCAGCAAGTAGGAAATTCAGAGTCACTAGTTTTTGAAGGTATAGGCTGACATTCACAAAACTGAAGTGCAAGCCCTTTAGAGAGAGCCAGGGTGTACTGGCATGCCTCCAATCCTTCCTAAGATGTGAGCAAAGATAAGATATGGGTCACCAATTCTGCTTGCATGTCCGGAGGCCTATACAAGTAGGGTAGCTGCACTCACACCTGAACTCTGGGCTTAAATATCAGGTTTCTTTACCTTCATCTTCACTCGCAGCTTTTGGATGTCCATGAGGCAGATAGGTCAACTGAACCTTACGGTTAATGCCAGAAAAATGTCCATACCTGTCACAAGGGATGGAGGAAAAAAAACAGAAACAAATCAAGTCCACCCCAGGCAATACATAGCAGAAGTACAGCAGAAGCAAGAGACTTTCTGCTACAACACCCATAGCCATGGAACATGACTTTTGTCATCTCCCTGTGACCCAGCACAGACCCCCACAAAAAGCCAAACAGCTCCCTCAAACAAAATTCAAAGATCCATTCCCTTGCTCTTCTACCAAGAGCACTCTACGCTGTCATTCCTCACTAGGGCTTTAAACTCTATCTACATCTTTAACAAGTGGATTAATGAGATCACAGAAAAAAACACTCTGACAGATGTTTTGAGGATAACCATGTTTCTGATGAGCAGAAAGAGCAGAGAAGGGAATTACAGCAAAAAGTCCTCCTCTGTGCTTCAGAGACATGGCCTGAACACAGATGCTGGCTGTGTGTGTCATAGCTAGCTGCAGTTCTGAGAGGAACCCTATTTTGTGTAGAAGCTGTCAATACCACCATATTTTTATTTTGACTGTACAAAACCTCAGAGGACACAAACATCTTTTCATGTTTTCCGTGCTCCTTTTTGCTAAACTTTTAGCACTAAGACAACTTTATCTAGAACAAGCTTTATTCCAATTATATCAAAATGCTTCATATCAACATGGTCCCTCCAGGACCCCAGTCCCTCTCCTGCAGCAAAGAAAGCTCACTTTTGTCTCAAGTTGTTTAGCCAAACACCAGACACACTTGGGACAAGGATCATCAGGGTTTAGATGTCAAGGAGTAAAAGTGAGGAACATGATGCTTTTCATGTACAGTTCCTAACAGAGGACAGAAGAGACCCCAATCTCTGGGCACCACCTGGCCAGGACACCAGCAGCACAGCTTCTTCCGTATCATATGCTCTGAGGCAAACCCACAGTGCCCCAAGATAGGGATCCTTACATCTCCAAGACACTCTTCAGCTGTTCCAGTTTGGATTTCCTCTCCTCGATTTCACAATCACTGTGGGTTCCCAGCTCCACCACAAGCTGCCGCGCAATGTCCAGCACTTCCTGTTGGAAAGCAAAGAGCAATTCTGCCTCAGACTCACCAGTGTACTACTAACAGCTTCACCCAGAATCAGGTCCATGCAGACACTCCTCAGGGGCATGTCATTGCATAAGACACAGGTCAGGCAGGACAAACTTTCACACTGCAGTTTGCTTCATCCCCATGCTGTACTACAGCCCAGTCGAGAACCAAGCAGGTACCTCCAATTGCCCCACTCCCTAGCATAGACCCATCTGTCACCAGAGGTAACCACAGCTGGTGGGCAAGCCATATCAGGTCATCTCCATCCACCAGTGTGCACATCAGGCAGCAGAAGTTTCCGTTCTGCTCTCCTGCTGCCACCCAGCTGAGTGTGCACAGTGTGCAGAATGAGACAGAGAGCATCTGTGTGACAGACTGTTGCCCTTTTGGAGGTTTGCACCCTCCCAATGAACTTCCTCGCACCGGGATCTGTATTACCTGCATATTCCACACAGTAAACCCAGAATGTACTTCCTCACCTGTAGCTGCTCTGGTTTCTTCAGCTTCAACTTTCCTGTCTTGTAACCATCATATTTCTCAAATAATTCAAAGAACCTGAACAGACAAAAAAGAATGCTGATCCATTTTTTGCTGCTTCAATAATACAAGGAGGGTCAGTCCTACATGTGCATTCAGTCTCTATTCTTCAGAGAGAACAAGCAGGCTGCTGGCTCTTTCCTATGCTTCAAAAATTGTGAAAACACAAGTGTTTTTCAAAATACAACCAGTAAGCAGATACTAGCTTTCCATTTAGTGGGGCACTTCCCTTTTCAGCACCTACCACACCTTCACTTTTTCCCTTCCAGTGTTCACACAGAAGGTGTCAGGATCCTTGTGGGGAAAGGAGGCACACTCAGCTGGTCAGAAAGCATTTGCTTGGATGGGCCAGGAAAAATACTGCCTCCTATGCACTCAGCCCTCTGGTCCTGCTTCTGGTTTAGAGAATAGGCCCTCATCCCCTCCCAAGAGCACAGCACCTTCTTCCCTTGACTCTTACCGGGGATGTTTCACTTCCATCTTCATCTTCTGCTTTGGGGTGCGATCTCCGTGACGGATGACTGCAATAACACAGCGAAGCTCCATCCTGGGGAAACACAGGACAAAGATGACAAATGAGCCCTTGCACTCCAGACTGCACCAGGAAGTAGCTTCCCCTTGTTCTCTCAGTACCATTCTTCTGACACCTGCTTTCCTCAGCAGGGGTAGAATTTCTCCCGGACTAAGCCAGACACAAATGCCACAGCTGCAGAGGGAGTCAGAGCTCTGCAGACACTACTAAGCTGAGTGGTTTCATACCAGTGTACAAGTGTGCTGAGGATCACAAAGAAACTTTTGCCTTTGATCTTCTAGCCTTATGTGCTAGAAAACTACAAAGGCCAACGGTATCAAATGAGGGGCTGCCAAGCATATGGACAATTATGAATATTTCAGCTAAGTGTTTCCACCTATTTCACTGGTAGCTCAACATGCACTTTATCCATGCAGCAGCCAGCTACAGGACAGTATCTGTCCTGATCCGTTTCCTGTCCTGATGAAGAATTTGGACCGCTGAAAGCCATGTAAGCAGTTTCTGAAATTTCTTCAGTTACTGCTCATCTGCATTCATCAAACCTACAACTAATCTCCAACCTGTCACAACTTCCATGTGCATAGCTAAGCCTTTCCACAGGCATTTCAGGGCTGCAAGCAACACGGCAGCTGGAGGATGCCATGCTGCTAGTATTGTCAGGCCCTTGGACAGGGTTTTTCACACTTTGTCCCTCATGCAGTCATCACTGGCATCCTTTTGAGAGGATGGCAGGTACTCACATGGTGCCTGAAGTTGTGGGGACAATGGGGATGTCTTCTGCCTCTGTTGGGATGGACCAGGGGATATGAAACTGGGGAGCCAACTCCCTCATGATTATATTTCTGGAAGAAATCAAAATACAGCATTCACAAGAAAATCTATTCCCTTGATTCTCCATCTCCTCCTTAACAGTCCTGCTGAAAGATGTGAAGAGAGTTACAGAATTTCCCTCACTTTCATTGCAGAGACACCTATCACACTGTGGGCTAGTTAGGGCACCCCAAAGGAGTACCAGTTTCCCTCACATCACCAATACCACAACTCGGCTTAGCAGGCAATGAAAAGTCCTGGAAGATACATCTAGCTGTAGACAAAGACAGCTAATGTCAATGCAGGCAGGAGCTCCAGGGCTTGAAAATAACCCATTCCTCCAAGCCAAGCTTTCACCTGCTGAGCAAATGGCTCACAAGAACCACTTGCAGACTTGTCTGACATACTGACCAAGACTCCACATTTCATTTTACTTTGCTGCGAGTTACCTGAACCTTATCAAAACTCAGATTGTTCATACCCAAGGATTTTGGCACAGTCATCATAATACTTCATGGAGTTCTTCACAAAGCTGAAGCCATTCACATCACAAACAAAGGAGTGGCCGTTGGCCCGCAGGAGGTCGAACCCACACACGGTTTGCTGCAGGAAGAAGCAGAGGATCTAGGATTTAGACACACAGGAAGGAAGCAATGGGGGACAGCAGTGACCCTGGCAGCGGGGCATACACAGAGCCAGTCAACACTGCCCTGCTGATGCTACAGCCATTCCCCACTCCATGCCCACCTCACAAGCCTAGGACAAGTGTGAAGACACGCCATTAGTCAGACCTTTACCCCTTACTGCTGAACCAAAGGCCCTAACTACCCAGATGAAGCCACCAGAGCCAACCCCCAACTTCCCAGAGCTCTAAAGGCTTGAAACAGAGCAGCTCTTGGATATCCTGCTCTTCCTTTCAAATCCAGTAATTTTGAACCAGACTGACAAGCACAGACAAGAAGTGCTGCAGGCAAAGACACCATCACTAAATAGAAAAGGCTACAAAGTTAAAAAGAGACCAAATCTGCATCAGCCCAACTGCAGGGGTGCCAGTTGCAGTGGAGCAGGAACAAGGAGTCCAGTGCTTCTTCCACTGACACTGCTGAACATGTCATGGAACCATACCTAGACTCTTAATCACTCTACCCAACTGTAAAATAAAACACCAATTTGCACCAGAGCCATACTAAAAAACCCAAGAACTAAAAAAAACAAAACCAGACAAACAAAAAGTCTAAACAAACAAAAGAACCAAACACAAGTACCAAAATACAAAAAGAAAAAGAAAAAAAAAACAAACAAGAAAATAAGACCAAATTTTCCACATAAACAAAAGCAGGAAACAGTCAAGACAGGATGAGCACAGGTCAGATAGAGAGCAGCATGCTCAGGATCCAGTATTAAATGCTCAGATGTATGTGGGACACCAAGCACCTGCCAGCCCAGAGGGCAATTCCTGCAGACCCTCTTGCCTTCCCAGTCACCTCTGCCCAGCAAAGTGCCACAGCCAGCAGGACCAACAACTGGCATTAGGCATGGAGGATTGCCATGCCTGTGACATGCCAGGATGACAAGTTTTAACACCAACCCTGACACATACTAGACATTTGTGGAGTCCTGCTTGCACAGGAAAGAAAATACAGACCTTAAAGGCTACACAGACTTTACGGGCAACGAGTTTCTCCATGGCAGTCAGCATGACTGGGTAACGAATTTCCTTCCCTTCACTGTCCCGTTCCACTTTCCCATCCAAAGCAGGGGATTTGCGAGCCTCTGCATGGGCATAGTCCGGCCCAACAGTGTACACCTGGAATTAGAGTGAATACACCTGACATAGCCACCAAGACTAACTGCAGCTTCCAGAAGGTATTTCTGTGCAGACACAGAAAAGGAGATGAGATGGTCTCCTGGTGTGATCTACAGAGCATCCGCTCCCCACTTTGGGGCTGAAACTGCGCAGTCAGCACCTCAAAGCTTAAGCACACATTCCAGAGCCTAAGTAGGACTAAGCAGAACTGCTGAACCTTCAGCTCCCCCAGGCCTGACAAAGGAAGGCACCATTCCAGGCTTTTCCTCACCTTTACATCAGTGCCATCTGTAGGCATGAACTCCTCATAAATGTAGGAGCCTGTCTTCCTCACACTGCTCTCTGGGGAGTACACACTGCTCCGGCTGCCAATCTGAAAGCACAGAATAAACACCTCAGGAAAGAGCGTAGGGATCCTTTTCTTAGATGGAAGCAGAAAAGCAGAAGTTTCATCCCACATGTAGAGAATTTAGCAAACTTAATGGATTAGCATCTCAGGACCCCTTACGTTATAGCACACTTACTTATGGAGGACAAAAGAGACCAAAATGCAGGCAGCGAGTATGTCATTTTCCAGACTTTAAAGAGGAGAAAAGTTATTATAGCCCATTAATTTGTCTCCAATCACTTCAAGGATATGGAACAAAAAAAAAGTGAACAAAGACCTACAAAGTAAGGAGCCTAACTAATATGCAAATGAAAATAAATTATGACAGGTGATATTACAACCAATTTAATTTCCTTCTAGGACCATGATTGATTTTATCAACATCGAGGATGATGTTGTTTTCATTTTTAGTAAGACTTTGGATACAAGCTCAAGAGGCATACCTGTATCATACCTAAGAGAACAATCATTTTAGGATTATTCATGCCAGATGTGTAACTGATTGGAAAAAAAATATATCACAGCTATAACTGTTCACTGGCAATGTGGGGGAAGTGAGTAAGGGCAGATTTTCTGTGGAATCTATGAATAAATACTGCTTTTATCACGTGTGCAAGCTACACTAAATGGGAAGGGCAAGAATGATGTTAAATGACAGGAATGTAGGTTTTTTGAAAAATTCATCTTGATAAACCCAGGATACATCAGCATGCAATTCAGAAAGGGACACAGCTGGAAAGGGACCTGCTCCATGACTGCAGGATAAAGGTCACCAAGAGGATGGGGAAGGTGAAGTCACCACTACCACTAAAATACGTCCTTCTGTGGTTCCCAGGTAGATGCAGTTGAACTAAAAGTTCCAAGAAGGTCTAAACTTCCCCTACACAAAACCTTCCTTTCCCCTTCACCTGTCCCAACACTCCTTCCTGAAGCCACATGGGTCTCAGATCTGTTGGCTCCAACACCAGCTCCAGACAGCCCTCCTCACCTTACGGAAGAGCCGCTGGCTGCCCCCTCCTGCTGATGTGGGGTAGTAAATATACACGTTGTGGTCTTCAGCACTGACTGGCTTCTCCACAAATGGCTTTGGGAACACAGCTCCGTTTACCTCCACATGGTCCTCTCCTTCCACCAAGTTGCACTCTGAAGACAGAGTACAGCAGCAGCATATCAGGAAAGGTGAGAAAGTTCTAGTGCAGAGCCATAGCCCCCCACAAGGTCCATCAGTTTGTTTTGCTTCTGGGACCTTCGGCCACGAAAAAACCCAAGAGAATAATGAGTCAGGCTTCTTTGAGGTGCCTGCCAATATCTGTGCTCTGCAGACTATCTTAAATAGCAGAGCCTGGGGAAATGGCTGTCAGTAGAATTTGGACACTCACCTTCTGGTCTGTCAGGATCCCGATTGAGCACAGCATAGCGAGGCAGGTCTATTCCCTCTTCTTGAAGGATCCGATACACTTCACGCCTGTAGAGGACAGAAGCAGCGTCAGAAGAGTTTAGAAGGTCCTCAGTACACACCAAGGGAAAGACTTCACTCCCACTGATGAAGAATGCAGTCAGATGAACACAAAAAAGCATCAAGACTGCAGGTACTTCTCAGCATATGCTCTCTGGATGAGTCCTACAGGCTATAGAGTTTGCCCCAGTCCTGCTCTGGTCACAGGGGCCCCAGAGTAAATCTCTACACAACCTAAACATGGACACTCAATTATTAGCAAGTGCCCAAAGCACGGCAGCACATCCAGTACACACCACCTGCCCAGACCCATCCTCTTGGAGAGTGCCTTGTCATGCCAAGCTGTCCAGTGCACAGGCCTCGCAGAAGCAGAAGGAGCCTTCTTTCATCTCGTGTCAAGGGGCAAACCCCAGTTCTTTCCCTAGTTACACCCTGGGATGCCTGCCAGCACCCACATAACACTGCTCACCACCCCAAAGACAGGGCAGGAGGTTTAGGATCTGTTGGGAGCCCTACTCACACACAGCCAAAGCAGCCTGGCTATAGGAGCTCAAGTACATGGCTGGTGGTGGCCTCTACCAACAGATGACTGAGAAACCTAATGTCTCTGATCAACACAGGTTCCACAGATTCTGACCCAGCCTTGCTCCCAATTTCTGACCCAGAGCCCTATCTCACCACTTGGCTCTCCTGCTTAGAGACTAGTTTTTTCCTTTAGTTGTGGCAGCCTTGTTCTGTGAGAACTCCTCCACTCCCTACATCCCAGAAACTCCTTACAAAACAATTACACCACAAAGCATGATTTCACATGGTCTCAATGGTTTTACCCTCAAAGCCATTCCCCTCCATGCTTTGGAGAAACCCCAAAAAGCCACTGCTAAGGTCCCCTTCCTCCTCATCTCACTCCTTTGTGACCAGAAAAATTAAGATTCCACAGCATGCTGAGAAGCATCAGAGGAAGAGGGAAGGAGCTTTAGCAGCTCATAGACACCCACCTGTCCTGGATGTAATATTGCATATCAAGGTCGTTGATCAGAAATGGTTTGCACAGTTTGGCATAAGCAACTGCCTTATCGAGGGGGAATCCTGAAATAGAGGACAGAGGGGAAGGCTGAAAGGAAACTCCCTTGCCCACAAGCTCAAGCAGGCAAAGGACTGCTACAGATGTGTCACCTTTGGAGTGGAAGGATATCAGGCAGTCACAAGAGGGCCAGTTTTCCACCGGTTCATTCAGAATAACATCTTCCCCCATGATCACCACTGTGATGTACTCAAACTTGCACAGACGTTCCAGAATCTGTGTCATGGGCTTTGACTTGGACTTTTTGGTCATGGCACAGATTCCCACCACGATCTGCCGCTCTGGAAGCTGACAGAGGGGAAGACAGAGATCAATTTAGTAGCATTTAATATAACCCTGAATAGGGGCCAAAAGCAGTCAGGAGCTAGAGATCATTTTTTCTGCATCTTGTTCCTGAAGGTTACAGAAAAAAATGAACGTTTTCTCTCTGCAGAGACACCTTTGCCCTTTTCACAGGTGCCAGATATTTCCCAAAAATTTCCCTGGTGAAACAGAAAGATTTACAGGAGTGTCAGGTTAAGGCTCTAGAACAAAGAAATACACTAGTTTTCCCAAATCAAACCTGCAAGCAAAAAAAGCTGGATTTCCTGAGGCAGTGAGTACAGCAGCATGATGTAATGTGTCCTGTCATAAATGCCACTGCTGTGTCCCACGGCTGTACCACACAGCCAGGTGCTGTGTTCCCTGCAGTCCCAACTACCTGCAACCCCAGCAGTAACCACGCAAAAACTGGCTGAGACCCAGGAATTCCGCACAGGTGCTCCAGCCCTGAATGCTGGGATCTCCTTACCGACTCCTCCTCTTCATCATCTTCAAAGAAATCAGTTTCGTCTGTCTTCATGTTTGATCCCAGAAATTCTGTCTCGTCATCTCTGGAACCGACAACAAACCTGGGAGCAGAGTTCTCTCCCTCACTGGAGGTCGTCAGGGACGACATTGCAGCTTTGCTGGCCGACCATCCCGCTCTGCAATTACAGTGTGCAAAACAGAGAGAGGCCAGATGCAGGGTGATCCCAGGGCAGCTGCCTGATGGAAGCAAATGGTGGTGGGGAGGGCAGGGACTGATCTGGCATGAGGGAACCCAGGGATAGTGCTGCCCAGCACAAGAAGAGGGAACAGGAAGACACTCTCAGGGTGGGAGGGGATCTGGATTTCTGGATCATTTTAGATAAGCAGCTCCATTTTGCAATTAACCCCCTTGCACTGGGAAAGTGTCACCACCAGCACTGAAATCATGTAATCCTTACAGTGATGCATGTCCAACCGCTGCCTAAATCATGGACAGGGACAGGGGACACTCTTGTAGACTCATATGCCAAACAACATCAACTGGGACTCCAGAAGTCAGGATAAAGCTTGGGTCAGTGATGGTGATTTTCCAATTGCCAATTTTCATCCTTTCAGCTCAAGAAGACCTATGGTAACAGAGAGAACAGTTTGAGAGGCGCAGGAGTTTGCAGGGAGAAGGAGAATCAAGTGAAAACTCTGTGGCAGAGAAAGAGGACACAGAGGGAGCATCAGCAACAGTTCGGGTTGCAGGTCTGGGTGTCTGGGTTTGCAAGCTGGCATAGACTCACAGAATTCACCAAGTTGGAAGGGATCCATCAAGATTTGACTCCAGCTCCTGGCCCTGTACAGACATCCCAAGAACCCCACCGTGTGCCTGAGAGCATTGTCCCCAGGCCTCTTGAACTTAAGACAGGCTTAGTGCTGTGACCAGGGCAGAGTGGAACAATCACCTCCTTTGACCAGCTGCTGAATATATGCTATGAGTTAGAAAGGCCAGGAAAGGAATATGTTGTCCACTGTCACCTCCAAGAGCAGCACTGCCTGCCTCAGAGGGGACGAGTCTGAACACACCATTCAACTGACCTGTACCTGCCAAGGACACAGCTGTTCACCCTTGACCTAAGCTCCACCCACAACATCAAGCAGGTGTCTTTCACTGTGTTTTCCTTATTACAAAGTAGCCAAAAGCATTCCTCCCGCATAAGGATCCACTGCTGGATCCACTGGGGGAACGGACATCGATCCCACAGAAACCACACAGGGGACACAGCATGCCTGGGCTTTATACACACCACACCAAGAATTATCTCCTCCATCTTAGTCCCATGCACCGAGCCCAGTGCTGCTGCTGCCACAAAATCCTCAAAGCACAGCACAGACCTGGCACTGAAACTCGGTCAGCACGAGTCAGAGCTGATACTCACCATCAGTGCTTGCTGCTAGTGGGAGGAACAGTGCTGGCGGACCAGGCTGTAGAGGTATTTATTGTGCACTCCACATAGCCCTGCTGTCTCCAGAGGAGGACAAGAGCTGCAGTCCCAACATACTCAGGAACCATTTTCATGCCTGTGTCCTGCTGCCTCAGCACATCACTGTAGAATGAGCCCTTAGCAAGTACGCTAACAGCTTGATGGCTGATGATTTAATGAAGTGAAGCAAACCACACAAAAGGAGGAGGAGGGTTATTTTCTCCAATCCCTTACTCTCCCCTCCCTCCTGGAAAAAAAAAACAGATCAAGCAGCAGGAAAACCTTTGCCCTAAGAACACAGAAAGCAACAACTGCTCTACATTCCTCCTATCCCAGAGAAAAAGCCTCTTCCTTGCTCTATAGCTCTGTTTCAAGGCCATGACACACCATACTCACATCAGGCAAAAACTCAGAGCCTCACTGATGCTGACAGCCGCTGATAGCACAGGCATGCCCATTATGTGAATAAGGAAAGCCTCATGATTTCAGGTGTGGAAGGAGGGTTAACCAGAACCTTTTTCTAGCTTTTCTTAAAAGCAGATTCCTTACCATAGACTTATACCAAGCAACTACAGACTCTTGATGAAACAGAACTTTTAGCTACAGGCATAACTAAGGCATTAAAAACTGTTGTTCTTAAATGGACACAGGCAAGTGGAGTTCTATTCTGGTATCTAAGGACAGCGACAGAAAGTTTGCCCACCACACCTGAGCCAGCTCTAGTGTTGAACTGGCACGGGGCTCATATGCCAGCAGGGTGGCAATTGCCACCATGGAACCCTTACAGGTTCCTGCACAGCACAGAGCCCACACTTTTCACACCAACCACAGCATGCTGATGGTTCTGTCCCTGCTGACTGCTGAGCTAACTGCTCGTGGAAGCCACACATTTCAGCCAGTTCACAGTCGCTGAGAGTGCTATGGGCCTCAGCTCTCACTAATCACAGCAAGAAAATTCAGTGTTGAGTTAATGCTGCTGACTGTGTCATCCAAGGGAGACAAGAGCACTAATGTGGCTCTGGCACATACACACAAAAGGTAACGATGATTCCAGCTTTGAGTCAGAATATCCAGGCTTGGATACTGATACAGAACGAGTACATGCCAGCGGAGTACATGCAGCTGAAGACTTTCCTGCTGCACTTCCAAGAAGGGAAGCTGTGATCTGATGCACAGTCATACCAAAGGTTACCAGAATTACTCAATCAGCAGTCCAAATCTGCTGACACACAACCCTATATGGAGCCACAGACCTTGCCTCTGATGGCCTGGGACTGTTTCAGCTCCCTAGATTGCCCTGTATTAGAGATAAGAAGCCATATAGAAATTTTTTGGTTTTCCGGTTCCCCAGCACATCATTCTGGTGCTGTTTAGATAAGGCTGCTTACAAAGCAAAGAAATTCTTCATGCCCTGCTTCTGAGGTACCAGACATTTAAGGTGTGAAGGTGTGCTTAGGTCTTGTATTAAGTTTGTACTCAGTGTGGCATTAACCAACCAAAGAGTGGGCTTGCATGTTAGGGTTTTGTTTCATTTCTGTCTTTAAATAAAAGGTGCAGATGCAGGTGCAGTCTCTGTAGTGCCGGGCTGATGGACAGGAACATGACTTATCATATGGTCAGTGGCAGGAATTTGGGATTACCCTGGCAAGCAGAAAGCCAGCAAGTGTGATCCAACTTAGAGCCAAGCTAGATCAAGTACATGCAGGACCATGACTTCTAAAAATACACAAAGCTGGCATTTTAAAACACTTATACTGGCAATGTCTTGTAGAACTACCTGAAAAAACTGCCTACAACCAAACTGCCTACTACCTACAACCAACCAACCAGTCCAAAAAAAACCAATCCTGAAAGCTTAGGCCCTGAGCAATGAAGTACCTTTGCATGCATGACCAACACACTTCTGCATGACCAGTGACACAGGGAGAGTTACTTCCACTGTTACAAGGGCCGTTTGCAGTAAGGCTAATTCCATATTTTAAAACTGTGGAAACTGCGCTCCTGTCATGGGCACTTAATTGATTCAGAACAGGAACATCATCTATTCTATGGTTAATAATTAAAACTATTTGGACATGGTGTAGCAGAGAAACCCCTCTGTTCTGGTAACACAGGCATTCAAGGCGTTCACAGCCAGGAAGCTGAAGTCAAGTTCAGTGGATCCAAGGAGCGCTTTCGGGGAGGCCGAACACAGCGGGAGCCGCAAAGGCGGAGGGCGGAGCAGAGCGGAGCATCCAGGCAGTGCCTCGGTCTGCCCCGCACAGCGGCGAGACCCGTCCATGTCTTACATGGCTCGTAACGAAGTATTTAATCAGACTCCTGAGACCTCTGTAAAAGCGTGAAACTCCTCAGCACCGGGAACTCCTCCGACACGGTCGCTGGCACTGAGAGTTTACTGCAGGGGGCCGCTGCCGCTCCACCTCGCGCACACCGGCCTGCCAGGCTTGGGAGAGGCAGCGGCCCCGGAGAGCGGGGCAGAGGCGCAGGCAGGGCCGGGACCGGGCCGGAGAGCGGCGCGACCTCCAGCAGCCCGGCAAAGGGCGAGCCGCCGGTGCCCGGAGAGCGGGCAGCACCGGGCAGCACCGGGCAGCACCGGCGCCGCGCCGGCACGCACAGGCCCCGAGCGGCCTGCGCGAGCCTCGCCCGCCGCTGCGCCCGAGTCGGGCGGAGCTCCCGCCCCGCGGGAGGCCGGGCCCCGGGCCCGGCAGGCACGGGCGAGTGGCGGCGGCGACGAGCCGTGCGGCGGCACGGGACCGGGCCGCGCCTCGCCGTGGCGCCGCCGCTGCCGCCCACCCGGCGCTCCCCGACAGCCGCCGACAAACAGGGCCCGGCAGCGGCGCGATCGGCCGCCCTACCCGTCCCCGCCTTGCGCTTCGCTTCGCTTCCCGCCCCGGCCCCGGCCCGGCCCCGCGGCCGCCCCTGCCCGCTCCGGCGGCAGCAGGGGGCGCCACGCCAGGCGCCGCCATTTCGCTCCGCTCACCTGCGGCCTCCGAGCGCAGCCTGCGCCGCGGGCGCTGCCGCCGGCCAATCGCCGCCTGCTGACGGCCCTGGGCAGCCAATTGGCGCGGAGGAGGCGGGCCGGCCGGGACGCGCGCGGCCACGGCATGGCGGCCCCTGGCGGCGGCGGCGGCGGCGGCGGGACTTGCAGCGCGGCCAGGCGCGCACGTGGGCGCGGGCCCCGCGCCGGGCCCGTGCTGGAACGGCACGCGCGCGACTGCACCGGGCGGGACAAGCGCCCGGAGCGGCCGTACCGGGCTGGGCGCGCGGTTCCGTACCCTGCGGCCTCTTCCCGTGTGCCAGAGCAGCGTAGCTGTGCGCATCTCCCGTCCCTTGGGGGTCTGCGGTAGCGAACGCGGCGCACTTCATGGCCCGCCGGTGCGGCCCCGTCGGTGTGGCGGGCACTGCGGGAGGGCTGGTGACCGCCGAGAACAGACCCCCGACCCCGGGACCCATCGCGGGCCGCACCCCGTCAGGAGCTGCGGTCGCCGCTCCCGCCTTCGGGTGGACAAACTTTGACCCGGCCGCGCCCGCCCGTCCTAGGGCGCGGCGAGGGGCTCCGAGGTACGGGTCCCGGTGCGGAGCCGGCCCGTCTCGGCGCAGCCGCCCCTCCGGCGCTGTCCGGCAAGCGGTGCTGAAAGCGACGGCGGCCTCGCTGGGGCGGGGCGGGGCGGGGCAGCCAAGCAGGTGGCGGTGCCGCCAGGCCCCCCCGTGCCCCGCCGGCTCCCCGCCTCCCGCGCGCCCCGCCGCCGTTCCCGTTCCCATTCCCGTTCCGATTCCCCTCACGTCCGCTGCCCGCCCCGGCGCGCTTGCTCCGCCGCTCCGACATGGCCAGCACCTTCGCCCGCGCTCTCTCCGCTCGCCGCTCCGCCGGCCTCCTGGCCATGGTGGGCGCCGGCTCTCTCACCGCCGGCTTCCTCCTCGCCCGGGACTCGGTCAGCGCGGGCGACCGTCAGCGTCGGCGATACCCGCCCAGGTGATGTGCGCGGGCGGCGGGGGCGCACGGGCGGGGGGCGCCGGGCGGGGGACGATCCCTGCGGTACCGGCACCGGCACCGGGGACGGGCGCGGCGGACGCCCCCCGGCTCGAGCCTGGGCGGCGGGTCCCGGAGCAGCTCACGGGGGCGGCGCGATGGGCGCTGCTCGTCCATGGCGGGAAGGACCGGGAGGCCCTGAACCAAACCCGTCGGGCCCCGGGGCACGAGAGGGACGGAGCGGCCGCAGGGGTTCAGCCGTGCTGGATGTCGGATGGATCCGCCCCGCCTCGGGCTGCTGGTCACCGGCGCGCCGGCCCCGCCGGCCTCGCGCGCAAGGACACCGGCACAGCCGCGCCCCGGGTGCGGTCCCGCAGGGACTAGAGAGCGCGAGTCCCGGCTCTCCGGGGTTCGTCGGGGTTGCCACGGGCCCCCTTCACGGGACCTGCGCTGGCCGGGGCTGTGAGGGCTGCGGGGGCCGCCCCGAGCACATTCCCGTGTCCGGGGGTTGGCTCTGGGCTCTGCGGTCCGGGCACGGAGCCCCGGAGCTGCCAGCTGCCCTGGGTGGTCCCAGAGTACCAGGACAAGCCGCTGCAGCCAAGGACATGTGAGAGCAGGAGGGGACAAATGCTTAAGAGTAGGATAGGGGTCCAGAGGGGACTTCCCGGGATGACTGGGATGGCAGAGATTGGGGTTGTTTGGGTGACAGCAGTGCTGGGACCGCCAGTGCCAGGACATACCCCATGCTCTGCCCAAGAGAAACCAGGGAGACTTTGCCAATGTCCTGGTAGGAACAGGATGGAGCAAAGGGTCCATTTTGTCCTGCTGGCAGAACTCCGAGGATCTCTGACTGTGGGCACTGGTGTCAGAGCAGCCCCTGGCCCGACCTCATCTGGCTGTACCAGCCTTCCCACGCGCCTGCCTTTGGGACACGGACGCCTCTATTGAAAAGAAAAGCTTTGCTGGCAGGTCCTGTCTCTTCCCTCTCTGTTTTTAAAGGGATAGCTGGAGGGGCCTGTGGGTGCTGAGCAACAGCCCCATGGGTGAATTTTGGATGACAATGAGATGTGCAGTCAGGACTTTAGGGAGGTGGGCACAGAATTGAGCTGGGCCAAGTGGGCACATACACGGCCACAGGCTGGCTTAGGGGTGCTTTTGAGGTAATGCTGGCTCTGCAAGAGCCCTGGCCCTATTTGCAAGCCCAGCGCATGATCCCTTAAGCCAGATAAGTGTCACAGCTGCAGCACAATGCTAAGGTTCAAGCTCTAGACCAGAAGCTCTCACGTCACTCCCCTCCAAACAGCTCTTTGCTGCCCTAGGAAGCCATGCCAGGAGGGCCAAGCGCCTCACATTCCCACGGTTCCTCTCGCCATCACTTGCCATGGCAGAGGCTGGTCCTGCCCAGTGTTTGTGCTACCAGCCCTGAGGACCACAGAGCAGCACGGCGCCAGACAGGACTGGACACCGTGGCTACCTGTGTCTCACAAGAGCTAGGCAGAAGAGGAACGGGGCCGGGCCAGAAGGGGAGAGGGACGTGGCGGCCACTAGCCAGTCCTTATGCTGGCAACAGCTGCTTGGCTCAGCACATCTTAGAGGCGGCCCAAGAAAACGAGGACTGAGTTTTCCTGCCCATCCCAATGCCAGCAGAGACTGTGCACAGGGAAGGAGCAGGGTGGGAAGGAGGCAGCACGTTGCTGCTCCAAACACCGGCAGCTGCTGCCATCCCTGCACCAAATGCCGACAGTCAGAGCGGTGTGTTGCGGTGCTGCATTGCAGACTAGGAACCCTGGGCATGTGGAGGGCTCACAAGGAGCTGGCACTGGGGCTCCAGCAAGCTGCGTTGGGCTACAGAAAGTCAGGGACAGAAATTGATTGAGTTCATAGAATTACAAAGGCCGGATGTTACTGATTATTTACCTCCCAAGAGGGGGATGTTTTCCAGCTTTCTGAACAACTGCAGAGACACAGACATCAGATCAGGAGGGGATGAAGTCAAGTTGAGGCTGTGGCTGAGAAGCTCTAAAATGAGCCTCCTTGGGGGGTTCTGTTCAGTTTGGAATGGTTTTGTGACGGTGCTGACACTTGAAAAGAACCTGGATGGAGCCCTAGGGATGAGCTGCAATCCCTCAGTCTGCAGCTGATACCCCCAAGGATTTTTCCCATCTAGTCTTTAAGTTAAAAACCAAGAGACATTGGCAGCAGCCCTGAGGGGTCTGAGCAACACTCTACAGCCTCCTTTCAGAGGTACTGGAGTATGGATGGCCATGCTGGGAGGGCATGGGCACTCCCACCTCAAGGAGACATGGGGACCCTGTGCCTTCTGCCAGGCGGGTCCTGTGACAGGCATGGCACCACATTTGGGCCACCATGTTAGGGCTCCCTGCAAAGCCTCTCCAAGCCCAAGCCCCTTCCTCCCTGCATAAGCAAGCCTGGTGCTTGGCCGCCTGCCAGCTCCCAGTTCCATGCCACGACACAGGGTCTGCTGCTCACCCCACACACCCTCCCACCTCTCCAGAGGCCATGTGTGGATAGGACTGCCTGGGCACCTCAGGCCAGTGATGCCAGGAAGGGCACTGGGGGCTACCACGTTAGAGGTGAAGAGCTGTGGGGAGGTGCAGGTGGTTGTCACTTCTGGAGAAGCTGCCCAGTCAATAAACAATGGAGTAAGAATCCCTGCTGGCTGCTGAGTGGGTCTGCTCTGGGGTCAGGCACCTGCTTGCTCAAGGGCAGAGAGGGCAGCTGCACCCCAAGGTCATGGGCAGGACGGCAGGCTGAGGTGAGCACAGGACAGTGTGGGTGCCAGTGCTGAGTTGCACTCCTGGCAGACATCCACGCTTCCAGCCTCTGCATCTGGGCAGGAGCCCACAATACCACAGAACTGTGGAATCATGGAATCACTGAGGTTGGAAAAGACTTTTAATATATCATTTGGTGCTGCGGCACAAACCAAAATTTTTGTGGGAACAAAATAGATGGTGCTGAAATGGCCTTGGGGAACAAAACCAAGGGGTCAAAGCAGCCCAGGTGCAGCATCATCTTGACACTATGACAGAGGCCTCCTGGACACCCTGAGCACATGGTGGGAGTGTGGTGTCACTGCCAGAGCCCTCCAGTGCCAGCCTGGACACAGCCTCCCCTAGCAGCTCTGTGGCACCACGGTGAGCACAGTGCCAGCATTCACCCCAGCATTACCCAGCTGGTCCTGACAACATCCATCTGATTTCAGGTACTCTAGAAAGGCTGAAGAGAGGTTGCCCAATTTTTCTGGCTGTGGTCTGGGGCTGTTCAGGGCAGGTGCACTCCAACCAGGTGCTCAGTCAGCACTGCAGTAGGCACAGCACCTGCAGGCAGGAGCCTCGAGTCTCAGGGTTTGGATGCTGAGCACCTCAGGGAAGGTGTAGACAGCTGTGCAGACAGCATGCTTCAACCATAGCAGTCTCCTTCCTGCTAGGAGTAAGCTGGCTTTCCTTAGGAACCCCTATTGCTCCTGTGCATCCTCTGGGCATCACAGAAAGCACAACAAGTGGTCCTGGCATGCCCAGCAGCATGACTATGCTTGAGCAGTGGAGGAACCTGTCCAAGTGTCCCATTCCGACAGTAAATGCTTTTTACAAGTGTGTCACCCTGGGGAGACAGTGGCCAGCAGATGAGAGGGGCAGAAGCAGTGAGGGAGACCAGGGCAGGCTGTGTTTCATGCGTGCCACATCAGCCTCTTAGCTGGATCATCTCATCAGGGAACAGGTCTATGTGTGGGTTGAAAGCAGCCCTCTCAACCCTGGGAGCATTTCTTGTCTGGAGCAAATGCCTCCTTCTGGTCCAGGCAGCAGTGCTAGTGCTTCCCCACATGATGCAATGGGAGACCTCCCTTTGTTTCTGCACAGCACAGGAAGCCATGAGCAGTAGCCAAGCTGTGGGCGAAGGGCCACATTCCTTGGCCTGCAGACAGGGGAGGAGGCAGTGGCAGCCACAGGGCTCTGCATTGCAGCACAGGATTGGTGCTGGCAGCAGAACAAATGCCCAGTGTACGCACTCGGCCCAAGAGCAGGAGCTGAGCACAAGGGGTGCCAGGACTTGCTTCTAGTGCTGATGTCTGACTTGCTTCCAGCAAACAGACCTATGCTAGCCCAGGCACCTTTCCTCCCACATGCACCCTCACCCCAAGCTATGTCACCCCCAAAGCAGGCCACTCTCAGAAGGGTGTCCCCAGGAATGCAGGACCCCCTCCAGCCACCAGTGTGGTCTCCTGGGCTGACAAGGGCCAGTCGCATCCCCCTAAGGTGAGTGGAGGCACCCTCAAGACAGATTTGGCCAAGGCAAGCAGGTTCTCCACTGCCAATTTCCCTGTAAGTGCAGAACAAGTACAAAGCCTGTCTAAAGTGGGAATGAGGTCAAGAGACAGCTTCCCTCTAAGCTGATTAGAGGAAAGTATCCCCCTAATACAATAAACTGCACTTGGACTGTGCTGTTCCCACTGGCTGCAGATCAGGGTCAGCCAATCTCCTGCCCCACAGCATGCGGGGGGCAGAGGTGCAGGGGTCCAGGGGTCAAGCAAGCCAGGACCCTGCAGACTGCATGTCCTGCCTCCCCTACCCGCTGCATCAGCAGACAAGGAGCGGCCCCCTTCCATTTGAGCTAGCATCAGGGCAGCCCCAGGGAGAACAAGGGGAGTGGGACCCCCACGCTGCAGCCCAGCTGCCCTGGCAGCTCAGTGTGGGGATGGGCTCACGTGGCCCCACTGCTCACCCGGCAGGTTCTCCCACTTTGGGGCCCTGCTGTGAGTTTGATAAGGAGCCGCTCCCTAAGGATTGGTCCAGATTTGTCTGTGGACTTTTGTCTTGGTTCAGTGCCAGCCCTGGGCTTGGGCTGTCCCTGCCCTTGCTTAGCAAGGCCTGTAATTTCCTCCCTGCTCCCAGTTGCTGTGGATAAGCAGAGTATTTGACCCCTTCCTGAGCTCCCCTGCCCATACCTGCACCAAGAGTCTCTGTGGAGCACAGGCACAAGTGCAGGGGTCCCCTGGCCCCAAAGAACTCATTGGTGTCTCCTTCCACAGCGCTGAGTACCCTGACCTGCGGAAGCACAACAACTGCATGGCCAGCAACCTGACGCCAGCCATCTACGCCAGGCTCTGTGACAAGGCAACCCCAAATGGCTGGACTTTGGACCAGTGCATTCAGACTGGCGTTGACAACCCTGGCCATCCCTACATCAAGACTGTGGGCATTGTAGCTGGTGATGAAGAGACCTATGAGGTGAGTGGCAGCCAGAGCCTTGCCTGCAGCAGCCAGAGGAGCCCCAGTACCCATGGTACAACCAGCAGCCTGGGTCATTACTGCCCACCTCCTCTTGCTCAGCCTGAGCAGCTAGAAAGGCCCCTGGAAAGTCTCCACGTGCTCCTGCAGGACACAGGGCTCTTTTGAAGCAGCTATAGCTGGAGCCCTGCAGCCTCCTGCTCCACTTGCCCTGTGGATTGCTGTTGCACTGCAGGACACACTGTCCCACACACTGGCAGTGTGGCCCTGCCAGGCTTGTGGCGGGGGCTTCATCAAGCCCTGGGTCTGCTCTACATTGTCCCACTTGCTCCCAGGTGTTTGCCGACCTGTTTGACCCTGTGATTCAGGAGCGGCACAATGGATACAACCCCCGCACCATGAAGCACGTCACAGACCTGGATGCCACAAAGGTGCAGAAGTTGGACAGTGGTGCTGCACGCGGGTGTCCTTCCTTGGGCCTTGGGGGTAGGGCCCTGACAGCCCCAGGGCTGCCCCATGAGCACCCTGTGGCTCCTGTCTGTTCCAGATAAAGTTTGGCCAGTTTGATGAGCGCTATGTGCTCTCGTCCCGGGTCCGGACTGGGCGCAGCATCCGTGGCCTGAGCCTGCCGCCAGCCTGCACCCGTGCCGAGAGACGGGAGGTGGAGAAAGTGGCTGTGGATGCACTGAGTGGCCTCACCGGGGACCTGGCGGGCCGGTACTACCGCCTCAGCGAGATGACCGAGAACGAGCAACAGCAGCTCATTGATGTGAGTCAGTGCAGCTCCCGACCAGCCCCCCGGTGCACGCAGTGCAGGACCCCTTCCTGGCACTGCCTCTCTGGGAGGTTGCATCCTCTTTTTACAGCTCTGCTGTCTTCTTCAACCAGGAGCCCTGCCCTAGCAAGGCAGCCCAACAGCACAGTGCTGCTCAGCCCTCAGGAGCCAGGAGCTTTCCAAACTGAGCCCCAGCAGCTCATGGCCACCTCTGACTCTTGCCCCCATTCCCCTGCCCATGCCCAGAGGAAGGCAGGCTTGTTGCACTCAGCTGGTGCCCCACCAGCCCCTGGCACAGGCTGGGCTGAGCACCAGCAACCTTCAGCCTCCCAGGCCAGGAAGGCAATGGGCTCCTGCCCATGGGTGCCCTGCCTGGGAGAGCCGTGGTAAACTTCTGCATGGCAGGTGGGACCAGTGAGACAGGGAGTACTGGAACGAGTGAGGGTGCCCTGGCTCCAGCCATGCAGCCTGGGTGAGCCCATGAACTCTGCCTCCCTCCAGGACCACTTCCTCTTTGACAAGCCGGTGTCCCCGCTCCTGACAGCAGCAGGAATGGCTCGGGACTGGCCTGACGCCCGAGGGATCTGGTGAGGTTCTTCCCTGGCACTGGGTGGCAGGGCAGAAATGGGGGGGACGTACTGCCCCATCTGTCTCAGCCCTGCCACCCACATTTCCCATGTTTGCCGTGCCACAGACCCTAGCACATGGCACCAGTGCTCACCATGGATTCTGTGGCCTCACCTGGGAGCTTCTTGTGCATCACTGTCAGCAGTCTACTGTTCCCTACACAAACACAGCACAGTACTGGCAAGAGGGACTGTGGAGCCAGTACCAGCTGTCAATCCTGCCTGCTCTCACCATCCTGCAGCACCTTGCACTCTAAGACTGCCAAAAACCTTTAATTGCCTTCTGCTCCCTGGGCAATCCCCAGCATTCCTCCTGGCTTCTGCACACTCTATGTGGCACCAAACCTACCCTGCCACAGTTGCATCTTACTGCTCCCTCCCAGCATCTTTGCATAGCCATGCAACCTCCCACACTCCCGCAGAACAGCAGCCGGCACACTTGTCCGCCCATGCCACCCTCGCTGACGCTGTGCCTTTACATGGAAAACATCTCCAGGGCACATACAGTTCCCAGCTCCAGCTGCATCTAACCCGGCCCTCCAGTGCACACTCCATGCCTCACAAGCCCCTTCCCACTGCCCGCATGGTGCAGGAGCTGGGTCCAGCACCATGCTGGGTCCAAGGCACTGGAGACATCTCCCTTCACCAGCAGTGATACATGTGGATGGGCAGTGGCCCATCTCCAGGAGCATCTCCTGGCTGCCCACCCTGGTGGAGTCAGCACATGGGAACCAAGGGCAGCACTGGTACCATGGTGGCAGGGGCAGAAGGGGCACATTTGAGTGGGCAGAGGGTCTCTGCAAGCTGCCAGCACAGCCAAACACTGCCCTGTCCCTAGGCACAACCATCAGAAGACCTTCTTGATCTGGATCAATGAGGAGGACCACACACGTGTCATCTCCATGGAGAAGGGGGGCAACATGAAGCGTGTTTTTGAGCGATTTTGCCGGGGCCTAAAGGAGGTGAGTGTCCAACAGCTTCTTCTGTGCCAGCCCCATAAACAGCACCACAGAAGCCCTGCCTGCTCCAAGGAGGAGCAGGCAGGTCTCCTGTGATACTGCCCCTCTGCTGGGTGCTCCTTGGCCAGGGCTGAACAACTGCTTGTGCCTCTAACTCAGGTAGAGCGGCTAATCCAGGAGCGAGGCTGGGAGTTCATGTGGAATGAGCGGCTGGGTTACATCCTCACCTGCCCCTCTAACCTGGGCACAGGGCTGCGAGCGGGTGTCCACATCAAGCTGCCACTGCTCAGCAAGGTATTACCATGGCCAGTTTTGTGGTGAGCCAGGCTAGGACTGTGGGGAGCTCAGCCACACAGGTGCAGGACAACATGGGACCCAACCTGGACCACACTCAGGGTCCCCTAGGAGGCATAGGGTCCAGCCCTGCCTGCAGTCCTGGCCAGAGAGGCGTGGGTCCCAGGTGTCAGCCTGGGTCTGCTCAGGGCAGGACTCTGGGTAGCAGCAGGGGCCTGCACCAGGGAGCATTTGGCTACAGGGCCCTGACTCCCTTGTTGGTCCTGCTGAGCACTGACACTTTCTCTGGGCACCAGGACAGCCGCTTCCCTAAGATCCTAGAGAACCTCCGGCTACAGAAGCGTGGGACGGGTGGTGTGGACACTGCAGCCAAAGGCGGTATCTTTGACATCTCCAACCTGGACCGTCTGGGGAAGTCAGAGGTGGGTGCCAGACAGAGCTGGGGACAGAGGTTCTGGAATGTGTCTGCATTACAAGCCCATGCAGCCCCAGGGCCATGTGGGTGCTGGGAGTGGCACTGTCTACCCTGAATGCAGCAGGAGTGGCCAAGTGGTGTGGCTCCCAGGACAGTCCCTCAGTCACCACATCTGTGCTCCTGGTGCAGGTGGAACTGGTGCAGCTGGTGATCGACGGTGTGAACTACCTGATCGACTGTGAGCGGCGGCTGGAGAAGGGGCAGGATATCCGCATCCCCTCGCCGCTGCAGCAGTTCCGGCACTGAGGGGAACCATGGCAGCGCCAGCGCTGTGGGACCCAGGTCCCCCTGTAGCTTGTGCGATCTCTGTGCCCAGCATGTCGCTGCGTCCTGTAACCCACCATGTGTCAGGTCAGACCCCATAAACATGTGCTGATGTAGCCATGGCTCAGGCTTCTTCTTCACCACCCCACTGACCTCCCAGCGCCCTGTCCCACTCAGAGGCAGCACTCGGACTTCCCCCTCTCATAAGGCTTCACAATCACCACACATGGGCTCTGCACCTCCTGCCCCATCCCATCCAGCCCAGCCACCACCCAGCTGGTGTCAGGAGTAGTACAGCAGGGCCAGGAAGCACTGCATGGCCTCAGGTCCCACACTGAGCAGCACACTCTGGAAGGTCTCCTCCGGCAGATGAAGATACTGCTGTGGGAAGTGAGCCCGCAGGCAGTGGGAAATCAGCTCCCGGGCGGAGGGAAGCGAGGGAAGCTCCCGGGCGGAGGGAAGCGAGCCCGCTCCGCTCTCAGCCGGAGCCGCGGGCCCCGCGCGCCTCGGGAGGCGGTGGGCAGCGCCCCCTGCTGGGCCCGCGGCCGCACAGCGCCTCCCGGCGGCCCCTCCGCGCTTTGTCGCAATGGCGACGGTGAAGGCGCGGAGGCGTCACGCGGGTTCTCTCCGCAGCCCTGGGGCCGACTGGCTGATGCGGCTCAATATTGGTGATAAAATCGCCAGAAACACCCCCGTGCCGGAGGTGAGCTGATGAGGGCTGGCCCCAGTCATCAGCTCTGGGGAAACGGAGCCGTTGCTCAAACTCAGCGGTCAGCGGTAGGGACTTGACAAGGCGAGGGCAGGAGCAGGTGGGCTATAAGGAGAAACGGATGGTGAAGTGGAAACGGGATATCGAGAACGTTTCCCCAATTGATGCCTTGTCCCCCAAGGTCCACCTGAGCTGCCCGACACGCTGCAAAGAGAGGTGGTGCTCGGAGAGTGAGAATCGGGGTTTTGTGCGAGGACAGCCCCAGACCCTGGCAGGACCGGGACACGGTGGTGCGAGGTGGGAGCAGGGGGTGCCTGGTCAAAGCTGGCGGCGAGCCGAGCACCCCGGCAGGGACAGCACAGATAAAGGAGCTTCCTGCCGCAGACCCCAGCAGAAGGTGCAAATGCCGACAGATTGGGGTTACGGGGTATAGACCCGCTCCCGGCTTTGGCTCGGGCCAGGGGAACGCCAGACTGTCGCAGCGCCGGAGCGTGAGAGGTGGCGGGTGAAAATGCGGGACTGCGGGTGAATCCAGCAAGCCGAGCGCTGTCGTGCGCCATGTGCTGGGCAACTGTCACCGCCGCGCCGGCACTGCGCGACACAGACACGGTGGGGTTAATGCCCAGCCCGCAGGTGAGCAAAGCTCCCAGACACCGACAGCCGACTCGGCAGCGCACGGCCCCAGGTCCCGGCCGGGGAAAGGGAGGCGCTGTGGTCGGCGCAACACAGCTCGGTGGGAGGGATGCACCGAGGACCGAAGACGGGCGCAAGCCCCGCCGCCGCCCGGGCAGCGCCGAGAACCGGCGGCCATGAGGGGGCGGGGCCGGCAGCCCCGCCGCCTCTGGCACGTGCCCCGTGACGCTCCGCCAATCAGGAGCTGCCACACGGCAGATCCGGATGCGGGGGCCGGACTTCCGGCTGCGGCCCCGGCGCTCCTTCAGCCGCCGCTCCCGGCCCCGCCGCTCCGCTCCCGCCGCTCCCGCCGTCATGTCCGCGCCCCGGCCCCCGCAGCCGGCCCTGCCGGCCGCGCTGCTGCTGTTCCTGCTGCTCGCCCTCGGTGCTCGCGCTTCCGACGTGGTGGAGCTCAGCGATGCCGATTTCGAGAGCGGCCTGGCCGAGCGCCCGGGGCTAGTGCTCGTGGAGTTCTTCGCGCCCTGGTGAGGAGCCGCGGGGGGCGGGGGACGGGCCGGGAGAGGCGCTCGGCCGGTCTGACTCCCTTCCGTGCCCCTAGGTGCGGACACTGCAAGCGCTTGGCGCCGGAGTACGAGTCGGCCGCCACCCGGCTGAAGGGGATCGTGCCTCTCGTGAAGGTGAGCACGGGCTCCCGCCTTGGGGCGAACCCGGGGGCGGCCAGCCGCCGGGCTCCTGCTCTGCAGGCCTGGTGGACGTCGTTTCTTTGATGCCTTGGAGCCCTGAAATAATCTGGAGGCCGATCCTTGCAGGGCCGCAGCTGCGCAGAGGGTGTGTGAGGGCTCGCCCCAGCCGGGGAAATAGGCCTGCTCGGAGCTGTGTGATGAGGCTGAGAGCCAGCGCCGTGCTGCACGTACCCACTGAGGCATGCTGGCTAGGAGCTCTCTTTTCTGTACAAAACTCGTGGAGTTTTGTCAAATCAGCGTCTCTCTTTCCCTTTACGGGAAGTGGCATGGACTCTTGGCACCATGGCCTCCTGGTCAGGTCAGCCTGTTTTCTTCAAATGTTATATGAACTTTGGGACTGACAAGATGCTGAGAAATTCCATGTCACTGATTGCAAGAAACTATCCAGTATTTTTTTGGTGTGTAGCCTGGTCGAACTTGAAACTATTTTCAAGTATTTTCTCAGCCGTCTCATTATACCTGTGCTACCTCTTTCTCAGTCTGGGCTGTTGAGTACCAGGCAGTGTGTGATGGATCCCTCTAGTCCCTTGTCTGGCATCAGTGTGTTAGGGCTGGATCTCAGTCCTAGTAGCAAGGTTTCTTTTCCTTTAGGTTGACTGTACAGCAAACTCCAACACCTGTAACAAATATGGAGTCAGTGGATATCCCACATTAAAGATTTTTCGAGATGGAGAAGAGGCAGGGACCTATGATGGGCCCAGAACAGCAGGTAAGAACTGTTTGGCAGCGTCTGGTTTGCTGAGCTGCTGCAGGAGGCAGCATGTAACAGCCAGGAATGCAGAGAAGGTTCACACCTGCACATACACCCCCCAACCCCTTACCCTCTCCAGAACTCTTTGTGCTGGCAAAGCCTGGGATGTTTATTTTCCTTTAAAGCTCTCCTTTGAAGGTGAAGGTTTCCACATTAGCTCTTAGTTTCCAGGCTGCTAGAAAGCTCCTGTTTGCAGCTGATGGGAGCAGTCCTTCAGTTCACATATTTATTGTACGGGAGATGTGTATGAATTCTGCAGAAATAATTTCTGGTTTAGGAAGCTTGAAAAATGTCTTGTGGAACTTGGTATTGATCCCTTTAATTATTTTTCAAGATGGGATTGTCAGCCATCTCAAGAAACAGGCAGGACCTGCTTCGGTGGCTCTCGGTTCTGTGGCTGAGTTTGAGAAGTTCATTGGCGATAAAGATGCTTCTGTCGTGGGTGAGTAGAGGTTGTGCATCCTGAAATTAGTGGGCTCCAGGAGCTCGTGTGGAAAGAGTAGAGGCAGTTCCACTGGCTGCAGCAAATGAAATTCCAGATGGGCATGAACAGAACCACAGCCAGTAATGAGAACAATAAAGCCCTAGAACATGTATCCAGAGGGATTTTAAAATGTTCAGCCTGGGAGATTTTCACAACTTATTTGGACAAAGCTCTGAGCAACCCAGTCTGACTGAGGCTAGTCCTGCTTCAGGTGGGAGATTGGATTTGAGGACCTTTGGGTATTCCCTCCAGATTTTTTTCTTTTTTTTTTTTTTTCCATGGCTGTCTGGCTTGGTTTGCTCCCCTGGCACTATAGTATATGTTTTCCAAAGGTTGTTGCTTTCTTGGTTGGCTGACAACAGGTAGCTTTGGGTTGCTTTGGGTGCGTTTGTTTCTCTGATGGCATCAGAGGCCTGTTGGCATTGGGTGTCTATGGTTACATGCGGCAACAGCAGATGGTGCAAATCAGGTGCCATCTTGTAGGTATGACCACATGAGTGCTAACCAGCATTCCTAAACTTACTGTTATCTGCTGCCAGTTGTTACACAATCATCAGTGGATGTTTGGTTGTTCAGGGGATAATTGTCCTTGGCTGAATGACCAACTTGGGCTTCTCCTGAGTAACTCTTCTGCTGCTGGAAAGGGCAGGGGGGTGTGCAAGGAGATCCCGAAAAATGGGAGAGAAGCTGTCGAAGGTAAACACCTCAACATGCACTGAAGGACTGGATTCAGGATTGATCCAGTGCATTGTACAGAAAAATGCTGAGACCTGCCGAGGGTCCAAAGCTGGGTTTGAGGTCACAGTCTGCCTTTCTGCTGCAGGCTTCTTTGGTGATGCATCTGGGGATGCTTATTCGGAGTTCATGAAAGCAGCTAACAGCCTCAGGGATAACTACCGCTTTGCGCACACCACCGAGGAGCAGCTAGTCCAGAAGTATGAGGAAGATGGAGAGTAAGTTACTTAATTTGAAGATTTCTTGTTATTTAAGCATTGGAACAAATTTGTGGATTCCACTTAAATGGTTTCAGTTTCTAAGCACAGCTTAAGGTCTGGTTTCTTCCTCAGCTGAAACAGTGGTGTTTCTTTTGAATTGAGATAGAAAGGTGTAAATGGTCTCTGAAGTGTTTGTGTCTGCCTCTGTGTGGCAAGTATCTCAACAGAGACATTTTGTTTCATATTCATTGTTACGGTGGGAGTTTTGTTTCTCATTGTGGCCTTTCTGAATCATGGAGAAGGCTCTGACAGCTACACTACTGCGCTAGTGCCATCAAGAAACTAGACACTGTTGTTTGAGCTACGAATGACGAGTAGGGATTGTCACTGGAGAGTGAGTTTTTGCCTCATCTGGCTGCTGTCCTTGGACTCGCAGGGACACTTGGAACTAATTGACAATACCTGCTTCCCCACAGAGGTATTGTCCTATTCCGTCCTCCACGCCTGACCAACAAGTTTGAGGAGAGCTCTATCAAGTATCCAGAAGAGAAAATCATCAGTGGAAAGATCAAGAAATTCATCCAGGAGAACATGTGAGTGATCCCTCACCAACAATTGTGACAGAACTGGCTCCAGTTTGCTTTGGCCCAGTCAGAGCTTGTTTTTTCATTGCTGCCACGTCTGCTGCATGTCTCAGCACTGCTTCCCTTTGGGGGCACCTTCTTGAAATCCTGACATGGCTGTTGGCATGCACTCTCCATATTCTAACCATGATTCTGTTTAAAAACTGGATCTGTGAAAGCTGTGCTAGCTTTGGCCTTAACTGGGTCAGCTCTAGCCACTGATGTGGCAGGAGATGGAGCTTTGACTTAGAAAAACCTGAGCAGGAATGAGCCAAGCATTTCTTCCTGAGGCCTGATTGATCACTGGCATTTAACTCCTGGGTGGGAAGCAAGTGTGCTGTGTCAAGCCTGTTCTGGTGTCATGGACTCTGCTAATACCTCTCTCCTTGACAGCTTTGGCATCTGCCCTCACATGACTGAAGATAACAAAGACTTGATCCAGGGCAAGGACTTGCTGGTGGCATACTACGATGTTGACTATGAGAAGAATGCCAAGGGATCCAACTACTGGCGCAACAGGTAGGAATGGTGAGGGTAAATCGGCCTCACACTGTTCCTGCTTTGCTGCAGTTCCATAGCTTGGGTGACAGTCTTCTGAAATCCTGTGTGATTGCTCTTGGATCCTGGGTCCTTGGGAACCTAGACCTTACCACAAACTACTCAACTGCTGTGGTGTGCTATTCTGCCCTTCGTGCCTGAGACCCTGTGGTCACGCAGGTGGAGGATGCAAACGCAACACTTGCCTCAGTCACCACAGACACTGGTCTGCTTCTCTGCACCATTTCTACAGGACTTGGCTCTGAAGAGCGCTTTGTGCCACTGAATTCCTAGTCCCATATGTACATCATCTTCAAGGGTGTTACATCATGTAGAAGAAAGTGTTCAAAGAAATAACGCTTTGTTTATTTTCTCCCCTCAGAGTTATGATGATTGCAAAGAAGTTCTTGGATGCTGGCCACAAACTGTCTTATGCTGTTGCTAGTCGAAAAACCTTTGGCCACGAGCTTTCTGAGTTTGGTCTGGACAGCAGTGTGGGTGAGGCCCCCGTTGTTGCCATCAGAACTGCCAAAGGAGATAAATACGTCATGCAAGAAGAGTTCTCGTGAGTTCTTGAACTTGATGGTAATGGGTCTCGTTTGATGGACTTTGGTGTAGAGGTCTCTGACCAGATGATACTTTGTTAGCTTCAAGGAAACAGGAAATCTGGCTGTTGCAGCTGGAAGAAGCAATTGCTGGGTCAAAATGGCTCCTGCTCATGTGTTTTCCTACTCTCTGTTATACAAAGGGAGAGAATTTAATTCAAGATCCTGAAATTCTGATTAGCAATTAGGGTGTAATAAAGGGTAGAAGAATTCATTCTACCTTTCATTTTGAAAAAAAAAACTGAAGAATGCTGGAAGGCCTAAAACTTTGAATGGGATGTTCATCCAGCCTCCTGTCAGAGCCCTTAGGGACATTGCTTCACTTGTTCTGGAGGTCTACTAAGCCAGCCTCAGACTGGTGCTGTCAGAGATGCAGGTGGCATCTGTTGTGTGGGTGGAAGTAGATCAAATAAGCCTTGAAAGTTTCCTTCTCTCATCCTGTGTGTGTGATGATGGCTGTAACATCACTTTTCTTTCAGCCGTGACGGAAAGGCTCTGGAGAGATTCCTGCAAGATTACTTTGATGGAAACTTGAAAAAATACTTGAAATCAGAGCCTGTCCCTGAAAGCAATGATGGTCCCGTAAAGGTGAGTGCTGCTTGTAGCTGCAGAGACACTGCTCAGCAGCAGCTTCCTGTGGCTGTGTGAAGTCCTGGAAGCGAGGCATGGTGGTAGCTCAATTACTCATTCCCTTATTCCACTGCAGCTTTCTGAGGTGATGGAGACATGCAGTTTGCAGTTTGGGTTCTGTTTTTTTTCTCTTAGCATAATAACTGCTCCATGGCCCCAGCAGTTATGTGCTTTGTGAGTGCAGCAGCATCCAGATTTCCAGGGCTTATACAAAGGCCTGTCCTCTTGGTTTGTGCTCACTCCTTCATGGCATGGTCTTCCTGTTGGTTGTGACTGCACTATTTTGGGGATCTCCCTGTTTATCTCATCATTGAGGTCTGGTAGAATTCCTGCCTTTCACCCTCCCAGGCAATTCTACCATGAGTAAGAGCATTCCATAGCCTGGCTTTTTGATGAGAGCCTTACACAGGAGTGCAAGTTGTTTTTGGGGCAGTGGGGATGGCCTCAGGCAGTCCTGCTGATTGTTTGCTGGGATTAAAAAGAAATGGCTTTATCTTCCTGCGAGGATGCCATATGCAGACCTCACCTGGAGGTTGTGCTGGTAACTTATGGCAGGTTTTTACCTGCGTGGTGCAGATGAAGAGTGCTGTGTTTGTTTCTGCTGCTCGCTGTGCAGGTGTGAGAGACCCAGGCTTGGGTGGGGGTGGAGTGTGGACCATGTCATGTCATGGCCTCATCTCTGACTTCAAAGGAACTAACTGGTGTGATCAACCCTTACAGGTGGTGGTGGCTGAGAACTTTGATGAAATTGTTAATGCAGAAGACAAAGATGTCCTGATAGAGTTCTATGCACCGTGGTGCGGCCACTGCAAGAATCTGGAGCCCAAATACAAAGAATTGGGGGAGAAGGTAAGTATGACATTCTTGCAAATGTGAACTACAATTTTGCAGCACTGAATGATCCTGAAGGTTCTTTCTAGCCTCTGTGACAATGGGACATAATTATGCCTTCCTGAGTACTACAAATTTTGGTCTCTTTGTGGAGTGCAGATATCTTGCAGCAGGATCTGTGTTAGCAACCACAGTGGTATATTTAGTCTGTGTTACTGGCTAGGGCACAGGAATATTCCCAGATTTAGTGACTGGCCTCAACTGCCCAAGTTTCTTTTTGGGTCTTTTCCTTCTGCATGGTGATAATCTCACATGTAGTGGGGGTTGGTGAAGTGATATTCCCTATGCACTGTCCTCTGACAACACTGTCCCAGATGATGCTGACTGCTGGGTTCCTGGATTTTGAAATTGGTTACTGATAGGTTCTTTCTACCCACAGCTCAGCAAAGATCCCAATATCATCATTGCCAAAATGGATGCTACAGCCAATGATGTGCCTTCTCCCTATGAAGTCCGAGGGTAGGTCTGACTGCTGTGACACCACATGTCAGTGCATGAGTCCCACTCTGTCTGACTTGGGGCACAGCACTGAAGGGCTGAAGGAGCCTCATGGGGAAGGGTGTGGGGGTTGCCAGGCAATAGCTAGGTGACTGCTGGTCAATGGCTTGACGTGGAGAAAACAAAATACACTAATCTGCCTGGCTTCTCCGGGATTCTAAGGTGTCCTGGCTCTGCCCAGAGGTCTGTCCTGCTTTGGAATCTGCTGAGATTCTGCTGCTGGCAGTGTAAAAACAAATCTGGGCTTGCTGTTCCAAAAGTAGTTCAGCTAGCAAACTTAAACCTGTGAGCTCAGCCAGATATGCTGGGCTCTTAAAGACCACACCTGGTGCCTTAGAGCCACTGAAGCTGTGCCATGTTAAACCAGGGCAGTGTGGGGTGGGAGTCCCTTCAGTTGGGGCTGGTCTGGTAGAAATCAGAGTATCTCAGGAGCTCACGTGTTTCCTCTCTCTCCAGTTTCCCCACCATCTATTTTGCTCCAGCTGGCAAGAAGCAGAGTCCAAAGAAGTATGAGGTGAATATTTTGCTGTTCTTGATGCTTTGTAAAGAAGTGAAGAGCATCCAGGTGTTCTAATTATACTCAAGCTTCTTTGGAGTTGGGGGTGGCACTGTGTCCTGTTACCCTGGGAACACACCTGATGGTACCTGCTGGGAGCATTGTACTTTGTGTCGCAGGCCCTGGGGGAACTCTGCTTGCAATCACCTGGGTCTCCTGCCAGGCATCTGAACCCCCTTCAGGAGAGGGGAAGTCCATGGTGGATACGGCTCCTGCCTGACTGTCACTTGCTTTCTGCAGGGGGGCAGAGAAGTGAGTGACTTCATCAGCTACCTGAAGCGGGAGGCAACCAACACTCCTGTGCTGCAGGAGGAAGAGAAATCCAAGAAATCCAAGAAGAAGGTGAAAGAGGATTTGTAAAGTACCTGCTTGCCACCTTGTCAGGATGAGCTCTGTGTGAATCGGGGAAGCACTGGTCAGACTGGGGCCAGTTCTGGGCTGTGGAGAGCCAGTGGCCATGTGGGCCGAGGAGCCCCAGCTGCTGTATCTAGTAATGTTTAATTTCCTGCCGTCTCTTAGCTGCACTGTTGTGGGGCTCCCCAGGTTTGTTTTGTGGTTTGGGAGGGGGTGGGGGTACAGTTATTTTCTAATTTTTTTTGTACATTTGGAGAAGTGAAACAATAAAATGACCCCCTTAAGACCAAGTGTCCCTGTCCTGGGGCAACCCATCAGACCTAGCAATGGGATCCTGTTCTCCATAGGCAGCAGCTTCCTGCTGTAAGTTTTCCCCTACAGTGAGCCCTCCTAGCCACTGCGTTTAGCTTTTAGCCCATTATCCTCTTTCCTTAGCTGCCCGAGCCCCTTCAGAATGTAGCAGCAAAAGCTGTCCCAATGTGTTGGGCTTTGGGTGCTGCATTTACACACGTTTTGGACTGGGGAATTGTGGTCACAAGTGCCTTTGCTGTGTGCTGCCCTAGCGAGTTCAGAGGTATGTGCTCACTGTGACTGTTGGGTTGCAGCAGTGCAGGCATATGGAGCAGGCTGGCAAGGGCCTCGCTCAGCAGCAGCAGTAAATCAGCTTTGAAGCTGGTGCAGGAGTAGTCGGGTATAAGAGCGGAGTGTTACTACCTACAGCCTCTACCCAAACACAGATAGGGCCAGTGCCAAGGGTGTTTGTTACAGTCTCGTGCTTGGCTGTGGTGAGGGCGAATACAACCAGTTAACTATTCCTTGTCATGCTGAGAAACAGGCTGGTAGCTGTGGGTCTCTCTTCAGGATAGGAGTGTGGACCATGTGGTGTGGACTGTAACTGACCATCTGAGGATGTTCTTTACTTTTGGAAGGGCAGGAAAGAGATGGGCAGACCAGGCAGGAGCTGTTGCCCTGATTCTGGGTTCCTTGACTACATGCAAGTTGAAGTGAGGGAGTCAGCACACTCAAAGTATTGCTGCATGGCAGCAGTTACTATGGCAGGAGCCAGAGCTTGCTTTCTCTGTGGCTTCCTCCCCCACAACTCAAAGCCCAGGTACCTTATGTTTTGCTGCTGGAGTTCTCCAAGTACAGTAGCTCATGCAAGGCTTACAATGTACTTCTTTGTCTACAGTAACTGCAGTACAACGATTTCTTTTGCAGCTCCATTAGCATCTCAAACCACATTTCCCTTCTGTGCTCTGTTGCTGTGGCAGGTGCTCTGCCCCTAATGCATGCAGGTGTCTAGGCAGCTTTGGAGGAACATGTGATGTCCAGTGGTCCCTGCATAGACTGGCAGGAGCACTGCACCTGTCTGTCTGCAGCGCTGCTGCAAGAAAAAGGAACACAGCAAGCTCCACTGTGTTCCCCTGTGTACCCATGTAACACCAAACTGGAGTGCTGCTTCCTTGCTGGGCAGGACAGCGCTCTCCATCAAGCCAAGGAGAGCCAGGGATGTGGTTCTAATCCTGGCTTTGCTCCCTGCTCTGTGACTGTTGACCTGGTGGCAGCCAGGGCACTGAACACAGGTAAAACTCTTCAGCATGTTTGGCCCAGAGCATCACTGCTGGTGCTTAGAGCAGCCTGGGTGAAGTTAACATGGGCCTAGGGAAACTTTCTGGCAGGAGGGACAGAGGATGAGGAAGGGCTGTGGTGGTGGCTGCCCAGATGTCCCTCACTGTGCTGCAACTGCACTGAAGGTAGTGAGCTTCAATTGAGGAGAAACAGGCATCTGATGGATTTGTATATTTGCTGCCTGGAATACATGGCAAACAGGATGGCTACAGACCTTGCTTTCAGTGAGACCTGCATGGAGAGCTGGTCCTGGGTAAGGGGGAAGCCACCACCTAAAGTAACACATTTCCCCCGAGCTGGCTCAGGCCTTAGCAAAAGATCGGGTCTTTGTTTCTGGCTCTCCCCATGCAGCCATGGCCCTCCAGGGAGTAGGGAAATGAGCTGGCCCCAGGTGTTTCAGAGCTGGAGCAGTTTGCACTGCTTTAAAGATGGGCCTGGATGAGCAACGAAAAAACTGCAGCAACAGTTTGCTTGGGAGGTCCTGCTTCTTGCAGAATGGAGCTTTTGCTGTGAGACAGCTTTGGATGGAGACATTCACAGTGATTCTTCTGCTGGTAGCTGGGCTAAGCCAGAGACCCGGCCCGCAGCCTCGGTACCAGCGACGCCTGGCCACGGAATTGCCTGGAACGCGCGACGGCGGCGAGCGGGCGGTCCCGAGGGGCCGCAGCGGGCGGGGCGGGCGGCGGGAGCCCTGTGCCGGGGCTCGCCCTGGCCCAGCTATTTTTGCCGCCGACCCGGACTAATCCCCTGAGCCGCTTCCCGGCATTAGGTAACGGCGCGGCGGCATGCGCTCCTCGGTGTCCCCGGTCCGGGCAACCCCCGGCAGTCGCGGCGCGGCGGGACGGGCGGCGACACGCCCGGTGCGGGCTGGGGGCCGTGGGCACCCGCCGCCGAGCCCCGGGCGGGCCCGGACCGAGGCCAGCAGGTAGCGGCGGGTGGGGAGGAGGGCCGGCGGCGGCGGACATGCCGGGCCCATCGCCCGGCGGCTCCCCGGAGAGGGAAACAGGGGCCGGCGGACGGCCGCGGGGGCCTGGCCGGGACCGCCGGGTGCGGTTCCGGCTGCCTCACACCGCCATCGCGGTGCCGTCGGTGCGCGACGAGGAGCAACTCTTCTACCGGCGGCTGGAGGCGCTGGCAGTGCCGGGGCCCGGCGGCTTCGGGCCGCTCTTCGCTTCCGACCGCTGGAGCGACTTGACGGGTGAGCGCCGACGGGCCTCAGGGCCAGCCCAGGCTGGGACGGCCGGGACGGCGCAGAGTGGAGCAAGGAATGCCAGTTCGGGACTCCCGGCTCAGCTCTCAGCACCCTCTCCTCCGCAGAGGACCGGCTGCTGCGGAAGCGCGTAGTGCGGGCCGGGCTGGGCGGGCCGCGGCCGCTGCCGGGCCAGGAGGTGTCAGTGAAGGTGCTGGGCGCCCTGGAGGACGGCGGGCTGGTGGAGCGGGACCCGCGGCTCATCTTCGTGCCGGGTCACGGGGACGTCGTGCAGGTGAGCCCGAACCGGTGTGCGGTTCAGTGCCGTGCGAGCTCAGCGCCGCCGTGGGCCCCGACCCGCCAGCCCTGCCGTGCCCGTCCACAGGCTCTGGAGTTGGGCGTCCCCACCATGCAACCCGGGGAGGTTTCCTTCTTTCTCGCCGCTTTCCCCTACGCCTACGGCCGCCCGGGCAGGTAAGGCGAGCGGACAGGAGGGCTGGAGCGGGCAGGGGGCGGGAGAGCAGACGGACCAGGGCAGACAGACAATAGGGACGGTCAAGGACAGGACCAGAGCCGAGAGGACCGGCAGGGCAGGGGTCGCGGGCAGCCGGCGCTGTACCAGCAGGGAGCCTGACGTGCCGCCCGAGGCGCCGCTGCTGTTCGAGGTGACGCTGTTGGAGGTGCGGGACGGCCCCGACCCGCAGCCGCTGCTGCCCGCCGTCCGTCTGCGCCTGGGCTCGCAGCGTAGGGAGCGGGGCAACTTCCACTTCGCGCGGGGTGACTTCGCCGCGGCGCTGCGATCGTACCGGCTATCCCTGCGTGCCCTGGACGGCCCCGCCGCCGGTGAGACGGGACGGGAGGGAGGGCCCGGGGCTCTGGAGCTGGGGCGCTGAGGCCGCAACTCGCTCCGCAGCTCCGCCCGGGCCCGAGGAGGAAGAGGAGCTGCGGGAGCAGCGGGTGAAGTGCCTCAACAACTGCGCGGCTGCCGAGCTGAAGCTGGGGCGGACGGAGGAGGCGCTGGCAGCCTGTGAGGCCGCCCTGCGGATCAGCCCCGACAACGGTCGGGCGTTGCTCCGGCGCGGGCAGGTGGGACTCGCATCACCCCGCACCGCCCCGCTCCCCTCGGCTCGGCCGTCCAGCTACCGTCCGCTCCTCTCTCCGCAGCTTCTGGCAGAGCAGGGCCGGGACGCAGAGGCGGCGCTCGTCCTGAGGAGAGCCCTGGAGCTGGACCCGGCCAGCAAGGTGTGGGAGCCGGGGTGCGAGGGCGGGCGGTGGTCCTACAGCACTTAGTACTAGGAGCGACGGGAAGAGGATCCCGCAGGAGTCGGTGGGTCGGATGTCCCACCGCAGCCGCACCTCTTCCGTAGGTGATCCACACCGAGCTCTCACGGCTGGCGAAGCGCCAGAGCCCTCCATCCGGCACCGGCCAGCAGAATCCCCGCCACGACCCGATACCGCCGCCGAGCCCCACGTGCGTAGGCGAATTGGGCTGTGCAGGGACGGATGTTCGTCCCGCACCCTCTTGGCGCGGATAGCGCTTATAGCCGTCCCTCCCTGTAGATCCCCCGCACCGCCCTCGGCGGTCTGAGCGGCCCCGCAGCGCCCCAGAGCCTGACCGAGGAGATAGAAGAGCTCTCATACCGTCCTCCCCACATCGCCCCCTCCGCGGGCGGAGAAGAAATCTGCGTGGGGAGGGCTGAGGGAGGGGCGGGACGGCGCCCGGCCCCGTTCCGCACCGTCCGCACCGCGCTCCCCGCCCGGCAGCGCTCCGCACGCCTCCTGACGTCACGGCGGGGGGCGGTCCGCCCGCTCTCCGCATCCTGTCGCGCGGAGGCGGCTGCGGCGCGTGCGCCGAACCTTCCGGTTTTTTCGCCCCCGCCGGCAGAAGGGAGGCCATAGCCCGCGGCCAATCAGGCGGGGCCTTGCCGGAGAGACGCGCCAATGGGAGTGCAGCGGGGGGTGGATCGGCGCAATGATTGGCTGTGGCGTCCCTTAAAGCGCGGGGCGGGGCGGGGCGCGGGGGGGGTCAGTGCGGGACGTGGCGGTGGAGTGGAGGTGGGAGGGAGCGGCGCCATGACCCGTGAGTCGGGGGGAAAGGAAGGAAGGAAAGGGGGCTGGGGCTGACAGGTGTGGTGGGAGGCTGTTCTGGGACTCGGGAGTGCGGCGGGGCCGGGGTCAGGGCCATGCCGTGATCCGCCGGCGGGCGGTGGTCGGACCGGGGTATGGGGGGGCGGCCGGTACGCGGGGCCGGGCTGCGCTGAGGCGGCCGCGCTGTGGCAGGCGGGAACCAGCGCGAACTGGCGCGGCAGAAGAACCTGAAGAAGCAGAGCGACTCGGGCAAGGGCAAACGGCGGGACGACGGGCTCTCGGCTGCCGCCCGCAAGCAGAGGTGAGCGCCGGGCCGGCCGCCCGGCTTCCCCTGCCCCGCTACCTGCTCCCGCCCCGCGGCGGTGCCGGCCCCGCCGCCAGCCCCGCCGCGCTCCCCGCAGGGACTCGGAGATCATGCAGCAGAAGCAGAAGAAGGCCGACGAGAAGAAGGAGGGCAACAAGTAGCGGGCGGCCGCGCCGGGCTGCCGCCCCAGGGCCGGTCCCGCCGGCAGGATGCCCCGCGCCGCCCCAGGCCGGGTCCCGCCGGGACCTCCGGCATCGCCCTGCGCCCTGCGGCGCCGTCCCCTATTAAAGTAGCTGTGGAGCCCTGCACGCTGCGTCTGCTCGTCCGTGCGCCGGGCGGGGGGTGGGCGAGAACGGGTATTGCCGGCGGAGCAATCGCGGAGAGCAGCGCCGAGCGCGGCCGCCGAGAGTCAAGCGGCGGCATCTCGACGGTGAGGAACAAAGGTGGGGTCGGGCCTGGGCGGCCCCTGGGGCATTACCCGGGGATCAGCGCGGGGCTGGGGGCCGAGCGCCCCGGGCCGCGGGGAGAGCGGGGAGCCTGCCGGATCGGAGCTGGACGGCGTGGCGCCGCAGCGGGCCGGGGCTCCGGGCCGGCCGGAGGGCGGCGGTGGAGAGATGGCGGCCGGGCCTGCGCACCTGGGGAGAGCCGCGCTGCGGCACGGCCGGGGCGGGCCCAGCTGCAGCTGCCCGGCCGGCGGCCGCGGGGTCCGGCCCAGTGCCGATCGGCCTTTTCACCTCCCTGCAGGGCCCTAACAGTGGCATCAGCCCGATCTGGCAGCACCGCGGCGGGTCCCGCGGCAGCGTGGGCTCCTCACCGGGCCAGATGCGGCGCCGCCTTCCACCACGCTGGTGCCGTCCTTGGCGCTGGTCTCGCAGAACAGGGCCCCGTGGGCCTGGGGCTGCCAGCGGGTGTCAGTGGGGCCCTGAGGAGCTGCTGCTCACCATGGCCAGCTGCCTCTTCTCTGTGAGGACCCTCTCAGCCAGGCCAGGCCGCAGGTCTATTTTGTTCCCCACCGGCATCAATGGTTGTGACCGCTCGACTGCAGGACAGAAAGGTGGCATGGGGCTCTCTGGGGCTGGCAGCCTATGGCCACATTGGCTGCCTCGCATCATGCCTGTGCTGAACCTGGGACCCAAGGCCTGATAGAAGCACCAAGATAAGAGAAAGGGTTGTGGGAAACACTCTCATTTTTCCTGGGGGGGCCCCTTGCCTGGCAGTAGCCCAACTCATCCCAGCCCCCTGAAAGCCTCAAGGCTCCTGCCTCTTTCTTGGGGCCTGAGTGCTTCTTGGACCCTTTGCACCTTCATGTCCTTAATCCATTGGTGGATGCTGAGGAAGCTGCTCAAGGAGCTGATGTTGTAGAGCAGCAGCACGCCATGGGCTTTGTGGAAGTAGGACTGGGTGATGCTCCAGTACAAAATGCTGGGACTGTCACCACCACTGCTGCTGTGGGGCTGCTGCTGAAGCCCTGCCACAGCCCTAGGCCTGCTGGCCCTGTGCTCTCACCTCTCCTGCCCAGCTGTGTCCCAGATCTGTAATGTGGTTTACTCCCCATTCACCAGCAGCAGCTTGATCTGGAAGTCCACCCCTGCTAGGAGGAACACTCAAGTCCTTCTCCTGTGCATCTGCCCTGGCTGGGGCATCTGGGAAGCCCCAAGGACATATGGTGTTGCAGCAGTTGCCAGCGAAGAGCCAGAGGGCCATGCCAGTGGCTGTGGCAGGCTGCCCAGGGGCCTGTGCTTGCAGCAGGCATGAGCAAGGCATTGCTTCCCCAGAGGACAGCCTGTACTGCCTACAGCACAAGGGTCTGGCAGAACCCCCCATCCGGGCCAGGCTCTGTGGGGACTTGCAGCAGTGCTGCTGACTTGGGGTGTTTCACAGGGCTGGCACCCCGTCCCTCCATCTCCATGGCAGCAGCCTGCACAGGGCAATGGCACAGGCTCAGTTCAGAGTTTTATATAAAAATGTATTGAAGCAGGTATTTACAGTGAATGCACCACGGCAGTGGCAGCCAGGGCAGAGCCCTGCTTCCCCAGTGCACCCAGTGAGGCCAGGGCAGCCAGGCTGCAGGCTGAGCACCTGCCACCAGCTGGCTCCGGCCTTTTGGGTATCCCTGGGAGCATCCACCCCCCATGTTCCCCTCAGGCTCTCAGGTGCTGCTGTCTCCTGGGACAGGGGGTCAGGAGAGGCCAGGAGGACGAAGCAGGGCTGGGGCACAGGCACGGGGCACAGCAGGGACCAGCCCTGGGCGCAGTTTGTCCTGGCAGGGATTATGTGGAGACATTGATGCGCTGTGGGGCACGTCGGCGCCGCACGATGCGAGGCCCTGTACTGCTGTGTCGGTGCTGTGGGGAGCCATGGAGGCAGAAGGGGCTCAGCAGCAGCCACAGGTAGAGCAGGACACAAGCCCAGCACGAGGACACCTTCACCCAGAAGGCTGACCAGCTGCCATGTGTGAAGGTGGTCTCCAGCACTGCATTCTCATAGCTGGTGGGAGAGGGCAGGACTGGGTACCCAAAGGATGCCAACACAGGGGGTTTCAGTGTCAGCTGCAGCCACCAGATCCCCCTGTGTCCCAGTGGCTACGTGCCCCTGGGCATGTCCCTTCCATGGGCCCTCCAGCCCTTCTTGCAGTGCTGCACAGCTGCCACTGGAGCAGTGCAGGTCTGTGGGCACAGAGCCCTAAGCATCCCCAGCAGATGCCAGCTCGATGGTATCATCACGGTCCAGCACAGAGGTTTGGAGTGAGAGCAGGGAGGGGTGGGCAGCAGCACAGAGCCCTACCTGAACCAGTTGGTGAGTGTCATCATAACATAGAGCGAGGCAAGGAAGAAGACAAAGTGGAAAGCTGAGTAGCTGTAGACCACCCGGTCCTGCTCATCTTGGATGATGAACTGTCCCCTGGCACTCTCCTCTACTTGCTCACATGTCTGGTTGGTGCCTGGGGGAGTGTGGGGGCATGGCACTCCCAGGCTGGGACACAGGCTCTGCCCACTCTGCCACCCACTCTCCCATCCCCGCACACAGACACTACACTCACCTCTCAGCTCCTCCTCCATCTTCTCAGGGCAGCAGAAACAACAGGAAGGTTTCTGCAGAGAGAGCAGGGTGGTGACTGCCCAGCTCTGTGGCCACCATGGCCAGGCTGAGCCCTGCCTGATGCCAGGGCAGGTGGTGTGGGCAGCTGTCTATGCTTAGCTAGACAGACCTGCCCCTCTCAGGGGCTGGGACAGGGCCTTGAGGTGGTGGGTGCCCATAGCAGGAGGACATGGAGCACAACTGCATCTATACTCACTTTAAACTCAAAGCTGTAGACTTTGACCATCCAAAGGGGCCCAAAGACCTCAGCGAGGTATGAGGCTTCATTGCTGTGCCCAGGGGAGAGGCAGAAATGATAACACAGGCACCCATCACCCTGTGCTAGGTTCCCAGCCTGCCCCATGATTCCAACGGCCACAGGAGCTCTGCTGTGCTGCCCCTGTCCAGCCACCAATGCCCCACCTGCTCTTGTCCTGCCACCCCTCAGGACACCCCTGGCTGCCAGGCTGTGCCTGGGCAGGGTACACGCACCATGCGAAGAGCACGCAGGCGTACATGATAGCAGCGCCCAGCACGGCCACGGTGGTGTCCTCTGTCTGCAGCTCATCCTGCCGGACCCCCGGGAAGCAGACAGTGAGGTTCTGTCCCTGGTACAGCACTGCGGGGAGGTGGAGGTGAGAAGGGCATGCATCGTGGCGGGGGCTGCTGGTGGTGGACAGGGACACCCACCTCTCTCTGGAGGGCGGCTGGACAGTGCGGAGAAGGTGAGGTACATCACATAGCAGCTGATGATTGAGGACTGCAGCAGCCCTGACCGCGGCTGTTCTGCAAGAGCGGGGATAGAGGTGTCACTGGAGTTCCTAAGTAACATGAGCTGGTGTGGGGGGCTCTGAGAGGGCTTGGGCAGTCCCCTCCTGCCACTCGCCCATCCAACACCTTTTGCCAAGGTATAGGAAGGGCCAGTGGGAACCCTGGGGAACTGGGTTCTCCTCCAGTGCCCAAGTGCTCGCCCTGAGCTGGGGCCCACAGTCATCCCCAGCCCAGGACACAGCTGGCTATGCAGCACGGCAGCCCCCACCATGCTGTGCTCTGTGGTACTCACTGAGCCGCACACACGGCGTGATGGAGATGAAGGACATGATGCCACAGAGGCTGCCATTGATGGCAAGCAGTGCTTTGTTGAGGTGGCAGGCGGCTGGGTGGGTGTAGAACTTGTAGAGGAAGGAGAAGGCGGCAGAGGCAAGGGTGTAGAAGGCGGCCGTGGCCAGCAGCACGGCCAGATACCAGCGCTTGTCCTGTGCAGCGCCTGTCAGCCTGCGGAAGAGTGGATGAGCAGTGGCAGTGGGCACATACCCACCTGGCACCCCGGCACTCACCAGTTCTTGTTCCAGGTGTGTGCAAAGGCTGTGATCAGCACCAGCTGGATGAGGATGAAGGCGAAGCCCCCACAGACACCTGTGTAGTGCCAGGCTGGGGGAAGAGGACAGAGGTAGAGATGGCACAGGGCAAGGGGGGGCCAAAAGGGGTGCCCAGAGTGCCAGCTCATATAGGGTGGGGGACACACCTTGGATGAAGTTGTCCTCAGGGATAAAGAAGCTTGCGGCCCAGAGGCCCACCAGCATCAGCAGCTTCAGGAGCCAGAAACTGCAGGGCAGTTAACGTCAGCAGGACAGAGCCTCTGACAGCCCCACCCCAGGGCAGCCCCATCCCAGGACACCCTGTCCCAGCCCCATGGCCCGTCCTTACCCATTGTGTAACTGCGCACGGCAGTCAGAGCTGGAGCGCACGTTGAGCAGCAGGGCAGCCTGTGCCAGGTGGAAGCAGGCAGTGCCAAAACAGACCCGGTACACGGCTGAGGAGCCCACCAGCTGCTCGCAGTCGGTGCCCCCGGGCAGGTGTTGGCACAGCACCACTGAGAAGGGCACCTGGCAGGCACAGTGGTTGATGGAACAGGGCTGCTGGTGTGTCCACCCATCACCCCCCGGTGCCCATGGCATCCAGCACATCCAAACTTTCAATATTCCCACCATTCCCAATACCTTTCTCAGTACCCTGGGACTGCTGGGACCCCCAGTATGCCAGGCAAATCCTCATCTCTGGTACCCCTGGTACCCCTTCCCCCTTGGCACTTCCAGCACCCTTGGCACTCCCAGCAGCCCTGTCACTCTCCCACCATCCCAGTATCCTCAGAATTGCAGTACTCCTGATGCCCACAGCAATTCTGGCATGGCAAGTGCTCCCCTGGATGCCCTGATATGCCAGCACCTCAGTACCCCCAGAACTCATGGTACCCTTGAGAGCCCCAGCACCCCTGGGACCCCCAATACTCCTGGTACCCGGGGTGTCCCAGTTCCCTCTATCACCTTTTCCGTGATAGCCTGGGCCACAGTGCGGGACAGCATGAGGCAGCACACAGCAGAGGCCAGGACATGCAGGAGCGTGTAGAGGATACGTGTGCTCGTGGACACGCGGAGCCCGTGACAACCACAGCAGAGCTGGGGAGGGGCACGGTCAGTGGGGATCCCAGGGGAACAGCACTGCTCCCCAGCCTGGCTCAGCACACCCTACCCTCCCAGACTCGCTCCCAGCCCTGCCAGACCCCAAGTCCCACCTGGAAAAGCAGCGGGTGCAGGAGGTGCCCCCGTGCCGCTGTGCCCGCCATGGCCCAGCTCGGCTCTGCTCAGCCCCCGCGGCGTTGATGGGATTAGGGGATTGTCAGCTCGGCCCGCCCTGCCATCTGCTCACTGTTCCCTCCAGGCAGCCGCCCCTGGGGTGCTCAGTGGGCACTGTCCAGTGACTCCTGACATGGGCATCCCTGCCCAGACCCCGGTCCCCTCCTCGGGCAGGGTGAGGCCCTGGCAGGTGGCCTGGACATGAACTTGCACGAGGGGCACGATGTCCCCCTGATCCCAGAGCGGTTCCACACAGCTGGAGGGGCTGCGTGATGTGGAGTTTACTGGAGGGTAGAGCAGCCCCGGGCACAGAGGCACCCAAGGGACGGCATGGAGCACATCCAGCGGGCAGCAGCACGCCGCAGGGTGGGCACGAGCTGGGGACAAGCAGGGGACTCTACGCTGGTGCTGCCGTCACCTTTCTGCAGCTGCCCCACAGCCATTCAGGCTTTGTGCTGGCGGAGCCATGAGACACGGTGGGGGCCGGGGCCGCGGTGACACGGATCCCCCGCGTCCCCACTGCCACCCGCGGCGGGGCAGAGCGCGGCCCGGGGGACGCGGTGTCCCCGCCGCGTGGGTGGGTGACACCTGAGACGCGTGGGAGCGGCGGGGGGGGGGGCCGCGCCGCGGTACGCCCGCCGACGGCCCGACACCGGGACACCGAGGCACCGGCAAGCACGGCCGCGGCTCGGCCGCCCCCGGCAGCGCCCGGGGACCTGGCCCCGCTGCGGTCTGTCTCATCCGACCATCCGTGTGGTGGCGGTGGGAGCCATATCGGGGTCCTGACCCGGCAATCCCGGGTAGCGCCATGGGCACTCCGGGCAGCGGCGGGGCTGCGCCCGCCCGGCTCGGCTCCGCGGCTCGGCAGCGCCGCCGGCCCGAAAGCCCGGGAGTGGCGGCAGTGCTAGCTCTGACCGGCCGGCAGCGCCGGGGAGCGCTGGCCGCGCCCGCTCGGCGGGACCGCTCCTGCCGCTGGCCCCGCCCGCCCCCGGTTCTGGCGGCGCGCGCCGCTCGCGCCTCCGCTGGCGGCGCACGTGACCGGAAGCGGGCCGCGGCGGCGGCGGCATGGCGGCGGAGGGCGATGTGGAGCTGGAGCTGGAGACGGAGCCCAACGGCTCCGGCGGCGGCAGCGATGGGGCGGGCGGTCGCGCGGCCGAGAAGCCGCGGAAGCACGATAGCGGCGCGGCGGACCTGGAGCGCGTCACGGACTACGCGGAGGAGAAGGAGATCCAGAGCTCCAACCTGGAGACGGTGCGGCGGCGGGACGGGACCGGGCCAGGGTGGGAGGCCGGGCGCTGCCTGCAGCGGGGCCGAGTCGGGCGCTGACCACCGCGCCGGCACGCCCGTCCCGGTGCCGGTGCCCGTGCCGTCGGCGTGACGCTGACCTGCCCGGTGCCGCGCAGCGGGGTGACCGCGCTCCTTCTGGCAGGCTATGTCGGTGATCGGAGACCGGAGGTCCCGGGAGCAGAAAGCCAAGCAGGAGAGGTAATCGTCCGCACTCGCTCCGGGGCAGTCTTGCAGCTTGTCGCCACTCGGGACACGACCCAGGCATCTGCTTCCCTGACATCCCGGCCCTTCCCCGGCCCCACGCTCCTGCGAGGGGTCGCTCCTGCTCCCCTCGCGGCCGAGGGAGCACCGGGGCAGTGGCCAGCGGGGACTGTTGGTCACCGGAGGTTTGTCCATTTCTTGTCGTAGGGAGAAAGAACTGGCAAAAGTCACCATCAAGAAGGAGGATCTAGAGCTGATTGTGAGTAGGGGCGAGACCCCAAGCAGGCTGTGACATGTCCCAAATCGTGGGTGTGAAACTGCACCCACGGAGGAGGCTGGTTCATGCCTGCCCTGAGGCTGGTGCAGGGTCCCCATGGGTGGGTGTCCCCCACTGCCCCAGCCCGCAGGGCCCTGCTGTACAGGGCCGTGGCTGTTTTCCTGCAGATGACAGAGATGGAAATATCACGGGCCGCGGCAGAGCGCAGCCTGCGCGAGCACATGGGCAACGTGGTGGAGGCTCTCATCACCCTCACCAACTGAGCTGGGAGGCCATGGGCTGCCGGGCACGGGCTTCTTGCCATACCAATAAAGGCACTGGTGGGACTGGGCTGTCTTTGTGGTCTACACGGTGCTGAGCACTGCCCCTGGCCCTGAGTGCACGGTACCCACAAGTGGGGCCCAGTCATGCGGCATTGTGTTGGCAGTGCCAGCTGGGCACCCCCGTAACTACAGCAGGACAAAGTGACCTGCCTGAGCAGTGAGACATGCTGTTCTCCCCTCTTTTAATCTCTGCCCCTGGGGCAGCACAGGCTGGACAGGCACAGGCCTGAGGCAGTGGTGACAGCTGATCATGCATGCCCTGCCCAGGCTGGTGCCTTCTGTGCTGCCCCAGCTCACAAGGAAGGCAGAAAACAGGATGGTCTGTCTTGAAGAAGAATGGGGCCAGAGTGTGTAAGAAAATCGAATCTTTAATCAAACCCTCCCACCCCACACAGGTAGAAAAGCCAAGCCCTGCAGGACCATGGTAGGGAAAGAGGGTCACCACTGACCACCTCAAAACAGGGCCCAGACTGACATCAGGGACAGTACAAGCAAGGGGCTGTAAACCAGAGAGGTGCAGAAGTCCTGTAATTCTTCCGAAGTGAATGTGCTGGAGCTAGGGGCGGTGCTGCAATGTTCCAGACACTGCCAAGGCTCCACAGTGGCCATTGCTGGGACATAGTGTGGCCACCACCCTGGGCCAGCACCACAGGCCATCATCCTCCACATTGCATGGGCAAGGAACCCATCGGGTTTGCTCAGCACAGGGAGTGGAACACCTCATCAGGGTAGGCATGGTACAGGCAGGGGAAGGGCTTGCCACCACAGGAGTCCTGGAACATGTCCCTTCTGGCCCTGCCCAGGCTCTGGCAGCTGGCAGAGCAGTGCCCTCCTGCCAGCATCAGCCACACCAGACCCTCCGGCCCGTGCTCTTAGGTCGTTTTTCGTTTCTTGGCTGAGGGTCTCTCAAAGACATCCCGCACCCCCGCTGCCTTCTGCTTAAAGAACTTGGTATTCTGTGCACTCTCCTGGCCCCAGGCAGAGTCAAAGGAGGTGGTGTCCTGGTCCACCAAGTGCGTGTACTTCGTCCGCCCCGAGCGCCCGAAGTTCTTGACCTGGGGAGCAGAAGAACTTGTGAGCAGCTGTTCAGAGGGGAAGCAGAACCAGGTCCTCCCCCCTGCCCAGAACTTCCACCCCTTGGCATATGGGCTGGGCACCCTCTGCCGGCATGACACCCACCTGCATGACTTTGGGTAGGATGGTCTTGTTGAAGTGGTCCTCGAGAGTCGGAGCACTGAAGTCCCTCTTGTACACCTCCTCATCCTCATCCTGCAGGAGGACAAACTTGCTCAGCCTAAAAGGTTCCAGCAAGTCTTGGCAGCAGTGGGGGAAGCTGCCTGAAGGTCATATTGCTGCTCTGCCAGGGCTGGCACAGTACTTGCAGCCCTATAAACTCCTGCTGGAGTGGGGGATGTGAGCACTGTTCTCCAGGGTGCTTCTCCAGTGGCCCATCCAGAGCTGACTTGGTTCTGGCTGGGTCTGTCAGCCCCAAACACCAACACAGGGACAGCTTTGCAGCTTCAGCTCCATTTCAGCTGGGAACCCCTAACCCGACAGTCTCTGGTGAGGTCATTCTGGGTCAGCTTCAGCCCCATGCTGCCTCTGAAGGTTGGCTCCTGTCCCAGGCACCCCCAGTCCCAGGGCACTGTGGGAGAGGGGAGGCTCCCCACAGGGAAAAGGTGGCCCTGCGGTCTCACACCTGCAGCCAGTGCAGCCAGGCCTGGCCCTAAGCACACTCACCATGAAGAAGGCGCCGCGGTGGTAGTACTTCTGCAGGAATTTGTATTTGCCCTTTACTGCCTTGTTGGTGATGACTTTGCCGTTGGCCCGGAGCTCAGCACGGCGCTCCTCCTCTGTCAGGTTCCGCATACGCTCGATCTCTGCCTTCTCCTTCTCCATGCTGGGTGGGAGAGAAGCTCCTGAGACTCTTTGTCCCCACAGCATCTCCCGGGAGAGAGGCTGTCACCAGCTACCACCTGAGAGCTTACACATTTACTGCTAGGGAGCAAAGGTAGCCCAAGGGTGGGCAGGAGGGGCTCTGGGCATTCAGTCCAGCTGGGACCCTGCTGCCAAAGGGCAGCCTGAGGAAAAGGTGGGCTCTCAGCCTCTAGTCTGAGAGACAATACTTACGCTTCTCGTTCTTCGCGGTCTCGTTTGATACGCTTCAGCTCACGGACTTTCCAGGCCTCATACTCCTCCTCATCGTTCTCATCATCTGTATCGAGTGCATCCAGTGCTGCCAGTGAGCGCTTGTTCTCCTCCAGCTCCTTCTTTGCTTCCTCTTCTACAATCTGTAGTGAGGTCCAAGCTAAGCTTGCTGCAGTGGCTGCCCCCTCCAGCCTCCAGCCCACCCCTCCGTACCTTAAGCGTGTACTTGCGCCTCTCCTCTGCCATCCTCTTTGCCTCCTGCTCCAGCTCCTTCTGCTTCAGAGCTTCTGCTTCTCTCTCCTGGACTGTGATACGGTCCTTCCTGCGAGCAGGGCCATGACAGCCTTCAGCCCTCCCACGAGCCAGTGCAGTTGCTCAGCCTCTCAATGGCTCCCACAGTGCAGCTGCTTTCAGCCCTTGCCCTCTCCAGGGATAGGTCAAGTCCTGGGGCTCTCCCCTTTCTGGGGACTACCACGTCCTTTTGCCACTGTATGGCCCTTGCCCAAGAGCTCTGGTCAGACTCCACAGCCTGATGCCACAGCAACCCAGTGCAACTGATACAGGGCTGTGGGTGCAGGGATAGCTCCTTGCTCCCTAGCTGTGCCCTGCCAGGCTGTGACCATCCCATCCCACCCCAAAGGAGGTCAATGGCTTCTCACAATGAGAAGAGAACATGGCAGCAAGGTTTCCTTGGGCCCCAGCTTCTGACTACCACAATCCAGGGCCAGCCCACACAGTTCCACCACCTACTTGCGAATAAAGACTGGTTTGAGACGTGGCTCCATTTCATCTTCGCTGTCCGTGTACTCCTCATACTCAGATTCTGACTCAGACTCTTCTCCAGACCGACCCTCATCTTCCAATTCCATCACTTCCATTTCCTCAGTTTTCCTCTCCTGTGCTCGCTGACGCATCATCCCACGCCGACGCTCGATCTCCTAACGGGGACAAGCACAGGGCAGTCAGAGGCCTGCCCTGCTACCACTTCTCTCTCTCCCGTGAAACACGTCATGTCTGCAGTGTTGGCTTTGAGAAGATGCACCTGCCTCTCTGGACGTGGCGTGGCCTCCCCCAGTGTCCTGTTCCATGCCAGAGGATGATAACCTACCATGGTTAAGTCATGGCTAGGTGTAACACTTGTCCAGATGCATCAGACAGCCCACATATCCATGCAAAGGGCAGTTCCAGCCTCTGCCCTTCTAGCTTTCCTAGGCCCATTATCTGGCTCTGCAAACACACCTCATCATCAATCTCTTCCTCCTCTTCTTCACTGGTGTCCTCCCGTTCCAGGCGCCAAGCTTCTCCCCCCTCCACTTCTGAATCGCTTTCTCCGACCACTTCAGGTTCCACGATTTTGCGGTGCCTTGCCAGCCTGCAAGAGACCCCAGGTGACGCATGGCACTTGGAACATAAGGGGGCTGCAGGAAAGTGACTGTTCACAAATCACTTCTAGCAAGGCCACAGTAAGCACTGGGACTGCCAAACACGGCCAGAACAGATATGTTCTCTCCCAGGTCACAGTGCCTGGGCACTGCCAGCTCTTCCTTGTGCATGCTTCAAGGAAGAATGGCGTTCCCAATGAAAAGACTCCTTGTTAGTGGAAGCGAAACCAACAGCAGCTCCACAGGAGGCAAACAGCACTCAATGGTGTTTTTCTGCAGATGATGGAGATGTAAATATCACGGGCTACAGCAGAGCACATGGGCAACGTGGTGGAGGCTCTTATCACCCTCACCAACTAAGCTGGGAGACCATGGGCTGCCCAGAGTGCATTTCATGAGACACCATCCTTCCTCACTACCCGGAGCCTCAGCACGCTGTTCTGATTTCTGTTTTAGTGCCTGTTTCTTCTACCACCCACCCACACACACCTGGACATGGGCTGTGCCTGGCTGGCTCCTGGCTGGAAAGCAGCCCAAGGCACAGTGGATAGGAGAGGTCACAAACGCTCCAGCAGTGCCTGGACAAGGTTCCCAGCTCTGCCCTGTGCAGCTTCTCCCTGCAGTGCAGAGTCCCAGCCCCCCGGCCCCAGACAGGCAAAGGGGGCTCAGCTCTTGCCTGACCCAGCACTCACCGCTCCTCCACATCCTCGGCGATGCGGTTCTGGAGGCGCCGGAGCCGGGGGTCGTTGGCCAGTTCCTCCTCCTGTTCCTCGGGCTCGACCTCTTGCTCCTTCGCCTTCTTGATGAATTGGAACTCTTCATCCTCCTCCTCCGAGGACTCCATGGGCGCGTAGTCGGGCCGCTTGCCCGACACGTACCGCTTCACCTTCACCTTCTCCATGGACAGCTCGCCTGCGGGCGCCGGCCGTCAGCGGGGTCTGGGGCCCGCGCCCCGGCCCCGGTCCCGGCCCCGGCCCCGGCCCCGCGCCCGTCCGGCCTCCCCGCCGAGCCCCGGCCCCAGCTCACCCTTCTCGTTGCGGACGGGCACGGCGCCCGCCGTGGACTGGATCGGCGGCTGCTTCATGAGGGCGCTGGGGACCGACATGGTGGCGGCAGGCGGGGGCCGGGCCGGGCCGGGCCGAGCGGAGCGGAGCCGAGCGGGGCCGCTGACAACGGCGCCTCGAGCGCTCACCCGGAACCGGAACCTCGGCCGCTTCCGCCGCCGCCGGGACCGCGCCGGGGCCCGGAAGTGGCGCTGGGCCCGGGGCGGCTGCCGCGGAGGCGGACACCGGGGCTCGGAGCCGTCTGCCGTGGCTGCGTGCCGGCCCGGCGCGGGGTGCTCCGGGCCCTGCGGCCGGGTGCCAGGGGGGTCCCCGGTTGTTTCGCCATCCGCCTGCGGTCGGGAGAGGCTCCGTTCCCTCCCGCACGATGCGGGTTTCCCCCCGGAGGGGCGTCAGGGCGAGGCAGCGGCCGAGCGGCCATCGGGCGCGGGGGCACCGGGCAGCGCCGCGATGGGGCTCTGCGGCTCGCCGGGTGCGGCCCGCCCGGCGCCTCCGGCCGCGTCTGAGCCGGCAGCTGCCGGAACGGAGCGCCCAGGCCACCCGTAACTCACTGAGCCAGGGAACGGCCTGCGCCTGGCAAATTCCTGTGCCGAACTGCCCGCTCAGCCGGAGAAGCGCTGCTCGCTTTGGTGCGCGGTGCGGCCGCGGGGCTGTGCGGAGCCCGCCAACAGCGCGGCTGCCCGGGGCAGAGCGGGGCTGGGTGTCCCTGGAGGCCAGGCGGCCGTGGCTGCTGCCCAAGCCGTGCCGTTCCTCCCTGCAGCGCGGCACCGTCCGCCTTTGTTCCCGACGGCCGCAGCCAGCCATGGCCCCAGTCTCCCTGCTCTGCCCGCTCCAGTAAGCCCCAGCGCTGCTGCCTGGCTCCCTGGCAGCAAGGACAAATAGCTCCTGCGTGCCCCCGGAGCACTCGGCCAGCGCCAGCAGGGCGGCTGCCGCCGGTGGGGCAGCACCTCCGCCTGCACGGCAAGGCTGGGGGAGCTCCTGGGAGTCCCGCTGGCGTGGGTGTGAAGTGTCTGTGGGGAAAGGCTGGGGCCACGGCTGCTTCTTGGGGGCTTCCCGTAACCAGCCAGCTGCTGCCTGTGTCAGCACGTCTCATCTTCCGAAGTGTGTGAGGCTTCACAGTGTAGGACGAGTGGCTGGGGTGGGATGTCCATGTGCACGCATCCTGCTGCAGAAGATAACAGTTTCTCTTAAGTTGGGTAAAACTGCGTCACAAGCCACTGCAGCCACGTCTGCCACTTTCTGCTACCTTCTGCTGGCTTCTACGAAGAAAGGAAGAGGAAATCCTCTTTTATCTTCCATGAAATCTGCTTGCTGGCAGGGAAATTTAGGAAGCAGGGGGACCAAGCCACACTTTAACAGTTCACTGGCAGTAGCAGAGCAGGTACTTGTGCTTGTGTGGCAGAGCCCCTGTGGGGTGAGGCTAGCACTGGCAGCCAGGAAAGGCCAGGGCACATGTGCTTTTCCAATTGGTGGCTTAGCAGTGGAGCACAATCCATAAGGGAGTGCAGGGAAGTGTTTTTCTTTTGGTGTCCTTGGTCTGGGCTGGGAGATGTCCCTCTGGCAGCATCTCCTGCAGCCAGTCTAGGGGAGAGCAGACCAAATTTTTGGCAGCAGTACCACCCTAGTCTGGTCCCAGAAGTGGCTGCAGAAGTCCCAAGGCCTCCTGGAGGAGGCTGGCTCTCTCCTGGGAGACTCTCCTTGGCCTACAGAGATGCCAGGGCTGGGCAGATCCAGTTGGATGACCACAATCTGGTTGGGATGCAGGTGGGGGTGGCTGCCCCAGGCACGGGGACAGGTAGGCCCAGTCCCTTGCAGCACTGCCTGGCTGCACCTGGCATCCTGACTCAGTCCCTGCTCTGGTTCCAGGGAAGGGTGTCCCTGCAGTCCCCTCCATACAGACCCATTTCTGCTGCAGGCAGAAATGGAGGCATCGGTGCCTTTATAATCCTACAGCACCTACAGACTGCCAGGAACAAGCAAGAGTGGATCTGTGTGCTTGTTGGTGTTCTTCTGGCCTTTGCACCCAGGTGACAACCAGAGCAGCCATGCTGTGTTTATGTTGTTAGTGTTGAGTGTTGTCACAGTGTGTTCCCACCTAGTGAGTCCTGTGCCACGTGGCAAGGAATAAGCTTTAACAGGACTTGAAGGAACAGTTGGCCACAGTACCTAAGAGGAAGCTTGAGGATTGCACACAAAGCAGATATTGTCCTTTTCAAGTGAAGCCAAACTAAAGACCTGGGCAAACAGGGAAATTCCTTCAAGCCTGGCTCAGTTCTGTGGCTGCAGGTGCTGGAGGCCACGGCAGGAAGATGCCCTTCACTGCGAAGTCTCTTTGCCCCATGTTCCCTATGCCCAATGCAGTGGCTGCTGACATCTTGGCCCTGCAGCACTTGGCACTTGGCAGCTGGGCAGCAATGGGGTGGGAGACACTGTGGGGCTGAGCCCCCCATTCCTGGGGTGATGTGAAGCCATGGAAGGCTGGCAGCTGTTCCATGAGTGAGCCTGGAGCATGGGCCAGTCTGCCCCTCAGTGCTGTGCCAGCCACACCTGCTGGTCTTTGGGCTGGGTTTGTGTGTCTGTGCTTGTGAGCACCCCCTCCTCAGCCCACCGAATCCCACAGGCATATGGCATTCCTATTGCTGGGCTGCAGGTGGGCTCCCAGCCTTGTGTTCCCTGCCCATGTGTGCGTGTGTTCCTGTGAGTGTCACTTGTGTGGAATGCCCCAAGTGCCACAGGCACCTTATGCACTTAGGCTGGGCAAGGAAATCCCTGCACCTGTACAGCAGGTGATGACAGGGTGCTGTCCAGGACAGGTGATGGAAGGGCACATCCCGCAGCCCAGAGCAGGGGCAGAGCCAGACTAGGCTGTGGATTGGTACCTTGGCAGCATTACGACTGCTGCTGACAAAGCCTAAGGCAGATAGTTACAGAACCCACCTTGAGCAGCTGCTGTTTGTGTCTGCAGCTGTACTGCAAGGACAAGGTCAGGGTGTTTGGGCTGGGCCCGAGTCCCTGCATGTGCCTACAGTGAGGTGTTGTGTCTAGGAGTCAGAAATGAGTAGAGCTGCTGGAGCCAGCTGGACCCTGTGGACCACAGATCCTGCCTGGAGCACGGCAGTCCCAGCTCCCTTGGCACCAAAGGGCCTGCTGGTAGTATCCAGTGTGGAGGGGACAGACTGGAGAGACTCCAGGGAAAGGGACTGCAGCCTTAGCTTTGGGAGAGTGTGAGGATGTGTGCAGGGAGAAGGCTGGACAGCACAACAGAGGGACTGTGGGCTCACCTCTGCTGGCATGGGGGGCAGAGCAGGCTGCTCTGTGCTGGGTAAACCTGCTATTGATTTGGTGCATCCAGAAGTTTCTGCCTGCTGTTGCAGCCTGCTACTTGGTTTTCTCTGCTGGTTTCTCTGTGTGGGCTCTCTGCCCTTTACCTGCCATTGCCCACTCACTAGCTGCTTTCACCTGCAATCCTGCAGGTCCCCCAGGCTGGGGTGTCTGTAGGCAGGGATGCAGCCCCATGCTGCTCTGTTTCCCAGGGAGCTTAGGCAGATGGGCAGTTGTATTCTGCAACCTGAAAGCTAAAAATGAACCTGATTTTTCCATGAAAGTGGGTTTCTGTTGACTGTGTGTGCAGCCAAGCCACACCACAGTGTGCTCAGTGAAGGGGAGTGTGGGGGACTCTCCCACTCCCAGTGAGCAGTTTGGCCCCTATGGCCATAGTGAGAGCCCCAGGGCATGCTGGCAGGGCAGACCTCGCAGGATGGGACAGTACGACCGGCTGGCAGTAGTGCTGCCAGTTTGCTGGGCACTGCCGCATGGAGCAGCTGCTTCTGCTGTCTCCTGGGCTGCACTGGTGCTTCTGAGCCACGGTCCCCAAGTCTGAGATGAGGGTTTGTGCCTGGCCGATGTGCGGCAGTAGCTGTTTCACCCCTTGCTGCATCGTGGCTGGGGGCAGAGAGGGGTGCCTGGCATCCCTGTGAGGTGAGTGGGGCACGGTGGCTGCTCTGATCCATGCTGGTGGCCCCTCTCTGCTCCTTCTGCAGCTGGGCCCAGGGGCTGCTGGCACAGCGGGTCTCCCCCCGTCCGTGGCAATGTGCCACCTACAGCCAGGTGCTTCCCGATCCTGGTGTTTTCTTTGGCAGGGCTGTGGGGTCAGCGCAGGTCCCAGGCCAGTGGTTTGCGTAAGAGTGCGGTGCTTCCTGCCCGCCTGCCCCGCAGCACCACGATAAGCTCGTGGTGACAAGGGCCCTTTGTCAGCTCCTCATGTCACAGGGCTTCGTGCAGCAGCTCCTCACCTGCCTAGGCACGGCTGCCAGCGCCCAAAGGAGGCATCCAGAGGTAAGGTCCATGGGTGGGGCAGGCAGTCTGCATCCCATCCTCCCTCCAACCACTGGTCCAGACTCCAGCTCCGGACCTGCCCCTGTCTGTGCATCCTCCATATAACCCCATGGGGCACAGCTAGTCCCTGTGCCCCCAAGGGCAGGCCTGGGCTTGCCAGCTACAGGTACGACTCCTGAGCACGCTGCAGTGGCACTGGGGTGAGTGTTGCCTGTTGGGTGGGTGCCTTCTCCCCCTGGTGGGACCGTGGCCCTGAAGGTGGGCCTGGGGCACCACAGCCCCTGTGGCTGGTGGTCTCTGGTGCAGCGCTTGAGGCTGGATGCCAGGGTCGGCCCAGCCCAAATACCTGCAGCCAGGGTGTTTGCCCTGCAGAACTAACCTAGTTTAGTACAGCAACCTGCCCTGTGCTAGATTTTCTGGGCTGTTCTCAGCATCTCGGTTACCAAGGTGACTGTTTCCTGTGTGACTGCTAATGCTTCACGATCTCGATCATGGTATCGGAGTGACTTCCTTTTCTCTGGAAAGAGCACTAGGACCTGCTCCTGCCCCAAGCTGCCAGATTCATCGTAGGTGTGGAGGATTCAGGTCAGTTTGGGTTCAGGTCACTGTGGGTTCTGCTGCATTTGTGTTGCTAATGACATGGTCCCGTGCCCACAGCAGGTTGTTCTTTACAAATGAGTGAAGCTGTGTGTTTCACTTCTCACCTTTCCTCCTTGGTGGAAGTCTCTCTCTTGAAATGGGGCTGATAGATTTTTTCTTGTGTTATTCCTTACCAGACAGTTTCTCTGTCAGGCTGCTGCACACGGACCTGGGGTTGCAGCCCCACGATAAGGACCTCATGGGAAGTGAGATTCCCGCAGCCTGGTTGGGGAACTCTGCTCCGGGGTCTGCCAGGGCTGGAACAGGCTAATGTGGCAGCGCTCATGTCCTGCCAGCCCCGTGCCACAGCATAACGCAGCACTTGCTGCGCCAGGTGGGAGATGGGGCATCTTCTGCGCGCTCTTCACTGCAGGCACCCTTACGCCCCCGGTCACTGCCGCGGGCCCGTGGCGGGGGTTCACGGCTCTCACAGCACAGATCCGGGTTTCCTGCCTGGTACCCCGGGTACCCCCCGGTGGCACGGACAGCCCCATGATCGGCTGCAGGAGAGGCCGTGCAGAGCCCCGGGCCGTGCTCGGTACCGGCGAAGGGGAACGGCCCCGATAGTGGCGGTGCCCCCAGCGGGCGGCGCGGAGGGGTTGCCGGGGGTCCGTGACGGACCCGGCGATGCAGCACGGGACGGGAGGGGCGGGCGGCGGTGACGGCATCCGGCGGCGCCCGGCAGAGCGGCGGCCGGGCCGGGCCGGGCCGGGCCGTGCCGAGCCGAAGGAGCCGCGCGGGGCCGGTGGCTCGGCCGTCGGGGCGGGGCCGGGCGGCGCTGACAGCTGCGCGGCGTAAACAAGCGGCCCCGCCGGCCGCCCGGCCGCCCCTGCCTGGGCCGGGCCCGGCTCCGGGGCGGGCGCTCCGGGCGCCCCGCGGCGTGACGCGGCGCCGCCGACAGACGGGCCCGGCTGCCGACGGGACGGAGCGCAGCGGGCAGGCCGCGCGGTAAGGACGCGGGACCGGCATCGGCCTGGGCTGGCTCGACCCGCCGGCGACCGCGGTTTGACAGCTGGGGCGGCCGTGCCGGACCGGACCCGGGCGGCGGAGGGGCCGGGGCAGGGGCGGCCTGCGGAGCCGCAGCCGCTGGGCAGCCCCGGGCTTAGGGCGCTGCCGGCGGAGATGTGCGGGCCCGGCGGTCCCCCGGAGCGAGTTGGGGGCCGGGAGGCGGCTCTCGGAGCTGCGGCGGGGGCAGCCGGAGCCGCCGCTGCGGGAGACCGAGGGGTAGCCAGGCCGCGTCCCGTCCCTGCCCGGCCGCCTCCGTCCGGAGCTCCGCCGCTGGAGCCGCCCCCGCACGCGGGCCCGGGGCCGCTGGGCTGCTCCTGTGCGGGGCTGGGTCCTTGGCAGCGGGCACGGGCCGTGGTGCGGAGCCGGAGCGCGGCTCCGGGCTGGGCGCGGCGGCCGGGCCGTCCCGGCGCGCGGGGTTCGCTTCCCGGGTCCGGCGGGCAGGCTCCGCGGGGTCCGGGCTCGCCCCGGCGGGCAGGCTGTCCGCACGTGCGGCGCTCACCGCCCGAGCGGGACGGCTGCTGGCGCCGGGGCCAGTGCGGTGGGAAATAGCCCGGCCTGGGAGCCAGGTATTGGCAAGTAGACCATGGCAGATAGGGTTCCATTGTGCCGTACTGTGCTGAGGACCTTGACAGTCTGGCACCCGGGGCTCCCGTACAGCCTCCGGGTGCTCACAGCTCTGGGTGCTTTGTTGGGGCGGTCTGGCCCGCGGCTGGCCGAAGTGTGGTCGCTGATGGGGAATCCCCGCGGTGCCAGAGTCTCTGCACTGTTTGTGCCGTAGCCCATGGTGGGGTGTCCGGCGGCTGCTCGGAGCTCTCTCCTCTGGCAGTGCCCCAGCCTGCATGCTCGCTGTGGCCGCTTCTGGACGGAGGGGGATGTGGCTCCGCTGGGCACTGCCGTCTCTCACCTTTCCAGCTTTCTCTGACTAGATATTCCAACGTCCCTCTGGAGCTCTGTGTGTGGAGCTCACCTTGGCACCATCATATTGTGGGCTCCCTTACACTGGGTGGGTCATTCCCTGCTATTTTGCTACAAGTTCTTGTGTTTGCCCTCCCTCCCACAAAGTATGAGCTGTTCCTGGGCCTCCCTGGGTTCATGCTTGAGGTGACAGTGTGCCCCTTTTCGTGGTCCTGGTTTCTCCTGGGTTGCGGGGATGAGTCACACCGGTGTCACCATATTGTGCTCCAGAGGAAGGGCAGAGCTGAGCTGCTGCTGGTGACAGGCAGCACAGTGCTTGCCATGGCTGCCAGGCACTGCCTGGTCAATGGCTGCGGAGATGAGAGCCTACGGGTTTGCTAGAGATCAGGAGCTCCCCTTGACTTTTCTCCTACCAGTCTCTCATTTTGCTGGGATTCCTTGCACAGCTCCTTTGGTCTCTCCTTGGGACTGGAGAGGCAGGCCTCCCATCTCAGTTGCTCCCGCCTCTGTACCCAGATAGTCCCATCCCAGTTGGAGCAGGGGTAGTGGCAGCAGGAGGCACAGCAGTCTGTCTTACCTTGCCTCTCCCCTCCTTTGGTGCCCTCCTCTCCTTCTGGTTAATTCCCTGTGTTTATAAGCAAACATTGGGTAATAGGCAAGGTAAACAGCATCTCCATGCAGGAGCAGACATGTGGGCACACCGCCAAGCCAGGCGGCTCCTTGGCTGTCAGTGTGCCGTGGGGGGCGGCAGGTGCTGTGTGCCAGGCCCCCTTGCCCATGTCTCAGCGTGGCGCAGCCTGCCCTCCCGAGGCCTGAGGAAAGGTACCCTGGGCATGACCTTTGTCCTGTCTCTGCAGATCGTGCTTCTCTCCTGGATGGTGTGTTCCTGTGCTTCTGTGGGCTTGGCCCCATGTGGGCTTGGGCTGAGCTGGGACCAGTAGGGCAGAGAGGCCAGTGTGCCTCGGAGTGCTGACGCTGGGAGGCTGCTGGACCTGCTCCTCCCAGGACCCTCCTGCTCCTGGGACCCTCCTGCTCCCCAGCTTGAGGAACCCCGATACTCTGATGGATCTGAGGCCCTGCTCGCTGCTGTTGCTCTGGACTCTGGTGGTTGCCCTCACTCTCCTGGACCAGGAGGTGCTGGCCCAGCATATTTACACCAACACCTGGGCTGTGCTCGTCCCTGCAGGACCCCAGGAGGCTGACAGGCTGGCCAGGAAGCATGGATTCCTCAACCTAGGCCCGGTAAGTCTCCTGCTTCCCTCTTCTCACTGAACTAGTGTTCTCTGGCATGGTCTGGGCAGGCACTGAGCTTAGTCCCAGAGCTGGCTTGGGGCCTGCTCCTTTTGGCAGCAGGGCCACTGTGTGTGTGCCTGTTTGCTGTGGCCTTCCAGCATCTGCTGCCTTGACTCGACGGTGGCAATTACCTGTATGGAGCCAGGGTCTCCCTGTGCCACTGGGACCTCCTGGTGACATGGTGTGGCACACAGCCTGCTGGATGGGGAAGGAGGAAAAGCCCATCCTAGTGTGAGGAGCTGGACTGTGTGATGATGGATGGGAAGGCTTCCAGATTCTGCTGTTGCTCCCCACAGCAAGCTGCCCAGTGCAGCATGGTCTTGGTTCAATGGGACGGCAGCAGCGCCTCCGAGCTATCTCCAGAGAGGGTCTGACAGCAGCTGTGCATTCTTATTCCTAAACTGTCCTTGACAGAAGGTGTGTCAGCAGGAGAGTCCCCTCAACTCTCAGCTTTCCCTGCTGTCAGCTAGCAACCAGGCAGTATGTGTGGCTCTGCTGGGAGTGAGCTGTTTCTCCAGGAAGGAAGTGCAGGGTGAAATCCCAGAGGAAATTGCACAACTGGTGGCTGTGGTGTCAGGACCTCGCTGGGAACAGCTGCTGGGAGGAGTGGGAAGGTGTCTGTTGCAGGAGCCAGCGGGACCTTGTCCTACCACCCAAAAGGGGTCCTGCATGGGGCACTGGGTACTCAGGGCCCTCTGGGACTTGTGTCATGTCATAGGAGTGAGCTGTGGGGGTTATGGCTAGGCCTCAGTGAGGGTGTCTGTGCTGGTTGGTCCATGGCATTGCCTTAGGCAGCTGCTGTCAGTGTGGAAGTGGCTCAGAGTAGATCTCAGGGGAAAGAACTTGTCAGGCTAAGGCAGCTGCCATGTGTAGGGGACTGGGAGAGTGGCATGTCCCACCAGCTTGGATCTCTGATGAGACCCCTTGGAGTGGGGATGGGGCTGAGGTACTGGCAGCTGGAAGCTCCTGGCAGTGCTTCCTATCATGCTGTGATGCCTGGTCCCAGGCCTGGCTGCCAGGGCCAAGGGCCACTGGTTCTGTGGCTTCATCTTCACAGTGCAGAGCCTTGTACTTCAGCTGTGAGGCCAGGCCTGTCATGAGTTCCATCCCTGTGAGCCACAGAGGCTCTGTGCCAGCTCTGCCCTTGTCTTCTCCCCACACCGTGGTTCTGTGCCTAGAGGCTGGCACCTCTTCCCGGCTCCCCGTCCCCTCTCAGCAGTGAGCCTGCCCTTGCAAGCAGAGCCCCACGTGCTGCAGCAGCCCGGGCTGTGGCCAGAGCTTCAGGTCTAGGCATGTTTTCTCCTGTTCTGGAGCCTGTCCCACTGTCTGCGTTGCGGGATGAGGTTTGGCTGGCCAGGGCTTTGCAGACGGGCCCTTCCGTGGGAAGAGCGTGGCTGGAAAGAGCCTGGCTTTCCCTTGCAGGTTTCTGGACTGCTGCTCCTGGGAGTGTGTGCCACTGGGACAGGGTATGCAGCCAGACTGGGAATGGGGGGACTGGGTGCACCTGGCAGTGCCCCAGTAAGAGAGCCCCAGTGTCCTTATCTGAGAGGATCCTGGCCTCAGCCTGGGGTCAGGACACTGTCCCTGAAGCTGCGCTGTCCTGGCATACCCACGGCTGTGCTGCTGCCTGTGGAATGGCAGCCAGTGGCATCTCGGGCAGAGGGCCCTTGACTGGCTCCAGTGGCCTTGGGGAGGGCTTGAGGGAGGACACAGAGGGCAGTGGGGGGCCGTGGGTCAGAGGTGGAGGCTGCATGCGGCAGTGAGGGGGGTATGTAGGGGTTTGCACTGCTGGGATTGTGCAGAGAAGGGAGCAGAGGCACTGCCCCCCACTGCTGGGACTGGGGTCACTGGGGAAGGACACTGATGGTGCCATCCCTGGGCCCTGCTGACAGGACAGTGCCATCCTGGGAGGGGGTGGTCCTGTCTCCCACACCACTGCAGGTCCAGCCTGTTGCTCCACTCCCGGGGCCATGGCCAGGCATACAGGCAGCCTTCTAGCCCTGGGACTGGCCAGGGTAGTTGTGAGCTGTGGCCAGGGGTTGGGCAGCAGCACTGAACTGGCACCAAGGACACGTGGTGCTGGGGGGTGGCTTTGTCCTTGCTGAGGACAGGGACAGTGGAGATTAGGGTGGAAGTGTGTGGGCTGGCCAGCTCCTGGCTGCCACCACAGTGTCAGTGCAGACCTAATCCAGGTGGATGACCAGTCAGAGCTGCAATCTCTGTGCAGGAACAATCTGGGCTGTGTCCATACCCCCGGAGGGGGTGAGGCATGTTGAGGGAGGGCAACCAGCCTGCAGCTTGCATTCTCCCATCAGCCCTGTGCAGAGGCTTTGTACCTTGACACCTCCTCAAGGGCTCTGAACTGACAAGCATCCCGGTCTGTCCTGGGGAACGTGGTGTGCCAGAGGAACAGGCCCAGGGTTTGGGATCAAGTGCATACCTGGGAGAGCCGACTGCTGCACCAGGCCTGAGGGTGCTCAGCTGGGTGCACTGTGCTCAGCCCAGTCTGTCCAATTTGGCAGCACATCTGCAGAGCTCTAATAAGCTGGGGAGGTTTGTTAGCCCCAAACAGACTGTTTTGGGGCAACCTGATATGGAGGATGGTGAGATGTCTTCATATTCCTACAGCCCTTGCAGCCCAGCCCCTCCAGCTCTGGCATAGCTTGGGCAGCTGGATCCTGCCTGTGGCTGCTACCTGGGCTTTGTGGCTCACAGGGGGCTGGGTGCATGCTTGTCCCCTTCTCCCCAGCTAGGGCAGGCTGCTGGGCTGGGTGGCCAGGGTGGGGCTACTGTGTCCATCAGCCCCAGGATGTGTGAGAGGGGATACAGAAATGACAGCACTGGAGAGGGTTTGGGGTTTAAAAATAACCGTCTGGGCGGCAGAATGGCCTCCTCTGGCCTCACCAGCTGTCCTGGATTCCTGTCCTGCCCCAGCTGGGCTGTGCTGGAGTCCCAGTCTGGGCTGTCCCCACATGGGAGTGGAGCTGGGGTGAGGACAGCATGGCTGCTTGGCAGTGGGAGTTGGACCCTGCTGGGATGGATGCCTGCATGCCCCCCTGCTCTGCCCCACTGAAACCGACTGTGCCTCAGGTGGAGGCTGGCACTGGGTGGGTGTTCCAGTGAGGGACCTGGGGAGAAGCCAGCAGCCTGTCAAGAGGTGCAGAGGCTGGTGCAGACCCTGCCCTGGCTAGGACACCTGGAGTGTGGGGCCTGGAGTCACTGGGACCTTCTTCCAAGAGGAGCTGGGTGGCACTGGGAGAGAAGCAGTGGGTTTGTCTCCTGAGTCTGGTGTCTCTCACAGGCTGACTCTGAAAGGCCTGTCCCTCTCTGCCACTGCTTGCCTGGGGCCTTCCTGCTAGGGTAGTAGTTTTTTTGGACAATGTTAGACTTGCTGCCTTGTGGGGACCTGCAGGAGGGTGAGGTGCACAGCAGCTGCATTTCTGCTCCAGGATCTTCCCAGCTGCTTTGTCAGCAGCTGCCGCAGCTTCTTAACAGGAGGTCGCAGAGTACCGGACCTGATACCAGCCACTCTGGAGTAGGGACCCAGCCTGTGCATGAGGGCCCTGGAGCAGGATTGCACATATGGGGTGTAGCGAATCGGGAAGACCAGGCTGTCACGTCTGTCCCACGAGCAGCATTCTGTGTTGCAGATCTTTGGCGACTATTACCACTTCCGGCACCGCGGCGTGGTGAAGCGTTCCCTCTCGCCCCACCAGCCCTGGCACAGCCGCTTGGCCAGGGAGCCGCAGGTACGAGTGAGGAGGGCCTGACTTTGGTCCCAGGCACTTCACAAAGGCACATGAGCCAGTGCTGGGCACAGGACAGGGCTGAGCTGCCTTAACCATTCCTTGGCAGAGGCGGGTGGGAGCCCACCGCGTGTCTGGCAGCGGCAGGGGGCTGGTGGAGCCAACGTCATTGGGTTGTTGCAATCCCAGGGCCTAGGAGAGCCTCTGTCCCCAGGAGAGCTCTGTGTACTTATAGGCAGGACAAGATGTGCAGGGCAATAAACAGATCCCAGAGCAGTGGTGTGTGAGAGCTGCTGTTTTCCCCATCCTCTGGTTTCAGCCCAGGCCCTGGAAGGCGTGTGGTGTGGCATGGCAGCTCTTGGCACCCCACGTCTCAGCGGAGCATGGCACTCTGACTGCCCCACTCCACTGGAACACAGCCTTTGCAGGCACAGCCAGGAGGGGGCCTGGAGGGCTGGACTGGGGGTGGCAGTAGCTCTGACAGGTCCAATACTCTGCCAGACTAGAGCTGACTGTGAGCTTCTCAGGGAGAACCCCTCCAGGCAAGCTGAGGGCTTGGGGTCATGAGGAACTTGTGGCGTGAGGGGTCGGTGGGGGACCCCACACCTTCTCTGCCCTCAGGTGCAGTGGCTGGAGCAGCAGGTGGCAAAGCGCAGGATCAAGCGAGACGTTTTCATGGAGCCCACGGACCCCAAGTTCCCGCAGCAGTGGTACCTGGTGAGTGTCGGGTGAGAAAAGGGGCCTGTGCTCAGGATTGCGGCTGCGAGTTTGGGGACACAGATGCGGCAACCTAGGAACTGCTGTCAGGCAGCAGCTGCTGCTAGGCTGGGAGGAAGGAGGAGGAGGAGAAGGGGGAAAGCATGGGGCAGCCACCCAGTGCTCTGCTATGAGAACACCCCAGGGAGGAGGCTCTGCTCACAGAGCTGTGGCTCCTGGGTGTAGTGCTGGGAGGGCCCGGGGGCGCCCAGGGCTGGACTGGGAGGTACAGCCTTTTGCCTAGCCCAGGAACGGGTCCCTGCCTCTGCCTGCTTCCTGGAGCTTGGGTGTCAGCTGGGGCTCAATCTTGCTTTCAGAGCAGCCCTTCTTAGCTAATTGTACCCAACCCTGTGCCCAGGTCCCTGGGGTTCCTTGTCGCAAGCCACAGAAGAGTGGGCTGAGAGCTGGGTGGGTTTTGGGCACACGCCCATCACAGTGGCTATGGCTGGGTGCATCTCCTAGTGCCAAGGCTTCTCTTGGCAGTACAACACAAACCAGCGGGACCTGAACGTGCGTCAGGCCTGGGAGCAGGGATACACGGGCAAGGGCATAGTGGTGTCCATCCTGGATGACGGCATTGAGAAGAACCACCCTGACCTGGAGGCCAACTATGTGAGTTCGGGTGATGGTGCGGGGTGGAGTGCCATGGGGGTTGGTCTGGGCAGCTGTGTCCATGCAGGGCAACCCCAGAGCTGTGAGGTACTGGTGCCCACCATGGTAGGACATGGAGATGGGATTGGAGCCTGCCCACCCTGCTCAGCTCAGCCTCATGCCATGGAGTGCAGGCATGGAGTAAGGGCAGTGGGGCTTGGTGGCTGAGGTAGACAGTCTTCAAGTGTCCAACTTGTCTTCCAGGACCCAGGGGCAAGTTTTGATGTCAATGACCAGGACCCAGACCCGCAGCCCCGCTACACGCAGATGAATGACAACAGGTGAGGCGGGAGGGAGGGGTGAAGATACAGAGCCTAAGTGTGGCAGGGACTTGGTGCAGTGCCACACCACATGGGCCGCTGGAAGCTGTGAGGCTGGTGCCATACTTCTGCCCCTTCACCTCCCTTTTTGATGTGAGCAGCATCCTCTTTCTGCCCAGAGTCAGTGTGGGCTGTTCAGTGCCCTGGCTCTGGAGCAGGAGGGCAGATGGAGGAGCCTTAATTGGCTACCTGGTTCAAGGGGACAGGAGGCAGCCCGGGTGCAGCTGGTGCTGACCCCTGTGCTCCTTGCACCCTGTACGAGCATGCTTCGTCCTACTTTGGTTGCAGACATGGCACGCGCTGTGCTGGGGAAGTGGCTGCTGTGGCAAACAACGGCATCTGTGGTGTTGGCGTGGCATACAATGCCAGGATCGGAGGTGGGTGCTGCCCTGCCTGCGCTGGGTCCTGTGGGTGTTGAGTGGCTGCAGCAGCAGCTGAGCTGGGGACCCTGGCACTGCTGGCTGCAGCAGCCCTGTGACAGCCTGTGGCACAGGTTGGCAGCAGGGGTTGGAGGGTTCTCACCAGCAGCACCGTGGGCACTCTGCCCCAGCCGGTCGCCTGTGACATTTGCTCTCTGGCCCTAGGTGTGCGCATGCTGGATGGGGAGGTGACTGATGCTGTGGAGGCCCATTCCCTGGGTCTCAATCCCAACCACATCCACATCTACAGTGCCAGCTGGGGCCCTGAGGATGATGGCAAGACTGTGGATGGCCCAGCCCGGCTGGCAGAGGAGGCATTCTTCCGTGGGGTCAGCCAGGTCAGAAGGAGGGTGTGCTGGGGGAGCACTGGCCTTATTCCTCCCCTCCCTTCAGGTCTCCCTTCCCTCTGCCTGCCCTGCTTGTTACCCTGGCCCTCCCAGGATGAGCCATGTTCCAGCCCATCTCTAGGATCAGGCTCTGTTAGTATTTCTTGTTCTTCCTGTGTAATGGCTCTGAGTCAGGACTCCTCCCATGTGGTGTTATCTCTCTGCTTTGAGGGCTCCTGTGTGGGATGCTCCCTCCCTGCTCTCCCAAGCCCTTTCCTGGTTCTTTTCTGGTTTTGTGCCAGATGCTCACCCTCACTTCCTCCACCCATCGTCCCCACTGTCCTTTTGTGCTGGCAGTGTTGCCTGCCTAGGGAGCTGTGTCCTGTTCTGCCCAGGATTCCTTACAGAGAGGTGCGTGTGGTGCCATGCTGACTGTCACATCCTCTGCGAGGGTAGCTGCCACATTTGGGTGCTGAGACATGGCTGGGACTGTGCTGTGGGCTCCTGCAACTCTGCCAGGCACTGCAATCCCATGCAGACAGAGTCAGGCCAGGTGACTTCTGAGCAGAAAAAGACTTGTGCTCCTGGAAGCCTCACACTGTCTGGGCCTCCTGCTGCCTGGTGTGTCACCCACTGGGACAGCCCTGGAGGCTCTGCTGAGGTGCCGGGCATGCTCCATAGGCATAGTGGTGGTGAGGGCGCCCAGGCTGGTGGCTGTGACTGGGGTGTCATGCTGTCCCCCATGTCCCAGCTGCATCTGCTCTGTCTGTTCGACACAGGCTGGCGCCACCCACATGTCCCCAGCTCCAGCCTGGGGTTTCCTGTGTGTGGCAGTGTTGGTGTTTGCCCTCACCCCGCCTCTGTTGCTAGGGCCGAGGCGGGCTGGGCTCCATCTTCGTCTGGGCATCTGGGAATGGGGGCCGCGAGCATGACAGCTGCAACTGTGACGGTTACACCAACAGCATCTACACGCTGTCCATCAGCAGCACCACGCAGTACGGCAATGTGCCCTGGTACAGCGAGGCCTGCTCCTCCACCCTAGCCACCACCTACAGCAGTGGCAACCAGAATGAGAAGCAGATTGTGAGTGGGGGCTGGTGCTGCTGTCCGCAGGCCAGGGGCTTGGGGTGGGATGCGCCTGCAGCGTTTCCTGCCCTGGCACTCCTCCTCGCAGGTTACGACTGACCTCAGACAGAAGTGCACTGAGTTGCACACCGGGACATCGGCCTCAGCACCCCTGGCTGCTGGCATCATTGCCCTCGCCCTGGAAGCCAAGTAAGGGATGGATGGGGGTGGCCGTGTCAGCCCCATGCAGCAGTGGCACCTGGATGTGGGGCCATCAGGAGCTAGCGCTGACCTGAGCTCCATGTCTCCCTGTAGCAAGAACCTGACCTGGCGGGACATGCAGCACCTGGTGGTGCAGACCTCGAAGCCAGCTCACCTGAATGCCAATGACTGGGTCACCAATGGTGTTGGCCGCAAAGGTACTGGGGTGCTGGGGTGGGACCAGGCTCTCCCGGTCCCACATGTACCACTGGCCTTGGGGTGCTGAGGCAGAGTGCCCTGGCGGCCCTGTGGGATGAAGGAGGCAGGATGGCCCAGTGAGCCTGCAGTATGGCCAGGCAGACATCCCTCACTGGGTACCCCCGGGGCGGTGCTGACCCCCTCTTTGTCCACAGTCAGCCACTCGTATGGCTACGGCCTGCTGGATGCCGGGGCCATGGTGAGCCTGGCCAAGAACTGGACTACGGTGGGACCTCAGAGGAAGTGTGTCATTGACATCCTTGCAGAGCCCAGGTAAGGGCTGGTGAGCCCAGGTTCTGCACAGGAGCTTGAGAGCCTCTGGGCCCAGAGCAGGGAGTGGGGAGAATCTCGGGGACTGAACTGCTGCTGAGACCTTTGAAGCATCCTTCTGCTAGAGCCTGGGGAGAGCTGGGAAAGGCGCCTCCAGCCATCCAGCTCTGATGTCACTGATGAGCCTCCCCTCTGTGGGGCTGGGCCAGTGAATGTGGGCAGACTGGGGCGCTGTGGTTGGGGTGCAGCCAGCACGAGTCATCCTGGACAGAGGGGCTTTTCAGGGGGCAGACAGAAGCTCCTTTGACTCCTGCTTGGCTGCTACTGCCACACTGCAGCATGTGCAGTCTTGTCCGTGGCCAGGGCACTCCCTAGGGGTTCCTGGGTGGGGGGGATCATGTTCCTGTGCATGAAGGGAGCTAGGGCTGGGCCCTGCCCTCACCCCCCCTGGGGATCCAGCCCTGTGTGGATACAGCAGGCACGTCCTGTGCTGGCACCAGGGCCGGCATCGTGGGGGGAGCAGCCCTGCCCATCCCATCCCTGGCTGTGCCATGCAGGGTGTGGCTGGCCTGCGGTGTATGAATAAAGGGCCTATTCAGGGCTTGTGTGGAGTGGCGCCTGGGGAGGCAGCACAGGGCAGCGCAGTTCCCGCCCCTTGTGCCTGAGAGCTGGGGCACCCCTTCTCCTGCCTGCACCCATCTGGGAATGGGACAGGGTGGTGCCACTCTGACCCACTGTGGATTTGATTCCTGCTCTAGCTGTCCTGGTGCCCAGTCCCAAGGACAGCTGCAGAGCCCCACAGCAAGGAATCGGGACTCTAAAATGTCCCCCTGGTCTGGGACTGGCCTCACACTTGCCTGTCTTCATCAGGGACATTGGGAAGCGTCTCGAGGTACGGCGGAAAGTGGATGCCTGCCTGGGGAAAGCCAACTACATCAGCCGGCTGGAGCACGCGCAGGCCAGGCTGACACTGTCCTACAACCGGCGGGGAGACCTGGCCATCCACCTGGTCAGCCCCATGGGCACCCGCTCCACCCTCCTGGCTGCCAGGTAGGTGCTGGGCTCTGGGGTGCCCCAGGCTGGCCCCTGGCCTAGACTGGCACTGGTCAGTTTGGGATGTGTTAACAGCCACATCTTGCCTCTGTTGCTCAGGCCCCACGACTTCTCGGCTGATGGCTTCAATGACTGGGCCTTCATGACAACGCACTCATGGGATGAGGACCCCTCTGGGGAGTGGGTGCTGGAGATTGAGAACACCAGTGATGCCAAGAACTATGGTAGGGGTGTGCTTCCCCATCCACTGCCTCCCTCCAAGTTCGGGATGTGAGCTGTGTAGTCACCCAGCTTCCCCACCCCCCACTCCTGAGCTGAGGGGCCAGTAACATCTTGGATGTTCTGGATGATGTGACTGGGGAGAGGCTGGACTTGGGCATGGGGGATGGTGCTGCAGCCCCTCTGGGACAGCGGGAGTCCAGGGAGAAGGAGACCCCATGTCAGCTCACCTGACCCCCTGCCCTTTGGGAGTCCTGTGCAGGGGCATGGCCCCACAAGAGACACTCTCTTGGTGGTGGGCACAACCCTGCTGTGCCCTGGCAGCCAGGATGGGGGACCAGCGTGAGCCCCCTCCCTGTGCCTGTCATGGGCACGAGTGGTCTAGTGGGCACCTCTGTGGTCCTCACCCTGCATTGTTGCAGGCACGCTTACCAAGTTCACGCTTGTGCTGTATGGGACGGCCACCGACTCCCCCAGCCTCTCCAACCAGCTGGAGAGCAGTGGCTGCAAGACCCTGACCCCCAGTCAGACCTGTGTGGGTGAGTATGGGGACAGCAGGAAGGGAATGTGGGCGCAAGCAGCCCCCAGCCCATGCTGACCCTGCCTGTCCCACAGTCTGCGAGGAGGGGTACTACCTGCACCAGAAGAGCTGCCTGAAGCACTGCCCTCCTGGCTTCGCACCCGGTGTCCAGAGCATGCACTACGACCTGGAGAACAGCGTGGAGCCCATTGCACCCCACCTCTGCCTGCCCTGCCACCCCTCCTGTGCCACCTGTGTGGGACCTGGCCCCAACCAGTGCCTCACCTGTCCTGCACACTCCCACTTCAGCAGCCTAGATCTCTCCTGCTCCCACCAGACACAGAGCAGCCGTGCGTCCCCGGCCCTGGCAGATGGCGAAGGACCAGCTGAGGCCCCCCCCTCCAGTCAACTTGCCTGTCCTCATCGCTAGCCTCAGCTGCATCCTCATCGTCATCATCTTTGTCACCGTCTTCTTGGTGCTGCAAGCACGCTCAGGCTTCAGCCTGCGGGGTGTGAAGGTGTATGCCCTGGACAGCGGGATCATCTCCTACAAGGGGCTCCCCTCCGACATCTGGCAGGAGGAGGGTCCCTCTGAGTCGGACGGTGAGGATTATGAGGCCCACAGCGAGAGGACTGCCTTCATCAGAGACCAAAGTGCCCTTTGATGAGCCCTCCTGCCCCTCCCTCCTCCCTGCCCAGCACCACGGGCCTGGGGCAGGTGAGGCTGAGGGGCCCTGGACTCTGCCCCTGTCCCCTTCCTGCACTGCAGCAGCCTGGGGCTCCCACCCACTGGCACCAACCCTCAGCCCTAGTCTGGGTGGCCAGGCATGGTCCTGCAGGCACCATCCCCAGCACAGCACCGTCCCAGTCTTGCACCATCCCTCCTGGCCCCGTGTCCATCCTGTGCCCCATGCCGGGGTGTTTGGTGGCAGTGGGGCCCGACACTTCCTGGCTGTGCACTGGCAGCAGTGTCTCCCATGCTGCATACATGACTGCTGCTTGGGGTCTTGTGAGTTCTCCAGGGCGGGCAGTGTGTGAAATCCCTGGATTGCCGTGGCTCAAGGTGGGCTGGCTGGTGCAGGAGTGGCTCTGCCCCCAGAGCTGAGCCCAGCCTGTGTCACAACATCCCCCTGCCCCTCCCACCCTCGGCCCGTGCGGAGCTGTGTCCCAGGCTCAGTTCATTGTGTCCCAGCTCCCTGCCACCTCCCCTGGGCCTGTCTGCTTCCACCCGAGCCCTTCGACAGCAATAATGGCCAGGCCTCAGCTGCTGCCTGCCCATCCTGACCATCCCTCCACTGCCTGCCCATCCCACCGCCGCTGCCTGCAGCGGGTAGGAGCCCTGGCACCGGGGAGCTTCAGGCTGGGCAGCCCCTGGCCCTGTGCCCATGGCACAGCCCACAGCCTGGGCAGGGACCCCTCGCACAGTCCCTGCTTTGGGAGGCTGCCTTCGGCCCTTTGTGTTCTGCCCCTGGGGAGGGCTGTAGGTGCTGCTGGCTGGGACTGTCAGGTAGCGCCAGTGCCAGCACTGCCCCAGCTCTGCCTGTGTCCTGCCTGTGCTGGGCAGTGCCCAGCATTCCTGCAGCCCTAGCCCCCCAACGTGCCTTGCCCCCACTTGGTGACAATCTGTTCTGCTCCCCGCTGGAGCCCTTCCCCTTGCTGCCCCTTCCCTGGTGGGCTGGGGGCCAGTGCCACGAGCCCCTTTGCCGTCCGCCGCCGCACACCGGGGCCATGGTGTAGGCTCCCACCTGCGCCAGCCGTGGATGGAGCCACTGGCCAGGGGCTACAGGACTATTTTTCTATAACAACTTTTTGGTGCACAGTAATTTTTTCTTGTAATTTAATCAGCCGGGAGCTGCCTCCTGAGCCTGTTTTTAATTTAATGGATGTGGATATAACGCTAGAGAGACTGAGTTATTAAATGTTCAGAACTATGCAAACCAGCTCCGCTGCCTGTGCTCTGTATGCCGTGGGTGCCCCGGCTGGGGCAGGGGCCTGGCCGTGGAGACTGCGGGCCTCGGGGCACCCAAATCTGCTCTGCAGGTGCGGGAGGTGGGCTGGAGCCCTGCCTGCAGTCCCGGGGACAGGGACTGTCCTTGCCTGGCTGGGGGCAGTAGCCAGTGCTGGGCAGGAGATGCGGTGGGGACGGACAGGGGATGTCCCTCACCCGAGCTGTGTATGGGGACATGCATCGAGGGCAGTGAATTCGAAAGCGGGCTGCAGTGTGAGTGTGCGTGCGTGTGAAAAGCCTGGGGACTTAGCACCCGTCTCCCACAGCACGAGGCTCAGTCCCTTCAGCTGAGGGGCCGGCTGCAGCCCCTGTGTCTAGCACCACCCTGGTGCAGGAATGGCCAGGCTGCACCTGGCACCCACCGGTGCTGCGGCCAAGCTGCAGACACAGCTCACCCCAGACTCACCGAGCCCCCCACGGGCTCCCGGCCCCCGCTAAAGAGACTGTTGGGGCTGCGCTCCATGCGGAGGCAGCTCCTCTCTGCGGAGTCACTCGTTCTCGCTGTGCCTGGGGCCGCAGCGGCTTCCTGTGGTCAGGAGCGAGGTCCCGTGGCGTGCACAGACTGCAGCGCGCTCCCCCTGCTCTTCCTCTTCCCACGAGGCGGGGCTGGGGCGGGCAGCAATCGCGGCTGCGCTTCTCTTGCTGTTGCACCGGCGGTCAGACGCGAAGCCGCCCAGCCCTGACCGCCCAGGAGCAGCCTGGCGCGGACGGGGAGGGGACCCACGCTGCCTGGGCGATGCTGGAGGGATGGCGGTGGTGGGAGAAGCAGTACGGTGGCAGCCCTTCCTTGGAGCTGCTGCAGAACTGGCCACCCCACATTGCTCCGCTACAGGACGGCGAGTCAGCAAAGCTCCCGGCTGACACGCGTTTTCCCTGACTTTCTCCAAAAGTGGAGTCGGCCCGGCAGTGTCCTGCAGGTGACACTGAAACTCTTCTGGCGCCAGAGCCTCCCTGCCAGTCACAGGAGAGGGCTCAGGCCAAAACACCCAGGCGGTGGCTAGGCTGAGCTGAGTGGAGCTGACCTGGGCTGTGCCACTGGGCAGTGGCAGTGATGGTGGCAGTTGCCAGGGCTGAGCAGTGCCACCGTGGCACCAGCGAAGCCCTTTGAAGGGGAGGTGCCCAGGGCTGCCACAGGGAATGTGATCCCCGCTATGTGATGCGGGCTGGCAGCAGGGGCTGGGGCATGGCACTCCGGGTGTCCATCAGTGGGTGCTCTGTCCTGCAGCCTTTCACGGACGGTCACCAGGGCCAGGCTTGGGGATGGTGACAGGGTGGCCAGAGTTCAGTGGGGCTACACAGAGTCCTCAGGACCCCTCAGATCCTGCTGTCTCTTGGATACACAGGGACATGGAGTGGGACTAGGAGTCAGGCAGAACCAGGCACGGCTGAGGGGGCTTTGCTGGGAGGGACTGGCACTGACTGAGGGCTCCACAGGAGCAGGGGAGCCCTAGGTACACAGCGCTGGGCCTGGTGGTGTCAGGCCATGGTGGGACGCAGCTGGGAGGTGTGGTGGGGCTGGGAACTGCCTATCTGCAGCAGAATTGTGTGCTGGCGTTGGCTGCTGGCGTGGGGACTGGCAGGGAGGGGAGGAAGTGCAGGAAATCTCGCAATGGCTGTATGGTCAGCACTGGGTTTCCTGTTCCTCCCCAGGAACCAGAGCTGCACCAGGTCCAGACCGTGTCAGTCCCAGCCCCAGCAGGACGCCAGCAGCAGCCTCACAACGAAGACCTAGCAAGAAATGTAGGTTGGAAGGCTTGTACCCTGGTGAGGTACTAAGAGAGACAAGGGGATTCCTGTGTAGGGCTGGGGGGGGGTAGGTCTTTGTGAGGTCAGGGGCTGTACCAGGAGACATCTTGTGCTGCACAGGGAGGTGTCCCAGCACTCTCCTGCTCCTGCTGCACTCTTGCTTCAGAGCAGGGCACCCAGGGACTGCCACTGGGATCAGTCTGACTCCCAACTGGAGTCCTGCATGCTGGGGCATATCCAGTTTCAGCACCTTTCTCTGGGGCTCAGCACCCTCCTCTGCTTCTGCTGGCTTCCCCCCAGTGTCGCAGGCCCAAGGAGCTCCCACACTATGGGCATAGGGGTGACAGTGCCAAAGGGCAGGACAGGACTGGAGCTGCCAGAAGAGGGGCTGGTGACTGCCAGGGGTGGGGGGCACAGCTGTGCTGCCCTTGGGGAGCAGCCCTGTGCATGGCAGAGATGACACAGCTGGGTATGGCTCTACACTTCCTCCTTCCCAGCACCATCCCCAAAGGCCCCAGCTCCCACAGAGCTTGGAGCACTCATCCTGCTGCTTTGAATAGGCTTTGCAAGGCTGTTTGCAGTGGGTGGGGAGGGCCATGTCTGCTGCACAGACCGGATGGTGGGGTAGGAGGGTGTGAAATGCAAAGGGCCCTGGCCACTAGTGCAGGCAGTGCAGGGCAGCAGCTGTAGCTCAGTCTGTCCTGGTGCTCGGCAGACCTCCCCCGGCTGGACAGCGGTGCCATGGGCTTTGGGCCGGAGCTGTGGTGCCCGCAGGGGCACAGTGCACTGCTGCGGCTGCAGGATGGGGAGCTGCGCCTCCTGGAGCTGATGAAGAAGTGGATGTCACAGCGGGCCAAGAGTGACCGGGAGTATGCAGGGATGCTGCACCACATGTTGTCCCAGCTGGAAAAGCAGGAGGGCGCTTGGCAGCTCCATGGCGACCATGGTGGTCAGATCGAGAAGGTAGGGGATGCCTCAGAGAAGGACTGCACCCTGCAGAGCCCGTGAGGTGCTGGAGGATGCCATCTCCACGCCATCCCTGACTCCCTTTCTTGCAGTCCTGGTGGGTGCTGGTGAGCCGGACAGAGACGCTGAGCCAGATCCTGCGGCGGCATGCGGAGGAACTGGCAGCGGGGCCACTGGCCAAGCTCAGCCTGCTCATCCGCGACAAGCAGCAGCTGCGCAAAGCCTTCGGCGAGCAGTGGCAGCAGCTCAGCCAGGAGTATAGCCGGGTATGTTGGAGCCAGCAGGGGAACAAGAGAGTGTGCTGGACCCACTCCCTGACTGTGTCCCTCTCCAGACAACGCAGCAGGAGATGGAGAAGCTGAAGGCGCAGTACCGAAGCCTGGCCCGTGACAGCGCCCAGGCCAAGCGCAAGTACCAGGAGGCCAGCAAAGGTGCCAACCTGGCCCCTGTCCCCTGCATGACCTCCCAGCTTTCCTATGGGTCAAGGGTGGCTGGAGCATGACCCGCACTCTGTAGAAACTACAGCCCAGCCTGCAGCGGGTGGGAGTTCTGGGGTTGCGCAGCATAGAGGAAAGCCCAGCCTGGCCTCCAGGAAGGCAGGCAGAAGTCTGGGGGCCTTGGGACACGATGCTGTGAGTCAGGAGCATCTCTGTGTCACAGTGTGACCACCCCAGGCTTATCCCCCTGCGTGCCCTAGTACTCTCTCCCAGCCCTCACCCTCTGACCCCTGTCTGGGTGCTGGGACAGGTGATGTGCTGGCAGTTGGGGTTTTCCACAGCCTCTCTCCACAGACAAGGAGCGGGACAAGGCGAAGGAGAAGTACGTGCGCAGCCTCTGGAAGCTCCATGCCCTGCACAATCAGTATGTGCTGGCTGTGCAGGCGGCTGCAGTGCACCACCAGCATCACTACCAGCGGGTGCTGCCCAGCCTGCATCAGTCCCTCTATAGTCTGCAGCAGGAGATGGTCCTCGTCTTGTAAGAGCCCTGCCTGGCCCGCTGCCCACCCCATACTCCACTGCCCATCCTGTGCCCTGCAGCCAGCCCTGCACCCCACTCCCTACCCCTGGGCACCCCCATGGCCCCCCAGAACCAGCACTGCTCCCACAGAAAGGAGATCCTCAGGGAGTACTGCAGCATCAGCAGCCTGGTACAGGAAGACCTTTTGGCCGCGCACCAGGAGATTGCCAGTGCCATCCAGGCCATTGACCCTGCCACTGAGTACAGCAGCTTCATCCAGAGCCACCAGTATGGCTCCACGCAGCCACAGCCTCTCTGCCAGGTACGGCCCTGCTGCCGTTGGGCGGCAGCGGCTGGCACGGGGCAAGTGGAGGCAGAGCTGTCCTGGATGCCCACAGGTACGAATCTGAGGTCCCACCAACCGTGTCCTTTGATGAGAGCCTGCTGGAGGACACAGAAAACCTGGTGCCAGGGGAGCTGCAGCTGAATGAGCTGACCCTGGAAAGTGTCCAGCACTGGTGAGTGGGACTAGCTGTGGGCAGGAGCAGGTGAGGGGCAGGGGCTAAGCCCCCCGCCGGCACACATCTCTTGCAGCCTGACATCGGTTGAGGAGGAGTTGGTGGCAGCCATGGAGGCCGTGAGTATCAAGGAGCAGCAGATGCGGGAGCTGAAGACAGAGATCCATGATGAGGAGCAGGGCCGGAGCCCCGGGGAGCGGTGAGGTGCGGCAGAGGGGGGTGAAGGGCCAGGGCAGCGGGTGCTGATCACCCTGTCCCCTCCCCAGGGTGCACTTGTTGGGCAGGCGGCAGGGGCTGCATGAGGCGCAGCAGCAGCTCGAGGGCTGCCTCTGTGCCCAGGCCAAGCTGCAGCTGCAGCGGGACGTGCTGGCCAGGAAGCTGGCAGAGCTGGGCACCAGGGACCCCCTGCCTGCCCTGCCTCTGCCAGAGGATCGGCAGTCCGTCTCCTCCACGGTGAGTCAGTCTGGCCTCCTGTGCTCTGGAGGCTGCAGGGATGGGGTGCACAGCTGATGCGCAGCCCCTGCCTCCTTCCAGGAGCAGGAGCGGAGCGGGGCCAGTGCACTGGAGACCCTCAAGAACCACATCACGGGGATCTTCAGCCCAAAGTACTCGGTGAGTCCCTGGGTGCCACCCTGCTCTCCACCCAGCTGCCTTGATGAGCCTGTCCTCTCCTTTCTGGCCACACAGCCCTCCTTGTTTCAGCACCTCCAGATTCTGCTCCCACCTGCCCTGGGCACAGCTTCCAGACACTGCTGCTGCCCCACCTCCGGCACAACTCAGGAGTGTGTGTGGCTGGGCTCACCTTGTCTCCTTCCAGCTGCCACCCCCCGTGCCCCTAATCCCAGACGTGCAGAAGCCGCTGTGCCAGCAGGTCTGGTACCACGGGGCCATCCCACGTTCGGAGGTACAGGAGCTACTGACCTGCAGTGGGGACTTCCTGGTGCGGGAGAGCCAGGGCAAGCAGGAGTACGTGCTCAGCGTGCTGTGGGATGGGCAGCCCCGGCACTTCATCATCCAGGCTGTCAGTGTGAGTCACCACGAGCAGGGGGTATGGCTGGAGTGGCCTTGCATGGGCACTTTGCATGGGCAGGTGGGGGTTCCTGCCCATCACAACCCCTTGGCCTCCCTCCCTGCAGAACATGTTTCGGCTGGAGGGTGACAGCTTCCCCACCATTCCACTGCTCATCCAGCACCTCCTGCAGAACCAGCAGCCCATCACCCGCAAGAGTGGCATTGTCCTGGCCAGGGCTGTGCCCAAGGTGATACAGCCAGCGGGGAGGAGGACAGGGCCCCCTGCGCGGGGGCAGCTCTGCCTGGCCCTTTCTCCTGTTGATAGCTGGGCTGAGAGCCACAGGCATGCTTCTCCAGCTAGACTGGGGAACTTGGACCTGGGGCCTGAGAGGGGCCTAGAGGGGTCTGTGGGCCAGGGGAAGCTCACTGGTATCTGTTTGCTGCAGGACAAATGGGTGCTCAACCACGAGGATGTGCTGCTGGGAGAACGCATTGGCCGGGTGAGATGGGGTGCTGTGGGGTCTGCAGGAGGGCAGGGCTGTCCTCACAGCATCTGCAGGAGGACAAGGGTTGCCTTGGGCCATGTGGTGAGCTGAGCCTGCTGCACCTGTGTCTCGGAAGGGTAACTTTGGGGAAGTGTTCAGCGGACGCCTACGTGCTGACAACTCCCCCGTTGCTGTGAAATCCTGCCGGGAAACCCTTCCACCTGAGCTCAAGGCCAAGTTCCTGCAGGAAGCCAGGTCCGTGTGGCTGTTGGGCTTCTCCTGTCACATCTGTCCACTCTTGGAGGTGTTTGATACTGCTGGGACCGCACCACCCTTGTGCTGAGGGCTGTGTCCCTGGGCTGGCTGGGCAGAGTGTCCTGGGGATGGCAATGGTTTCCCAGGGCAGCCGGGACCCCTACACTCACAGTGCCCATCCTTGTCCCCACAGGATTCTCAAGCAGTATAGACACCCGAACATTGTGCGGCTCATCGGTGTCTGCACGCAGAAACAGCCCATTTACATTGTCATGGAGCTGGTGCAGGGTAAGCGTCCCCATCCCCGCGGTCCCCACGCACCCACGCGCAGGTGAGCCTGTCAGCAGTGCCTGGCACCCACCGCCTCTGCAATCTGGGCACAGGGGGGGACTTCCTGACCTTCCTGCGCAGTGAGGGTCCCCACCTCCGGGTGAAGGAGCTGGTCAAGATGACGGAGAATGCTGCTGCTGGCATGGAGTACCTGGAGAGCAAGCACTGCATCCACAGGTGGGCCCTGGCAGGACGGGGGTGCCCTGGAATCCTCACCACCCCTTCCCCTGCCGGGGGAAGCCCCAGGGACAGCTGGACACACGGCTGATTGCTTGGGGCTGTCTCAGGGACCTGGCTGCTCGCAACTGCCTGGTGACAGAGAGGAACACCCTGAAGATCAGTGATTTTGGAATGTCACGGGAGGAGGAGGATGGCATCTATGCCTCCACAGGGGGGATGAAGCAAATCCCTGTCAAGTGGACGGCCCCTGAAGCACTCAATTATGGTACAGGATGGAGCTGGTCATGGTCTGGTACCCTGCAGCTTATCTGGGAGCCAGGAGTCTGGCAGTGTCCCACTCCCACACACCTGGTCCTGGGGAGGGACGCAGAGACCCCGAGCACCTCAGCCCTCAGGAGCATGGGCATAGCTGGGTAGTGGTGACATGTGTGTTCCCTGCCAACACCATTTGTTCTGCCCCACATCCTCAGGCCGATACAGCTCAGAGAGTGATGTCTGGAGCTTTGGGATCCTGCTGTGGGAAGCCTTCAGCCTGGGTGCTGTCCCCTATGCCAACCTCAGCAACCAGCAGACGCGGGAAGCAGTGGAGCATGGTAGGGAACATGGCTGTGGCTGCCTCCTGAGAGACACCATGAGCTGTGGGTCCAGCACTGTGGAGCTGTGCCTGTAGGATGGGCCAGACAGGGTTGTGGGGGGTGAGGGGCCAGTGATCCACATGCCCATCCCTGTTGCCCCAGGTATGCGTCTGGACCCTCCGGAGCAGTGCCCTGAGGAGGTGTACCAGCTGATGCAGCGCTGCTGGGAGTACGACCCCCGCAAGCGGCCCAGCTTCTGCACCATCCACCAGGACCTCATTGCCATCCGCAAGAGGCAGCGGTGACAGGGAGCACCAGGGGCCCTGGATCCATCCCATGACAGTGCCTAGGGGCACAGCAGAGCCCTGTCTGGGCTTCGGGTACTACAAGGTGGCTGTGTGGTGCTTGAGCCCCAGGGCAGGGGCTCCTGCATACCTCAGGGTGGGACATGGCACCCACAGCTCCTGCCCAGCTTCATCTTGTACAATAAACACACAAGCTCTGCAGCTGTGCATCTAGGAGCTGCGAGGGGACACGGACTTGTACTGCACTGGGACATGGCACTGGGAATGGCACTGGGAATGGCACTATAATGATGCACCAGGACAAACAGGCAGTGCACCAGTATGGGGTACCAAAAAGAAGTGCCAGAATGGGGCACACTTAGATAGGGAACTGGCATGGGGAGTACTGAGACAGGGCACTGGGACAGAGGGCTGGCACGGGACCCTGGGACAGGGTACTGGGATGGGGCACACCAGGATGGGGCACACCAGGAGGCCACCGGCATCTCGACTGGGGTGCGGGGCTGTGCAGAGCCGTGCAGAGCCATGCAGAGCCGTGCGGGCCGTGCCGTGCAGGGCCGTGCGGAGCCGTGCAGAGCTGTGCGGGCCGTGCAGGGCCGTGCAGAGCCGTGCAGGGCTGTGCAGAGCCGTGCAGGGCCGTGCAGACCCGTGCGGGCCGTGCAGGGCCGTGCAGAGCCATGCAGGGCCGTGCAGACCCGTGTAGGGCCGTGCAGGGCCGTGCAGACCCGTGCAGACCCGTGTAGGGCCGTGCAGGGCCGTGCAGACCCGTGCGGAGCCGTG